>BJKM01000233.1:600000-854777 GCA_015082035.1 Chaenogobius annularis
AAGGCAGGACATGTGCTTATAATACTCACACAAAAAAGAATCGAGTGCACACATGGTCGGACACTGGACACACCCAGATGTTTCCATGTTTCTGTAGGTCTTTAGATGTGATTACTGTTAAAATGGAACAGCAGATAAAATAAATGTCTAGTAGTATGTAATTATCTGTCATTTTGCCAAGATTTGTCTTTTGATTGCTTTTACCTTCACATAGGGCAATGCAATTCAGATTTCGACTTTGTAGAAATCTTGATTGTATTGGACGGCTCTGTTTAACACAAAGATAAAACAGAGAATATACAAATTATTCATATTTCTCAAAATAAATACATTTATTATAGCCCTTCGAGGCAACCACTGTGGTGATTTCGGGCGTTACAAAAATACATTTAATTAAATTTGGTTAATTAATTTAGTTAAGACTTTACTTGATTTCTAGAACAACCAACCTGTGGTATGGTGTTCATCCGGTTGTACCGCTGCACTAGCTCATCTTTGGTGGGCATGCGGTGTTGTCCTTTCCCCATCCCTGCACACAAAAGAAAAAGCTATAGTAACAGCAACATTGGCTTTAATGCTGTTGGAACCATTTCTCCAATGCATTTAATATAACCAGCATGTGACGCTTACTTTGTTTGAATAAAAAATAAAAAATAAAAAAACAGGATGATTGTATGCCATAGTTTACAAGTAACTTTCATGTCTCAATATTCAAGACGGATTTATTTACCCCAAAGGAAATTACAGTTTACACTAATGTCATTTTCTTAGGAGTAGTAGTACTACTTAGTAGTTAGTATTCATCTGTATTTCAGTTTCCAAATATTGTCATATTATAGAAACACAACTGATTCATAAATTAATTTCAATTATCAGCCATAAATTGTACAGGTACGAAAAAGTGTATTTGTGCTATGGGGACTTTTAACAACCACTATGATAAATAATAGAAATGAAATAACATCATACAGAATAGTTGAACAACCAAAACCACAGATGTTTGCAGCCACAACACAAAGTATGATGATAGGCAGGGCGCACCTCATTGAACAAACCAGTACCCAACATGGACACATCATCAAATGCAGCACAACAGCTTTTACGATGGAGAGACCCCACATGTGGAGATGAAGCATCCCAGCATGAAGACCAAAGCATGTGACAAACAAAGCAAACCCACATAATGCATGACAGTGTCATGGAGGAGCTGAATAGACTCACGTGGGGCCAATGCTGAGAAATAAACCATTCATACCTGAATATCCAAAAGATATGCTGGAGATGGGGCTTAGATAGATGCCCTTTCCATAAGCTGCCCCATGCAGCTTGGGTTCAGAAGAGCAAGAGGGAAGTGTCACTGACCATAAGCAAAACACCACTGCACGCATACAGACGCAAATCCTTTTACAGGCTAAATGACGCCCATTTCCTGAACAATCAATTTTAGAGTGATTGAAAAAATATATATATTTCTTCACATCAAAGCACTACTGAACTTAGGCTCATTTCAAATGTAACAACATAGAAAAGAGGAGTGAAGACTGGCTTGTGAGGTGTTATCAAGCTGAAAATGTTATTTGTTTTATGTTCCTGGAGAAAAAATCTAGTATAATAGAAAAACTGCTGGCATGGCAACTGGTGATGTTATACTTAATACTCGTTTGAAGCCTCAAGTTCAATAATGCCCTGAGAGAACTGATGAAATGTTGAAATCATTATTTTTTAATTGGTAAGGATTTGAAGGTGGGATAAAACAAGATGGACATTCAACTTTAAGACTCAAAAAAGTTCTGAGTGTGGAAAGGACAAGATTCACGGAGAAGTCAGTGTGCATGAAACATGACCAAGGGATGAAGAACAAAGAGCAACTTGAGACACAAGGAATAAAAGTGTGAGATCAGAACGTGGCACATCTGGATGGAATCAAAAGTAATAAGGGAATCGAAACTCTGTGTGATGGCTGGAGCTGAAGGCAGGCTCGCTCCTTCAATAACACAATGACAGAGGTGTAGTGTGGGTGTCGGAGCTCAAGGAGAAAAGGGAAAGGTGAATGAGCAGGCAGATGAACACCCAGACCGGATCAAACATTGACAGTTCAAAAAGTTGGGGAACAAAGAAGATATAAATGAATCACATAGCTGGGGAGAGCAAACCAAGCTGAGGTGAGACATTTCAAAGCTTTCAGACTTAATTGTGTGCTTAATCTATTTTCAGACAGTCTCGTCGTGTCTTCCAGCAATCATTGTCAGCTCTGTTGTGCAAATGAGACAGTTCAGTGGCATGTTATCCTTCACAAAGCTGCTAACAAACTACTGCCTAGTTGACAAGTTTCTCTTATTTGTGAGATCGTGTAAAGTTCCGTGATTACTGCAATGGTTACGCTCTTCCCTCATCGGCCTAATATCCATTTGGAGTTCGTCAATTAATCGCCCAGAGCCAGAATAAAATGTACGTACTTTTCACAGATGTCCAAGCCAAGAGAATGTACTGATTTTTAATACCAAAATAGCTTGAAATAGTAACCTTGGCCTCATCCTCTCCAACTTCTTCTATTTTGTGTCTATATTGTCTGATGTGGTTGTGTTACTTTACGGTGCTTAAAACTGGTAACAGGTGCTATAAAGACGTGATATAATATGACAGCTTTGCATGTTGAATGTACAGCCATGTCAGCCTTACGTACCTGCAGTTTAGTATAGGAGGCATTGACGAGTCCATTTCTTAGAACCGAGTGCCAATTCTCTATATGAGAACCACTGGGGAAAAGGGCAGAGGGTGCAGATAAAGAACAAAAGATTAAAACGTATATGCAGTATACATAAAATATCAGTTTGGGTGGAAAAGTATGGGTTTTTAGTTTTTAGTTGGGAAGAAAGTATTTGTTTGAGCAACTACTTCATTAATAATAAATAACATTTTATTATATGACAAAGTATGCCTAAATGTTTAATCAGCTGCAGTGTTTCTGTATTAAATAATATATATTTGAAATTTTCTTAAAAAGGCAAGGACCGCATTGAACTGCATTAACTTGCTCCCTCTTGGTTTCTAATATTTTCAACTGAGGTCCATCTGGCTTTGTTAGTATCTTCATCTCAGATAGTATTTCTGGCTGCATGTGCTGGCAAATGTGGATGGCCGCCCTTTCCAACAGAAGGACCAGACTGTGCTTGGTTATGGTTTTATAAAATCTGCCCTCAACCCAATAACCAGGTGTTAAACTGACTCATGATCGTGTCTGACACTGTGTAATGCTAAATTATGCATGACTGTTTTGGCCATGTGTGAGATCTGCAGTCTTTGACCAACTGCAATGAAGTTAACAATATGTAAACACTAACTTACAGTAGAGCAAGGACATTAAATATTAAGTGAAAGGCAAGGCAGGGGCAAAAGGACTCACTGAAAAGCAAAGGTGCTGCCGTAAAGCTTCTTGGCAGTGCGGAAACGAGCCTCCTTGGCTGGTGGACTGCTCAGCAGCAGGAACTGGTGAGATGTGTGCATGAATTTCAGTTGCTATCCCAGCACATGTTAAACAGACCCAGAAATAGAAAGGGAAATAAATCAAGTTAGAGGGATGATTTTATAGTCAGTAGTATAGACATTTGTTAAGGTTTCTTACCCTACTCAGAGGTAGCTTGACAATATGTGACCTGTTACTGGAAATAATCCTAGAGACAGAACAATATATGTTTAGGCGAGTATACAATTCTATATGTTTATGTCTATGCATATGTATGTATATGTACAGTACTAGAGCTACATAAAGGCTGGCCGTTATTCCTCCTGAAGGGTAGATGGGTGTTTGGATATCATAGTTAGCCTATTCTCAAAACAAAGGTCTCACCATTGTAGCAGGGGATGGGCAAGGGGGTCCAGTTTGTCCATCTGCTTTTTAATTTCTAGATAAGAGCCCTAAAACAAAAAGATAAACAAGGTTTAGGCGTGTCCTTTAGGTTACAATATATATTCGTAAGCTTTATCAGTTTTGTCTCATTTTACCTGTGTCATCTCTCGAATAGACATAACACTGTCTAATGCTTTTTGCAGCCTTTCATAATTCTTCTTCTGTGTTGATTGTTTAAGCCGAAGAACCATTGTGTATAAGAAAAAAAAAGTAAACAAACATTTGAGAAGATATTGCATGTTGATAATAATATGAATAATACTGAATAACTGAAATTAATTTAGTCATAAAGGCGCTGGAGTGGGTGCTGACCTTAGGGTTGAAGGCCAAGGTTTTGGGGTCATTGGGATCTACTACAGATGGATAGGGCTCAAAAATGATGCTCTTTCGAGGCGACTCAAGAGCAGCTCGACACATCGCCACCAGAAGGTCCACCACCTGCAGAAACAGCGGTTCAAATGTAATTTTTGCTGAATATATGTTTTTGTTTCCTCCTGCAAAGTGTGTATCACCTCTGCTCCAGTAGCTACTTCCTCTGCTGCTCCTGACATCACACCCAGGGTGTAGAAAGAGAACACACACAACTCCCTAGTGCACACCGCAGGCTGGAAGAAAAACAATTGTTCAAAATTATATATATGAATATATCTAATTGATGTGTTTGTAAATCTCTAGTGAAATTACATTAGATAAGTAAAATATTACTGTAGCTTTGATACCTTTAACATTGAACCATTTTGAAAGACATGCTGCTCATCACAGACCACACAGTACTCGTTGAGAGTGGGGATCCTTTGTTCAGAATACTTCATTATCTGCATGGAAAAAGCAAAGCAGTATCCTCACTTAGGACCATAATGTTGCAATAAAGTCAAACAACTAAAAGGCCTCCAATCAACCATTGTACTAACTTAATGTCCTTGCTTTAACCATTACTTTTATCTAACCTGCACTAGGAAGCCGTACTCCAGTGTAGGGATGTTCTTGCAGTGCCCTCCCGCCTGGGATGAGAAAAACAATTCAATCAGCTGCCTCGTGGTAATCTGCGCGGGGGCCCTGGCCGCTGGGACAGCCACAGTCTGATGAAGCAAGTGAGACAAAACATTATGGGACACGCAATCTGGCCATCAAACAGCACGGGGCAGGGAGTGACACAGGTGGAGGCAGTGCAGGTGGCACGACCAAACTGACGGTTCAGAGTGGGTCAAAGGCACAAAGACAGAGCAACGTATCCAGTAGAAGTAGTAATAGTACACTGACCTGAGCATTAGGTGGATAACTAAACAGTTCTCCTTTGGGGTTCTTCATTGTGCAGGAGATAGAGCGGTTCATCAGCCGGGTCATTCTCAGCTCAGGAACACTAAGTTTTCCTTTTAGAACTGTGTCTTGGATCAGAGGAAAACTAGGAGACCTGCAAAAAAAAAAAGAAAAAAGAAAAAAAGAATAATTTATTCTGACTGAATGCAAAAGATTATACATACACCGTACATTTTATAGTACAACATTTTGAGAGTGAAAAATCGGTAGCTTGTTAGAACAATGGATTATAGATACTCAAATGCCTCGAGATTTGAGTTGACATAAAAGTATTTCTTGACACTTCTTAATCCTGGACACTACACCCATTTGACATAAACTCTGGTCCAGTCATGCAGTTGTCAAAACAACCTGGTGGTCCTGCAGTAGGACAAGGCCTGAGGGGAGTCCTGTCCTCTGGGGAAACCGTCTAAACGTGTCAGTATTGCATTTGTGTCAATTCTATGTTCGTCCAGTTTAACAAAAAAAGAGTATTTTATCCACTATTATAATATTATAAGCTAAATAGCATGCATGTATATATGCTAATTAGGCTTGTATCTTAGTTTATAGTGGAATACATTCAAACAGTTAATGTAAGCCTTTTTAATTGTGAACATGACTCCGTAGTTCATGCTGTTATTTAATTCTCTAGTATAATGTAGTATATTTTTCAATTTTTGCTGGTTTAGTATCATTGTAGAGTTCACTGTGGTCTATAATCGATTAAATAGTCTTGGTGGGACGAGCTGCTAGACTCCCAATATTGAGTCCATGAGAATAAGGAAGGTCAGCCAAAGAAATCTCCACATTCATAAGCAAGTCCTGCTCCTATCTCGCTGCATTGATTTTGCCTAGACAGAGAATAATTCATACCTAAAAAATTGTCTGTGTGTCCTGGAGTTTCTTAGATAAAGAATAAGAAACCTCTCTCTTCTCAAAGTTGCCTTTATGAAGGAGACATTTTTTCCCCTCCACTCATCCTCCCTTTGTTGGTCAGTTTCTTGGCCATCTTCTCTGCATTTCTCTGTTGATTTTTCTATAGTAGGCCTTACAATCGACCAATAACTTCTTTTCTCCTCCCTCTCTCCACAGTCTCTTTCATTTCATTGAGCCAGGCTTTTTTCTTTTGCCTGCCACTCCTACAGCTCTCTCCTTTCCTCTATTTCCTCTATTTCCACTAATTCTTTCTTCTAACCAGACATTTTGTTTGTGTTATTACTAATATTAAGGTATAATTCCAGTCATTCACTAGTTTTTGTTTTGCTTTAGTGTGGTCAAAGGCAAAAAGTTACTTAGGTATGGGCGAGAAGATGCTTAACCCAGCCCGGAACTTCTTGATGGTTCCTCCCGCTTTGAACCAGCTGTGCCTCTTCTCCTGCTGAGCCTTAAGAAATTCATTACTGAGATGTTTCCACTGCTGAGAAGTGAATGTGCTCAGGATTCTGCAAGTAGAAAAATCAACTTGGAGAATAAATAACATTAACATTGCTATTTTGCAAAAATAAATCTTACTTTTTTAGTTGTAAGCCAAGACTAAAGCCGTCTTTGTTAGAAGGCTGAAAAACCTCTACTGATGGCTCTTGAGACAAAGACAAAATTAATTTAACAATGAATGTAAAGTGACCATTTAATCGGCACACAGGACCAAATTAATCACAATATTGTAGTTGGCACAGTCATAAAATACCATAAAACTACAGGGCATTTACACTATTACCATTACTTCTTACCAGGTCCATCAAGGTACTGTGAAAGAGAAAAACGCAGTCTTAAAATAATGGGTTCTGTTCTGATGACTTTCCACGCTGTTGCAACCTCCTCCTAAGGCAGACACACATAAATACACACAGTTAACTACCTAATTAGAGCAATCCATTAAAGCACTACCAACAGACACTGCATTATAAATGTGCTGCTTTGGAAAATGACAACTCTAGAATATGAATGGAGTAAGTTGGAAAAAGGCTGACTCACATCTAAAAATCCTATGTTAATGTGAAGGTCGATGTCCACATCATCAATTGTCCCATACTCCCTGTTTGCAGAAAGACACAATCAAATGTATAAGAACAATAATACTGGTGGTTACGACCGGCACTGCTTTCAAATCCATGCTTCACCTGACAGAGATGGCACTTTCCGTGTAAATGTCTTTCACTGCCTCAATATCTGCATCTAACTGAGGGTGACGGTACAGGTCAGCCGCACAGCTACCCTGTAAACAATACAGTAGAATGTGTTATAATAATCATACAACAAAATTATTAAAACTACTAAAGTGTCATGTCAGTTGTATTTACATACTAATCAATGATGATTGTAATTCATTTGGATAATGTATGAACTTAATTCACGAAATAACAAAAGCATGTAAAGTAATATATTTAAAGCATGCAGTGAGTGATTGTTGAGTGGGTGAGTTTTGTGTACTTACTTATCAACAAAAACGAAATACTCCATCAACACTATAGCAACAACATTTAATACATTTGTCCTTCAACTTCAATATAGAGAACGTCTAGGCAGGCTATTTGGCAATTAATGTAATGAAGAATATCAATAATATTTCAATAGTTTGTGTTGTACATAAAAAAACAAGTTTTACCAAATGGGGGACTTGAATGTAAATCGTGAATAAAATATATTATACTATGACGTTAGATAAAAGCATGAGTCAGCATAGACAATCATGAATATTACAACAGAGATATAGTTCTGTCCTTCATAATGTATTCATGTGAAACATGAAATGGCTTTACCTGAATGCCATAGAGGAACTGCTCGGACTCATTCTCCCCGTCTGACTCCTCATCTGTCCAGCACTGGCCTTTGATGTCCTGTGGGCCCACACATTGTCAAAAGCTAATATGGTGAAGCGGAAAGAAAACAACCTTCTCCATCATCCTTTCATGTGACATTCTTTCTCTATATTTAGCTTCCATTGAAGTGCCTCAAACAGAGCAGTTTATAGCATCAGAGCTTGTCAAGATATTAGATTTGGAATACACAATACACTGCAATATCAAATCAACACATGGTGACACAGCATTTTCTATGTAAAGAACACGACATGAAAACTGCCTTACCATTAGGACTGTTGATCATAGGTTCGTTCAAACAGGCCCTCGACCGTTGCTAACCATTGCAGCCATTTCACGCAGTGAGAATCCTTCTGAAAACAGTAACCACAAATAAATGTACAACAAATCGAAATCATGAAGCAACAAAGCCTCGGTTAGTGTGATGCCATTCAGTAGAACAGTGCCCTCCTCCTCCTTTCTTTAAATCGTCCGTTCTTCACCTTGCGATGTATCCTAGCAACAGCCATTTCAGCCTCCTTTCAGAGTGGCATTAATCACTGAGAGGAGAATGTGTGGGAGATTGTGCTGTACGCTCAGCACCCAGAACGTCTCTTTTTCTTTGTTAGTTGTGATCCAGATGAGAATATAAAGCAAAAGGTTAGTTTGTCTATTGAAGTGTCCATGCTGATGTCATTGTGTTATTACACAGTTGGATTCAAGATGGGAAAAATATATATTTTAAGTATGACATAACTAGTGTCAGACAAAAGAAAGAACATTATGGCTGCTATTCAGATTTCGTATACAGCATAAAGCAAACACACATTCTATAACTCCTATGGCCATGTAATCCACAGCCCTCCTCGTATCCATAACACACTCAACATCATGCCAGCATTGTCCGCCATTGATCTGACCATCGCCGTGTCTCATACCAATAGAGTCTCGTGCCTCTCAACCCCCACAGCTCTCTTCGTTGTCCCAATTTTTAAGCTTTTTAATGCTAACACAGATGCAGTCAGGCGTCTTTCCCCCTCCCCCTTTGTACCCCACACTTACCTCCAGAGGATGGAGACTGGGATGCTGTCCTTTGCTCAGCTGCTCCCCCTCTTAAAGGGCACACCTGCTTTCCCTTCAGTGGCTTCTCTTTTTGCAACGATCACAACAAATCGGCTACATGAGTCACAATCGTCCAGTTTTACAACCTCCGGTCCAGGCTAGCGGTATCTGTCAGCGAACAAGCCATCTGCTGTGTGTGTTTATCTATTGCAGATCTCTGCTCCTACTGCTGTCTTATATTTTGCCTGACAACACTGAAAGCCCTGAGCATGCTCAGTAGTGCTAGGCAGCTGATCATGTGACTCGCAGCTGACTGCACTTCTTGCTTGAAAAAGCAAGGGAAAATGGAGGAAGAATTGTTGTATATGTGTGTACAATACATCCATCCCTCTGTATGCTGGTATTTGCCTACTTGTGTGCTGGTCGCATAATACTTTGATCCTTTGTTTTGAATGGTTTCCTTCTGTATATTAACAATACTTGTAGGATAAAGTGATCATAAATATTACTCATATGGCAGTTATTCTGAAACTGTGGGTGTATCACTAGTGGTAAGCGAGTGCTTTCAGGTGCGTACATCAGGTCCTCCACAGTTTAGGGTTTGCTTCATTGAAGATAAATTTATTTTTATTTTTAATTTATTTAATCTGTTCCTCTGTAAAGTTCTTGGTTATAACTACTGTAACCATGGTATGGTCATATTTCATACCTGGTTTAGCCTTCAATTAGACCAGAAATAGCCCTGTCAAAGACCTTGTTGAGATCTGTAGATACTATGAAAGCAAGATCTTTTAAAAAAAACGATATAGTGCTTTTCACAATACACACAGACGCTTCACATAGAGGTGGTCCTGGTGTGAAAGCCACTGCCCTATGATATTGGTTAAATAGCATAGACTCAGAAAGAATGTTTTGAAATAAGAAAATATTCATGACATTCAGAAATCAGTAAATAGATCTATTCTGCCTATTACATACAATTAAGTATAAATGTAGATTGCTTCATAAGATGAGCTGCAATGGCTGTGCTGTCTGGAAAAAAAAAGTGTCCAACTTGCTTGTCTCATCTGGGAGAATTATGTGACTGTATTCCCAGATCGCCTTAGTGTGCTCCAGCTTAGTTGTTATGATTAATGCTGACTGACAACCAGGGTTTTGGCTGGTGGACTGGCCTGCATGTGTATTGGTCTCTATTAGTGGCTCCGATCCATGCAGTTTGTGTACAGCCAATGAAATGATACAATGGGCAGTGGAAGTAGCAGCAGTACCACCATGACTGCTGTAAACAGGTAAGAAAAAAAACATGTAGAAGTGGAGTGTGTGTAATTTTGTGTTTGCATGCAGTTACATTTTATTTACTTAGTATATTTTATTTGTTCATCAATGTGATTTTAAGCCAGTTAGTTAAACCTGCATGGCATGTGATAGTAGTAAATGGAAATGTATTTTGTAGTTTGTGGTCAGTCAGTATCATAATATCATTTATTTTACGTTTTATGTGGGCATTCCTGATTATAAATGTATTACCTAATAGTGAACGCTGGGTGTCGCCACGGTGTCAGTTTCTGTGGTCACGCTCAAAAACGTACATCTCTGTAGTCCACTGTGAAATAGAACATTTTGAAAGGTTTAGCTTTTGATTGAAACACATTTAAATATGTCTGCGTGCAGCCTGTGTGTAGACACCAAGGGAAACGGGTGTAACACAATACAACATAGCCTACCTGGTATTTGTATTTTGGCGTGAATTTCGTGACAAATGGTTAGCAAGATGAGGAAATTTACCAACCTGATTCACGTGACAAACGTGATGCTATTCGGCCATCTGATTGGTCAGGAAAGTTTACAAAGCACTACCAAGCCATTGTATCCTTCCGCACATAAGATATATTGTAAATTTCTAACAAAATTTGAAAAGCAAAAGGAAAGTGTGTCTCAAAACATACAGAGCAATTGTTATTATTTTAAATCTTGAAGAGCCTTATTGGCTGCGGCTACGTGACATGAAACCCTCGGATGGATATATTTGAGCATCCGTACAAAGTAGTTCCATGACTAGAACAGGGATCACCTTGAGCTGCAGAAGTGTAGCGCTTGTTACATCACTTTGAGCTGTTCTCCGGTGTAAAGGTGCGTATCCCGACCGTGTTCACGCTGCCACAAGGGCTTTTTGTGGGTAATTATAGGGTTACTCTATGGCTGCGCTTAAATTGTGGTCGTTTGATGTCGCTGCGATGCGTGGATGTCAAGGAAACTAGGATCATTTCAGCCATTATGTTTTACGTAGAATGGTGGTTTCATATGAACAGACGCTGAATATCCAACTGTAACATCAGTGATCTCTGTACATTTAATTTCCTCTTCGTAACCTAAGCAGACACGAGACCATGCTCATCCATGAATTAAAGATAATCTAATCGAACAATTGAGAGTAACACGTCTTCAATGAGAGACCTGTTTTCGTTACAACGTTATGTGAACATTTGAACCTCGTTTTTAAGTTGTAAAATGGTCTAAATGGTGATGCGTAGGCTGCATGGTTCTTTGAGCAGCCTGAGAATTGAAAAGTTTCTTCCTGTTGTGGGTGTGACGTGCGCGCTCATTGGCTCATCTCGGTCATGTTTCGTCTTGAGGAAAATGTGACGCAGTGATGTGAACGTGACCTCTACCGCATTGCCATCATATTCCAATAAATGTTTAGTTTCGTAGGTGTATTACAAGCGCCAAAACGGGATGATTGTAGTTATGGGAGTTCAATAATCCCACGGTACAGTTTTCAATGGCGTGTAGTTTACAAGCCCCCGTGTATTTTCTGTTCACAGCAGCGCGTCATTGCAGCAGTCTGTACGTGACACTTGATAGCAGACGGTTGCCTATTCATCTCACAACAGTTCCTCTAATTGTCCGTGCTTTTCTGGTATTTGTGTTGTAGGTAGTCGACCTTTACCCCCAGTTGTGTTTATAATAATAACTCTCCAAACATTTATCTGTAGTAGGTCCAAATAAGGTGAAGAGAAAACCTCTGTCTGTTTACACAATGTGCTGTAACAAAAACCATAGTTTAGACCTTGTACATGATGTGTTATTGGGACTGTGAGGATACAAGTTATTACATCAATAGTTAATTTTCAGGGTGAGCAATATTGCAAAAAAAAAATTTTTTAAAAAGCATTCTTTTCTTATTTTTATTCAGACAATATTTTAACAATGCATTAGGAATGTGCCTGTAAATGTCTTTTGTTGAGGTTCATGTCTAGCACTATCTCCAAAACAACAATTTCAGGTTTTTTATATGTATTTCCCACGTATAGTTAGTGCTTTGTCATTGTGTGTTCTGGGTCAATTCACAGCTGCCATGGCTCTCATGGAGCAGATTAATACTGGAACAATACCGGTTATGGGGGCTTCTTCCTCACACGTAGTTGTGTGGGTGTTAGCGTGCTCTCTGGCACGGTTGAGAATAAAGGCTGCAGAATAAAGTCTAAAGAATAAAGTCTAAAGAATGGCAGTAATAAAACAGTAGGGATACCAACCGCCATAAAACACCACCGAAGAAGAAGGAAAAGTTTGCAGTTTGAGGCTTGTTAAAAATAATTGAACAAAAATAGCACCCTTCATGTTGTGAGTTATTATTAGGCATTCTCATTCAAGCTTGGGGTGTTGGATGACATGGGCCGTTAGATGCACACCAAATTGCGTGGTCATTTGTGTAAATTCGCTTTGAGATCATGGTGTAGGCCTAGTTAAAACAACCTTGTTGCAAGTCCTTTATCCTTACTGATGGGATTTACTCTGCTCCTGAAAGTGTCGTGTGTATGTACAGGCAGAGCAGCAACTAGTCCTCTGTCAGCTGTTGCCGGGAATAGGTTATTTGGCTTTATAGGCCGCAGACGCTGCAGCACTCTGGGGCTGTGCTGGAGGTCAGTGCCTGTTCGGTATCTGCCCGTCCCCAGAAGAAGCAGGACTATCTACTGGTGGTATGTAATTAGCATGCTAACATTGAGTATTTCACAACCGTTTAAAACGGTTGTCACTGTCTAGGTTTTAGTTACATGCATACATGTTTGGTTAAATTATAATGTGTCTGCAGGTGGATGTGTCTGTAGGGGATTGTCGAGGATTACTGGCAGCCACTTTCTAAAGTTAGCATTGCATCTGTGGAAGTTGGTGTGGCTGTCGCTTAGGTTCATCTTCATAGGTTCTAGTGCATAACAAGATATTTGGTTTGTTTCTTATTAATAGTTTCCTTTAGCGATGGAATTAAATTGTATGTATTAGCATTATTATTTGGCCCGAGCGCCACAAACTGGCGAGAGGCCTATCAGTTCCGCAAGGCTGTGCAAAGCACGGCTGCATAAGTGCTCACGAAGTGCGTACGAAATTGAGTGCAAAGCGCTCGCCCACTTTCAAACACTCACTAACTCACTCATGCACGTCCCGTGCATACTAATTAGTAGTAAGAAAATGGAACATTATCGTCAAACGGGCGAAGCCCGTGCAAAATTGCGCACTAAACGAGAGCTTTTTGCGGTCGTCATCCCCACGTAAAGCGCTCGTTTGCGCTAAGTAGCTCACGAATGCGTTCCCCAACTCAAGCACGTTCCGTACATATAAGCATGTAATGCAAAAATGTAACACTATTATTGTATAGAGGGCCAAAAACTCAAAGTGGGCGGAGCCCACTCAAAATTAACGAAAGTGCCCGTCAGTGATCAGGGACCCACACCATGACGTAGGAAAGCGCAAGTGCTTTCCAAAAATGTATAGTTTATATTTGAAAAATGGGAAACATTGTTTTCGCATCGGAATATTATTCTTTCTTTTTCTCGGGACCAACCCCCCTATTTTTCACCTAGAGAACACTGACGAAAAGTCAGGAAAATTTGCCTAACAATCGTGCCTCTCTACATTCTGGCTTTTTCTAAAAGGAGATAGCCAGAATGCATGAAAAAATGCATTGAGAGATAGGAAATGGCCCCAAAAAAATTGGATCGTAGATGATGAAATTTGGAGCAGAGATAGATGGTGACAAGAGAAGTAAAAAATATTACTACTGCAATGCCGTCCGTCCAATCAAATGTCAGCCATATTGGATAAAAGTTTGCTAAGCATGACTAGGGAGTTACTAGGGAACGTACTCTTACGAACTCCTACTAGGGCGTTCGCCCGAAAAAGCTGAAATTTGGTGAAAATGGTGTTGAGTGAGACAAAAAGTTATCCAAATTATTTTGATATCTTTTACCGTGTCTTTGCAGCAAAGCCGCAAACTGTTCCTAGAATTTCAGAAATGTCTCACATTTTAAATTTGCTGCCATTTGCGCATACAAAGTCCGATTTGCATCAAATTTGAATCAGTTGTTAAACCCTTTGCCCTAAACCTACCTGAAGTGAAACAAATTAATTTGGTGTGATAGCGCCCCCTACCGAGTGAAATGAAATTTTATATGGGGAGCAAAATATTTAGTTTTTTGAAATGTTATGAAATTTGGCACGAAATTACAATTCGGTGTCCTGAACAAAAAATCCAATCAGACCAAGGTCACATTTGTTACGACGTAGCCGTAGCGATGATGGCAACCTCCCATGTTATTCCAATGGGAAAATCGCCAAATCTCTGAAATTTTAACATACTTACACTTTATACTTTTACAAACTCCTCCTCGGGCGTTAGCCCGACTACTAACCTAAAATTTGGCCAGACTCATCTTCAGAAGTGGAATATCAATAGTTATCCAATTTAGTTATCCAAAGTATCCAGGTCTGTGTGCGGCACATTTTGCCAAGAATTTCAAAAAGATTACCTTTTGACTGGGGACCACAAAAAGGAATGGGCCATCAAAAGTTATTCAACTTCTTCTTAAAAAAATTACAGCCTTTGTGCGGCATAGTCGCAAACTTTTCACAAAATATTGACATTTTCAGTACACAATAATGCCCCTATTTGTAAAGAAAAGGGGAGAAATTCGGCAGTAGGTGTAATAAAAGGAGCAAAATCGCGCCCCAATTTTCTTGCGTTGCGGGTGGCGGCGGCATGGTGGCGGCGGCGTGGCGAGGGCTGATCATTGCCACTTGCGGCTATATTTATTATTATTATTATTGCAAGTACTGATTTGTTAAGTTTGAATTTTGCACTTTGTGCAACCCAATGTTGGTACAACCTGGATAAGAGAGCAGCACAGCCCTCTTTAGCTTTTTGCATATTATTTAGGGAGGTGGTTGGCCAAAACAAAAATCAGCCACTGTTGGAAATAAGGCCAAGAGCCGAATACTTTTCCACTCCAAGCTTCTTGAGATTCAGTAGGTGGATGTGATTCTGCTCACGTACATCACTGGCCTGGCATTTGTATGTTAGCCTCAGTGGTGTGTTACATCATCAGGCAGACTGCAGCCTCTGCTCCGTTTAGTGCAGCAGTGTCTGGGATCCCTCCTGATGCATTTGTAATTAGGATGAGCATAAGGGGATCTGAGGGGGCTAAAGTGTGACTAGTCTTCTAGTCACAACGAGTATTATAATTTAGTTTGATGTAAAAGAGAAAATCAGTTGCTGTGAGAATGATTTGAATAAGGGCAAAGTCATGTTATACTTGTGGTCAAAAGAGGAAGAAGATCCTCATCAAAACTAAATTTCCTATTAAGAGGTCATCTTTTACCATATAGTATCTGACTGTAACTAAACCGTTAACAGTCAGAAGACAGAATGTTATGTAACTGATACATTAGGAGAAAAGCCTGCTGCTTATCTTGAGTAATGCTTCCTTTTATAGTAAAATGTATATAATAGTGGGTATATATAGACATAACCACTAAGATCAGCGCACACGGCCTTTCACAACTACTCTTTGAAAGAGGATCTGTTAAAACGGTCATGGTGAAATCTTGGCAATTTCTGCCCTCTCTCTGAGCCTCATGGTGGTGCTGTTGCCATGGTAAACATGAATTCAACCAGGAGGGGAAGAATTGAATGTACTAAGTGATAAAGAGGTGTTAACTCGTCTGGTATTATGTGTGTGATTTTTGGAGAAAAATATTTAGAAGCATTTTTTTTCCTGATTCATATTGGGATTGCCATTTATTTTTTAAACAAGGACAGAAATGTGTTTTTTTTTATTTCTCCAACAAAGCTGAAGACATGCAATGCAAACTACTAAACTTATGCAGGAATACAATTTAGAACATTGTGGTTGCCGGCTAAACTACCAGGCGAGCAGGTTGTGTAACCACATGGAGTAGGGATATTTTATTGTTTTGAAATCAAATTATGTTGCATAAATAAATGCAACCTTTGTAACTTGCTAATGGCGACCTTTTTAAATGGCATTTTCAGCGTGGTCGTCATTAATCTTTCAGCCCTATTTCGAAGTCCCCACTTAGAAATGCTTCTTTGTTCATTTTTCTCTTTTAGGACCACTCGATCTACTCCAGGTGAAACCATGCCACAGCAAAAGGCTCAAGACATGGGCACAGCCTTCATCCAGACACAGCAGCTCAACGCTGCCATGGCAGACACTTTCCTGGAGCACCTATGCCTGCTGGACATTGACTCTGATCCCACCACTGCACGCAACACTGGCATCATCTGCACTATTGGTTGGTTAGCTTTTTTTCAAGATAATTATATTTTAATTGGAAACAGAAACATAAAAAGCTGCTTCTTGAAACAGGACCAGCCTCTCGGTCTGTGGATATGCTCAAGGAGATGATCAAGTCTGGAATGAACATTGCACGGTTAAACTTTTCCCATGGAACACATGAGGTTTGTAATTTCTCCTATCGTACTGTCAGTGTCGACAATAGGTCTAGCTATTGTTAAATGTCACGACCCATCTACCTGATAATTTTGTAACAATAGTGTATTGTGGTTTATCACAGGTTGGATGTTTGTTCAGTTTTACCTTTACTATGAGATAATCAGTTGCTGTTGGGAAAGTTTAGGTTTTGCAATGTACTTCAGATTTGTCAACATAAAAGAAATCAAGCTAAACAAGGGACGATGATGAATAAATATAGCGTTGTTTATATAATCATACCAATTTACCAAAAGGTTCAAGTCTGTCTATGTCCTGCATTTTGTAGCATGCTTACTTTCTGAGAAAGTGGCTACGGTTTTATAACTTGAACGTACCACATAGTAATGTGCTGCTCATGAAATGTTAAATAAAAAAGCTAAAAAAGTTAATGTTCACACATTTTACTATTTTTCCATTAAACAGTATCACGCACAGACCATCGAGAATGTCCGTGAAGCCTGTGAGAGCTTTGAACCCGGCAGCATCAGCTACAGACCTATTGGAATCGCTTTGGACACTAAAGGACCAGAAATCAGGACAGGCCTCATTCATGGGGTCTGTTCTTTTATTTTTCATTATTACAATATAACACAATACAATACAATGTCTCAAGTATAAAGATGAAAATATTATTTAATTTGATAGAGTGGCACTTCAGAAGTGGAGCTAAAGAAGGGCAACATGATCAAGATAACCTTGGATGATGCTTACCAAGAGAACTGCAGTGAGGACATTCTGTGGCTTGACTACAAAAACCTTACCAAAGTGGTAGAAGTGGGCAGTAAGATTTACATTGATGATGGACTTATATCTCTACAGGTTATGGAGATGGGTAAGTGGAGGACTTGGCAGGTTTTATTTTTTTATTTTTTAATCTTTGAATGGGCAAAACTTAGCGCAAGTCTTTCTTCAGGTTCTGATTATCTTATGTGTGAGATTGAGAATGGTGGCTGCTTGGGAAGTAAGAAGGGAGTCAACTTGCCTGGTGCAGCTGTGGACCTGCCAGCGGTCTCCGAAAAGGACGTCCAAGACCTCCAATTCGGCGTGGCGCATGGAGTGGACATGGTGTTCGCCTCCTTCATCCGTAAAGCAGCAGATGTACATGCTGTCCGAGCAGTACTGGGAGAAAAGGGCAAAAACATCAAGATCATCAGTAAGCTTGAGAATCACGAGGGTGTGCGCAGGTTTGTAGGCATCTGATAGGTACATTTAAACCTTTTTATGGGACCATTTTTATTAGAAACTTTAAATTACAGATTTGATGAGATTATGGAGGCCAGCGATGGAATCATGGTGGCTCGTGGTGACCTAGGAATTGAGATCCCCACAGAGAAAGTGTTTGTGGCTCAAAAAATGATGATTGGGCGCTGCAACAAAGCTGGCAAACCAATCACATGTGCCACTCAGGTCAGATTACATTACTTTAATAATTGTGAAGTAAAATCAGATTTCATTAAGATGGCCTTCTATTGTCATAAAGATGTTGGAGAGTATGATCAAGAAGCCAAGACCGACTCGTGCTGCTGAGGGCAGTGATGTTGCCAACGCTGTGTTGGATGGAGCCGACTGCATCATGTTGAGTGGCGAGACAGCCAAGGGAGACTACCCCCTGGAGGCCGTGCGCACTCAACACATGGTGAGTAGTAAATATTTAATGGCTGATAAGTAAATTGCAATTAAGTAAACACTGTCTGAAGAATTTGCATTGTAGCAATAACTTTCTGTTCTTGCATTCTAACAGTTTACTCATACTGCCAATAGTTCATTACTTTTTAACCACTTAAATAGTTCTGTCTTTTTCTAAAACTGGTCACATAGTTATGTCACATGTTTGTCATGTTAAACATGTATTGGTCAGGGATAGATGGTCGACTAGTTGGAGGTGTCTTTGCTTCAGCAGTTGTATCCAGTCAAACTTCTTGGTTTTCTGTTGGCTTCACTGCAGAGGCCGGAGTGACTCAGCTGTCTGCTAGAGCTGTGCACAAAGCGAATGCTGCCCTCTGCCTTTGCTTGGCAACTTTGCTTTATTTTTTTAATATTGTGTGGCTTTGCAAGATTATTGTAATATGCAGACTCATAATTTGTCCATGTAATATTTTGGCTTTGATTTAAAAAGACAATGAAAAAAAAAGAAAAAGCGATAATGCATGTTTTGAATAAATTGCATTAATTATATTGGGTGCAGTAGTTTCACACTGTTGCTTTTTCAATGCAGTTTCAATCAGTTGGTTTAACATTTAATTTTGTTTTCTTTTCTTACTTTCTCCATTTCTGATTTTTTTTCTTCTTCTTACTTCAACACTGACTAACTGTCTGTGTGTTTTCTATTTTTCCTCCTTGCATCTATGCGCCCCTGCGTGTGGGAATGCCTTGTCTCGTTTTTGCCCTGGCTTGTGATAGATTGCTCGTGAGGCCGAGGCGGCCATGTTCCATCGGCAGGTGTTTGAAGACCTGCGTCGCTCCACACCACACTGCAAAGACCCGGCTGAGGCTATTGCAATCGGGGCAGTGGAGGCTTCCTTTAAGATCCTAGCCTCAGCATTCATTGTGCTCACAGGCTCTGGAAGGTAGGAAAGCGATCTGGTCTTCACAATAAGGATCGGTCTGATTTTGAGGGATTAGAATAGGGCAAGTCAGGTTTTAACCGAGTATGACTGGGCCAGTTCTGCAAAACTCCTGACTCTGATTATCTCAATGTAGATATTACTGGAATATTTCACAGTAAGGCATTATACTTACCAGACTCACCAGAAAAGTTTCATAGTGTGCCTACCTTTTCATTTTATGAAAGGTCAATAATCTTTTTATTTGACACAAATCAATCAGTAGTTTGAGTTTTGCAAGCAGCTCCCCCGGTGGTGTGAGTGCTTTTTAAACCAAAGTCATTGTGTTTGTAATCCTCCTTGCTTCACCCCTTCATTCCACATGACACCTTGGCACAGATAGCAAGAGAGGCAGAGGCAGCCACCTTCCACAGACAGCTGTTTGAGGAGCTCAGAAAACACTCCCAGCTGACCAGAGACCCCTCTGAGGCCGTCGCTGTGGGAGCTGTGGAGGCCTCCTTCAAGTCCTGTGCTAGTGCCATTATAGTTCTCACCAAGAGCGGAAGGTAAGACGGAAGATGCAGTAGTCTGTGTCAGCGGTAAGGAGTCTTGACTTTTCACTCCCGTCCTTAACCCTTTCATTCTTACATGCCTTGAGTGAATTTGTGTGAACATAGCAGTAGGTGGAGTGAGTGAAATTGAGCTTTAATCAAATTTAAATGAATGCCATTGCAATGCATTATTTAAGGCTGGTTTGTGAGTTTTTTTAAATGTGCATGACACTAGTTCTGGAGACAAATTTGCAAATATGTATTTCATGTAACATGTTTTTTCCTTGTATTTTACTAAATTTAGAATAGTCTCTAATAGTTGCTTTGTGTGTTTGTAGGTCTGCTCATCTGATCTCTAGGTACAGACCTCGTGCCCCCATCATTGCCGTTACTCGCAATGCGCAGACAGCTCGTCAAGCCCATCTGTACCGTGGCATCTTCCCAGTTCTCTACACCAAGCCTGCCCACGACGTTTGGGCTGAGGATGTGGACATGCGAGTTAACTTTGCCATGGAAATGGGTAAATTAAAAGGTCTAATTTCACATTTATTGAAATGCACAGTTTGGCTGTACACTGTGCATCGCTGTTGCAGGTAAAGCTCGAGGCTTCTTCAAAGAAGGAGATGTAGTCATCATCCTCACCGGCTGGCGTCCTGGCTCTGGTTACACCAACACCATGCGTGTGGTCCTGGTGCCCTGAAAGCTCCCTGGCTTTGTTGCTTTCTCCCTTCATCTGCCTGTCTGCTTCATACACTCCCCAGCTTTCCAGACAACCAAAATTACGGACGCAAAATGTTCAAACAATGTTTTTGGAAAGTATATAATGAAAGCTGTTTTCCATGTATGTCACACTGTATCCATTCCTTGTTTGCCAGAAAACCTGTGTTAAGGTGCTCAGATGGCTTGCTTCAAATGTCTGTTATATCATCAATCTGAAATGAGCGTGATGGAGCTACTGGTATACTACTGTTGTGCTGTGCAACTGCAGCTCCTCAGCGTTCAAACTTCTAAGATGTTGTCATCAAGACAGCTTTCACTGTAATGGTTGTTTCAAATGTTGCATTCCTAACCTACTCCAGACATGGGTGTATTCATACTTCTATTCAATGCCGCAACATGTATGTCTATATACCTATAGGCACATTTGAGGTCCAAATGTGTTTGAGCAAGTTACTGTATTGTGGCGGTGTGTCATACGGCCTTTGCATTTTCAATTTGGGTCAAATCATTGCATTTTATTTGAATCACACGATTCTGATTCTGAACTGATATGAATAAGCACTTTTCTGGGCTTGTCCCACTTGGAGATGAGGTGTAGTTTAGTCCTGCTGGTCATTTCTCCTGTGTTAGTGACCCACATAGCTTTGTGTCTAGTATGCGTTGATTAAAATGCTTGAGTGTATGAACCAACTGTAAAAGAAATTGTTTAGCCCTGCACTGGGCTGTCCTAGACTGGATTTATTTCAATAAAAAGAAAGCACCACATTTTCCCTTGTTTACTCTTCATTAATACAAAATGTATTTTTTAAATTTAATCTTGAGGGTACACAACCCCAACTTGTCTACGAATTTCATCCTCTATTTCAGCAAGCAGAAGAGAGTCTGAATGTGACATTATGGCACTTTCCTTTAGACCTAGAAAATAAATCATAATTTGAGGGTTAACTGACATGAAAGTGGGTGTTCTTGGCTCATCTGACAAAACTGGTAAAATTCCAGTACCTGTGAGCAAACACTGTCGAACCTCTTCTGCTTCATAACGCAACCCTGTGCTGTTGAAAAAGTTGAGAGGCATGTAGGGCTCTGGAACGGGAAACTCTGTCTCCTTCCCATTCACAATCAGAGACGTCGGACACCACATGTGGGCAGGGACCTAAAGGAGAAACAGGTCATTAACCTGAGGTCTATCTGTAAACATGGAAAAACATGCAAACGGGCATTACCTTCATGGAATGTTTAGTCCCCACAATTATGGCTTCGTTTGGCAACTGTAATCTATTGGAGCACGTGAATACAGCCATCCTGTTCTTCGAGTATTTTAAAGTGACAACCACAGTCTCATCCGTACCTGTATTGAAGTATTGAAATACATATTACTGACATGCGGTCATGAGAAAGATTTTCTCACACAAGGTTTCCTATAGGGTTAACCTTTTGTGTCGTCATAATTTATACCATATTGTTAAAAATGAGCTGGGAAAATGTACAAACCTGGTTTGAAAACTATATATTTAAACTATACCATGTTGTATGATAAACTACCACATAGATGTACTTTTGCTTGACAGTAATGCATGGCTAGTGTTGTTCAACTGATCAAAATCGTGTGAATAATATTTTGCCCCAAATGGAAAAAGTGTCTTTCATAGTACACGTGTTATGTATGCATAGTTAATCTACCAATCTCAGTGCGGATTCCAGTGGCTTGGATGGACTCTGGTTTCTCTCCATTGTACACCATGCTAATAAATTGCAGGCAATAAATGCCGACATCAAGCAAGGCTCCTCCTCCCAGTTCTTTCTGCACAGCTCTCGGCACATCCGAAAGTTGTGCGCCAAACTCTGACCTCACCATCTTTACATCACCCACTTCCCCCTGAGCGAGCAACCTTCTGATCTCAACAGAGACAGGGAAAAATCGTGTCCAGACAGCCTGCAAAATAATTACATGTTAGCACTTGTTAGAAACGTGTAGGCCTACAGTATTTTATCTTGTGAAAAGGACATGAATGAGTAGCATGAGGTATATTTGGGTTTGTTTGTGTTTACCTCCATTAAGAAGACATTATTTCTTTTGGCAGCAGTAAGAATCTCCTGAACCTCCTTACTGTTCATAGCCAGTGGTTTTTCACACAGTATGTGCTTCTTGGCATTAGCAAAAATCAAACATGTTTTCAAATGGTACGGGTGAATGACTCCAATATACACCACCTCTGAAAAAAATAAAATAAAAAGTGCCTAAAAATGTGATCTAAATAATTATTTTGTCGTGATGGGCTGTGTTCCCCAGACTAGCACTTTGTCAAGCTTGTAAAAACAATTGAAATTGCCTTGCATTGATGTAGAGCATTATTTCTGACATGCATCATAGGCCAAGGTTACTGACCAACATCTGGATCTCTGGACAGTTCTTCATAGCTCCCATAAGCATGAGAGATGTTATGCTTGTGAGCAAAATTCTGTGCATCATCAAGCTTGCGTGCTGCAACTGCAACCACCTGTAAAATGATATCAAATTAAACATTTATACAGTATACAAGATAACAAGCCAACCTTTTGCCTAATAGAGATCAAGATACATGTTGCAACATAAACTGTAATCCGGGTTAGGGGGAATCAAACTTTATACTTGACCTTGAGACATTCAAAGCACATCAAATAAGGCACTCTCTCCGCTTTTCTTTTTCTTTTTTTTTTTTTTCTTCTTTTTTTTACGATACAGACCTACAACTACAGTGGTGGTAAATGCACCTTTTCAGATGGCTGCCAACTGCCATTAAGTTACACAACAACAAATTAGGCAATCGTTTCTTGTAATTTGTGAAAGGTTTCAGGAGAGCATATTTTACAGGCTACACATTATCTGGTCTCAGAACTGAGCGCAGAACCAAACTTTTGAAACGTTATAAGTAGCCAAAGGACACTTTTTATGTTTTATGTGACCGTTGCAATTGGGACGTTCTTCCACGTCAAACGTTAAAAAGTAATTTTAAGACACACGTTTTGACTCAAGAGACAAATCTCTTCATTCAATATTTTGCATTTGGTCCATGGAAGTAAAATTATTTGACGTTACCTGGTGTTCTGCAGGAGGGAGGGTTTTTAGAGCCACGGTGAAGTCATGACTGATCTTCCCTGCGCTGCAGATTCCCCACTTGGTTGCCATTGTTGTCACAGTTGTTCCATCGGTGTGAAAGGTAGTTCTTTAGGAAGTTCCATGTGGCGTGATATTGCGTGCGCGCCGCCGATGCGCGCCTCTGCACTCTTGGAGTATGAAACGTTATGACGGTCCCAGGAGAGGCGTTTTTTCCGGCGGTCTTTCAAAATAAAGCGCCGTTTTTTCCCGCCGCGCGCTGGTTAACCTTAAAATCTGGGCAGCCCATTTTGCGTCACACACCAAAAACGCGCACCGTAATTTACGCCATACGCCATGTGGCATTCGATTCATTATTTAATAAGATGTTGTTGATTCCAACCCTTTTATTTTGCTTAGCCAGTAAGACTTTCCTTTCTTCAGCCAATCAGTGCAAAGAAGGCAAGACATCGGCAATCATTCACTAAAGACCTCTAGGTGCAGTGTTTACTGATATCACGTACAACATTGCGCTGGAACACTGTCAAGTTTATGAAATGTCCTTGACATGAAAACATGGAGAAGCTTAGAGTGGTTTAATTGTGTTATTTAAAGATGAGAAATCGCCACATTTTGTTAGATTGTGTGGAAGTGTTAATGCATCCGATCAGGGCCATGAGACATTTTATTGATCCACAACTTGAACACAGTAGCTCACATATTACAAAATAAAGACCAAAAATGAATAAACAAAAATTCAAACAATTATTAAAGTAACAAAATTAGAGCCTAGAGTCGGATAGGCATGTTTATGCAGATTTGTATGTGCACAAATTGACAGAAAATTTAAGAGAAAGGGTGAAAACGTGCTAAAAAATCTATTGCTCTATAAAGCTCTCAAGTGAAGCTGTGTGAGTGTGTTAGACACTTTGCATATGTTGAATCTTTATTTCTGTGTGTTTTTAAGACATTAGTCCACTCATGAGCAGCAGAGGCTGGTGACCTGGTGCTGTGGAGCTTGAACCATTAGAGATTATTTTGGACCTCAGGAAGGTCACAGCAATCACCACTAGGACTCTGGGTTTCTTCTGCTTCCTCTTCTTCAATATAGAGTAAAACATATAAATAAAGTATTCTGCAATAGATACTTTATTACTAGATACTTTAAATTGTTTTCACTCTGTTTCTATTGCCTACATGTACATTAGACTAACTATATTGTATTTCACATACAAATCTGTAAACTTGTCTCTGTCACCTTTCAGCCTTTCAGTCGCATGAAACATTATAATAGATCCACGGAAACAACTCAGTTATGTCGGTGTAATCCATCATTCGTCCAGGAGTATTCCATTATAGAAAAAGATTCAGTTGTAGTCATCTGGACTCTGTTTTAGAAAAACAAAAGGTTTCGACTCTCATCCAAGAGTCTGAGAACTCAGGGTTTTATATCCTACTGTGTAAACCCTGTCCACAGGGCGGGACCTCCTGATAATGGGCCATTGAAACTCCCTGATATGGCCATTAACATCCTGAACTGGTTCACCTTAAGGACAAGATGCCTAGGCAAGGCTAGGCAAGGCAAGGCAAGTTTATTTGTAGAGCACAATTCGTACACAAGGCAATTCATAGTGCTTCACACAACAAGAAAAAAATTAATTAAAATCACAAAGACATGGCAGAAATCACAAAATCTTAATTTAAAAGTGCCATTTTCAGGCTATCCGTCAAATAGTTCAAGACATAAAAGAGAAGAGTGCAAAGAAAAGCATTTCAGTCATATGCACAGCCAAACAAAACAGTTTTTAGCTTAGATTTGAACATTGCCAGAGTAGCGGCCTGTCTCACATCCTCAGGAAGACTGTTCCAGATTTTAGCTGCAAAAAACTGAAACGCAGATTCCCCATGTTTAGTCCTGACTCTGGGCAGGAGGCCGGTCCCTGAGGTCCTCAGAATCCGAGATGGTTCATATGGCACTAACAGGTCCGAGATGTACTTTGGTGTTAGGCCATGGAGAGACTTGTATACAAGCAGAGCTGCTTTGAAGTCTATTCTCTGAGCCACAGGGAGCCAGTGCAGAGACCTGAGCACAGGACTAATGTGATCGTACTTCCTGGTTCTAGTCAGGACCCGAGCAGCAGCGTTCTGGATGTACTGCAGCTGTTTTTCAGCTCGTTTGGAGAGGCCAGTGAGCAGGCCGTTACAGTAGTCTAATCTACTAGCGATAAACGCATGGATAAGTCTCTCCAGGTCTGGTTTAGACACTATACTTTTGATTTTGGCAATCACGTGCTGAGTAAGACCGAAAGTTTCAAGGACAGCATGAAGCTCTTTAGCGTTTCTGTCACAGATATTATCAACATGAACATTAAAATCACCTGTTATGACCAAACCATCAAAGTCTGTGCATACGACTGAAAGCATCTCAGTAAAATCATCAATAAAACTTTTGCAGTGCTGAGGAGGCTTGTATAAAACAATGAAGAGAATGGATGGAGACTGTTTTAGCTCAATTTTAAAGGCTACGTACTCAAATGTTGAAAACACCCCAAAGGACAACCTGTGGGTAACTATTTCATCTCTAACAAAAGCACACACACCTCCTCTCTTTTTGTTTTCTTGTGTTTCAGATTCAAACATAAAGTTGGGTGGAGCAGATTCTATAAGAACTAAATTTCCTGTGTTTTTGTCAAGCCATGTTTCAGTTAAAAACATAAAATCAAGATTATAAGAAGAAAATACAATTATTAATTAAGAATGATTTGTTACACAAGGATCTGACATTTAGCACAGCAAGTTTCAGACTAGTTTCAGTGAGACTGGGCGTTATCTTTTTACAGGTAATATTTATCAAATTTCTCAGATTGGGCAGTCTGACTCGCATTTTGTTTTCCCATCTGTCTGATGTTACCACAGAAATAGCACTAGGGGAGGCTGTTTTTACACAGGGCCCTGGGTTGTTATGATTTTTATTATGACTATAAGTCCCTGCAACGCTGAGACCCAGTGCATCCTAGCTATGGGAGATACCAGGTGAAAGGTGAGGGGCGATAGGTGGGGGGGCTTTTGTTGGTGTAGCGGGAGCCGGTGAGAATTTGGGACCAGGTGAAAGGGGGGGTTTTTAGGTGGGGCGATTTTTGTCTGTGTAGCAACAGTAAGGGGAGAGTTCATCATCGTTGATATCAGAACTCTTGATCTTGCTATATTAGGCGTGAGTGGAGCCATCTTAATGCCTGATTTGATCAGATATTCAAGATGGCTGGGAAGGCCCCTGGGTGAGGGTGGAGATGGAAAGGAGAGTGAGGAATCTGTAGTGGGAGTAGATGTTGCAGGGGGGATCCAGGGCTGCTCTGAGGGCAGGGGCGATGGCAGGCATACTGCCGGGCCCGCCACAGATGGGTCCAAGGCCTTTGATGAGGACCGTACAGGAAAGAACTGAAATGACTCCTGCGCTAGTTGTGGTGAAGATTGTTTGTGGTGCTGCTGCAGATAAGTCCTTCGCTGGAGGCGGTGGAGGTGATCGTGGAGCAGCTGAAGTTGAATTCTTTGCTGGTGGTGGTGGAGCGGCTGCTAATAAATCCTTTGGTGGAGGCTGTGTTTGTGGTGCTGCTGATGTTGAAACATTGGCTTGGTCTCTGGTTGATGGAGCAGGAATTCTTCTCTCATTCCTCTCTTCTCTAACTATCTGCTCAGGACCCTGTCCAGGCCCAGTCCAATGCCTCAGAGCGTGGAGCAGGTTCTCTGTCAGCACCCTCACTCCACCTCTACAGAGGTGTGGGCCATTTCTCTTAAACAGGTCCTCTCGTTTCCAGAATAGATAGAAGTTCTCAATGTAGTGCAATCCTCTTGTTGCACACTCTTTGGACAGCCATGTGTTCAGCTGAAGCAGCCGGCTAAACTTGTTTATCTTCCTGTCGATGTTTGGAAGAGGTCCACTTATGAATGTTTTTATTTCCATTTTATCAAGCTCGTCGAATTACTCCAAGAAGTCTCTTTTCAAAACTTCAGTCTCTTTGCGTCGTGTGTCTACACAAAAAGCAGAGCAATGTAGTGTATTCTATCCAATGCAGTGAAGAAAGTTGTAAAGAGCGGTACATAGGTGAGACTAAACAGCCACTTCGCAAGAGGCTTTATCAGCACAGAAGACACGCAAGTTCAGGAGCCCAAAGCACCATGCATCTTCATCTTAAAGCCACAAACCACTCTGTTGAAGACAGTGAGGTGGAGATTCTGAGCAAGGAGAAAAGGAGAATCCTTCCTTAAATCGCAATGGAGATGCCCGAAGCATTCTGATGCTAATAAGTTACTCAGTGAGGAGGGAGCGAAAGTCAGTGTACAATAGGATTTTAATGGACCATACCAAGGAGTTTCAATGGCACATTATCAGGAGGTCCCGCCATGTGGGATGGGTTTACACAGAATAGGATATAAAAACCTGAGTTGTCAGACTTGTTTCACAGATTGAGAATGGCTCTTGGATGATTCAAAACATTTTGTTTATTCTAAAACAGAGTTCAGTTTGTTTATCTTCCTTGTTCCCTTTTCATTCAGCCAATCACATCCGCCAAGTGCGGCGTCATCAGTGAGGTGCAGGAGCCCGGACATCTTTTGCAGCCCGAACACATAAAGTACCTACACCGACTGTAGGAACTCGGATGTGAAGACGGCCTCAGCGTACTCCTCCACGACGTCCTGGAACTCAACCGTCACATTGGTAAGTGCCTCCGCCAACAGCTCCTCCACCAGACTAAGGGACAAGACAAACCAGTCTGACTAACTACTTTCACAAGAACAAAGGGATAAAAACAGGGAAAAAAATTCATTAAAACCACAAAGATAAGACAGAAATCACAAAACCTTAATTTAAAGAATTTTAAATATGCTTTTTTCAGGCTATCCGTCAAATAGTTCAAGAGATAAAGAGAAGAGTGCAAAGAAAATCATTTAAGTCATATGCACAACCAAACAAAACCGTTTTTAGCTTAGATTTGAACATTGCCAGAGTAGCGGCCTGTCTCACATCCTCAGGAAGACTGTTCCAGATTTTAGCTGCATAAAACTGAAACGCAGATTCCCCATGTTCAGTCCTGACTCTGGGCGCCATCAGGAGGGCCGGTCACTGTGGTCTTCAGAGTTTGAGATGGTTCATATGGCACTAACATGTCTGAGATGTACTTTGGTACTAGGCCATGGAGAGACTTGTATACAAGCAGAGCTGCTTTGAAGTCTATTCTCTGAGCCACAGGGAGCCAGTGCAGAGACCTGAGCACAGGACCAATGTGATCGTACTTCCTGGTTCTAGTCAGGACCCGAGCAGCAGCGTTCTGGATGTACTGCAGCTGTTTTATAGCTCTTTTGGAGAGGCCAGTGAGCAGGCTGTTACAGTAGTCTAATCTACTAGAAACAAACGCATAAGTCTCTCCAAGTCTGGTTTAGACACAATACTTTAGATTATGGCAATGTTTTTTCGATGGTATGAAGCTGCTGATGTTATTGATTTGACGTGGCTGTTAAAATTCAAGTCTGAGTCCATTATTACCCCCAGATTTCTTGATTTGTAGGTTTTAGAGCGAGACTCTGGAGGTTTAGTGCAAATCCAACAATTAGATTACTATGCAAAAACGTTGTCGAATATGACAGATTCAGGCAGATTTATACCTTGTGGCTAAAATCTCAAGGCAATCCATCTATTATGCAGATTTGTTTTGACATTTTAATGCTCTCATTTTTATAAGGATAGGTCACAGTGAACCAGTTGTACAGATTTTTACACTGCATACCTTGCCTGTCACGTCCAGCCATGTTACTGTGAGAGAAGTATCTTTATCAGGGACACAAACAGAGTCAGCGTATGCACCTGCTTTCCTGAAGGAACCACTGCTGCTTCAGTAGAATTAGAAAGACTACTATGACCAATTAAATAAAATGTAAAATGTGCTGTCCTCCTTGCTGTACTTCAGTAGCCATGTCTGACCAGTCAACGTAGTCATATTCTATACTGTACACTAAATTTTGTATGCTTCTTCTTAAATATTTTTGCAGTAGGTTGAGGTTCAAACCAAGCCTTTTAGAATCGTGCACTGCAGTAAGTTAAGAATTCCCTTGGTCATGCAAATCAAATGCAGTTGGCGAGCAATATGAACAACAGTGTAAACCAGGGAGAGAAATTACACAAGCATAAATTGTGTCTGGCACCTCTGGGAGTGTTGTCATAACTTAACTGGTCATTGCCGTGGATATTGATATTGAATTGTTTCAGTTTATAGCATGACATTAATGCAATAAAAACGAAATTCTATGTTGATTAAATAAACTATATAATAGAAGTGGAGAAAATTCAACCTTGTTTATTTTCTGTAATTACCTGTCTGCAATGGCCCAAGGACTGACGCCCCCAGTGCTCTTGAGACTCACTGCACTCCGGTAAGCATCATAGTTTTCACGATTTTGCCGTATGCTCCTCAACATGTGGCATGGCACAGAGAGAACGGCACCTCTGCCCCTTTGCACTGTGACTGGGAACATGGTGTTGCTCCTGACCTCCTCAATCGACCTTGTGTCCAACAAGATTCTGAGTCAGAAAAGAGAAAAATGCACATTGACAAAGTGAGATCTTCTCCATTTATCTGGATCTACTCTTTCCTTGCTGCTTGAATGGTCTGTTGAGGTCAGACCAGTGCAGTGCTAGGATAGAGCAAAGACACTTGTGGCTCCCAATACAGACCCAGGGTAATGAATTTAGGAGAGGTGGCAGAGTGCAAGCAGTGGTCTAGTTTTATAATCCTCTTTGTTTGGACAAATCAGTCACGAAGTGCCGCTCCATTGTGCTCCTGGGCCTCAACTGAACTTGCCTCTGTTTTGATTGGAAAGGCTACACACCGTGGGGATGCCAAATATTTGAAAGTGCCATTTTTGTATTCTTTCCCGAGGCACCCCCTTTTGAGTTCTGTATTACTTGCAGATACCAAGTCACAATAAAACAGATTATAGTATTATCTCCTCCATAATGTTGTTTGATTGAGTACAGTAAACAAAGGATTTATGTAATATGCCCTACCTTGTTCTTTGATTCAAGTTTAGTCAATTCTGTCTAGCGTTTCATAGTGAGTTTAAGATACTGTAAATGAGATGTAAGTGATAACAAAAGCAGTATAAAAAAGTTGGATACTGTGGAAGGCTAAAATACTCCATGTTTTGGTCCACGAACTGTTAAATTAGCTTCAAATTGAAATGCAGAAAAACACATAAAATATTTACAATATAGCTGAGCAGAACTGTCATTTTCAGTCAGTCAACAGTATTCAAAAGGCTTGGCTCCTCACCATGGAGACATACAGCTTATCTGCTGCTTATACTGTACTGTATCTACCGTAGTTTAACTACATCATAAAAATGATAAAATGATCAAACCCCTGCCTTGAAATTTTAGTCACAGAAAATAAAGCATTGAGAGACAATATTATTTAGTAAATCGATTCAATATTGCATTGTAAGTTTGAATTCAACATTCAGTTTGATTAAAAATAATAATTTGTCATTTCTATAGTCCTTTCGAAAGCCATGCATTAAAACAGAGGTATCAAAACTACAATTCATGTTATAATTATGTTGATATTTGTTTGGTTGTTTGTTAAAACAGAGGTATCAAAACTACATTTCATTTATAATTATGTTGTATTTGTTTGTTGTTTGTTGCTGCTGTGGCCAAAATGTAAGCACTACAGGTTCTATGGGCGGAGGGAACTGCCCCATGACATAACAAATGTCATGTGGCAGTTAAAAAAATATAAAATACTTCAATTGCACACAAACTGCCACAGGTAATATATTGTAAATATTTTTTTAGAAAACTGAACAAGGGCAATGAAAAAGACAAGAACACATGAGCAGATTAAGAGTAGTACACACCCAGTGTCCAAAGGTTTCACCAGGATTATTTCAGCAGCAGGGTTCAGGACTGTTTTTGTGAGTCTAATCTGTTGAGGAGAAGATGGCCTGGAGCTGAGACCTTTGCCTGAAAGAGTGGACAACAGCGTGATGTGACAAGACAACAAGCAATAAAAGCCTTGTTATAACAATGTGTGAGCGGAAGTGCTGTCTGCACCCACAAGATTAACATTTAAACTTTATCTTGTGTAATACGTTACCCGTGTCTAGTGGTTTGTCACAGTTTAGAGGATCTGCATATATAGTAGATGTAACTCGTCTCTTCACTTGTTCCTGGTCTCTCTGCTCAAACGCATCACAATACATAAAACATCAACAGTGTCTGAGATCAAACCAATAACTAGCTTCTTTGACAGAAACTCATAACAGATGCTATAAATAAATCAGAGCCAAGCATGACATTTCTTGGTATGAGAGACCTTTCTGTGGTGGGTGGTTCAGACGGGAGCCTCACCTGGATTTCCTCCATGCGAACAAGCATATTCTCCAGGGTGCTCATTTGCATCCTCTGCTGGGCCGTGAGCTCCAACTGTCTGTCTGTCTGCACCACCCCTCGAGCCGTGTCCTCCAGCGAGTCCTCCAGGAGAGCCTCTCTCAGCTGCTCCCCACTTTCCGCAGACTGCTCAAGACAAAAAGGTTTTTTACAGTGAATATACAACCCCAAATAAAGTAGTTTTTATTCTATACATTTAACTTTATGGATCAGTCAGCTAGACATTCTAAAGCAAACATTTACATCCAGTAAATTTCTGGTTAATTTCTTTAAAAATGAAAATCTCCCACTAACCTGTGGTTGATCAAGAATGGGCTGAACATTTTCAGGAGCCTTTTGCTCTCCCTCAGCCCACCGGGTTGGCAAGATCATTTTAGACCTTAAACCAAAAAAAAAACACCCACAATGCATCTGTCACAGATAGATCTTTTACGTCATATACAAAGATAAAAAATATTATAGAGATTATATATCATATTTCTATTATATTTCTAAATTCCACTAAATTATCAAAGTCAGTCTTATATATTGATTAATTTCAAGTTTTTTAGTTTTTATGTCCTAAAGCTGCTGAAGCTCTCCGAGTCTGCATTGTCATCTTATCCAACCATACACTCCTGCAGCAGAAACAGTTAATTGAAAACATCTAACCTTCCCAAAAATATATGCATGCCCAATTTCACAATATGGGCAGGTGATGACTGCTTAGGTGTAAAGTACAGGCAATTTGAATAATGTTAGTACAGTACAGCACTATTATGACTTAAATAGGAGTAAGAGGCTAATCATCTTTTCAAGGGTGATCTAAAAAAGAAGATTTATTTTTGTCTTTACAGTCGGAAGGCAGCAGGGCCACTCGTGTGATATTCATATTAGGTTTTAGGTTGAAGAATTGAGATTTGTACCTCATTGCCTCTTCCTGGGCCTGTTTCTTTTCTAAGTTTAAAGATGGCTCTGCTTTGAACATGCTCCTGACATTGGCTGGCACAGACAGCTCTTTCTGGGGAGGTTGAGTGACTCTGAGCTGAGCTGAAACTGTAGGCTGCAGGAAATCTGTTTTGTGTGCCTGATTATGCTAGGACAAAATATATTTATGTAAGATAAAAATGTCATAAATGTTATTGAAATTAGCAACATTTCTTGCATTAGTTCCTACTTTATTCTGAGTTGTCTTCCTAAAGCATCCATCAGCTTTGTTTTCTTGCTCCCACTGCTGGGCAAGTTTTTTCACACAAGATTGTAGCACATCTCTTCTGTGTGTCAGAACATATGACACAGCTTTGGATTTTCTTTGGGGCTTTAACTTTGCTGTTAGTATGAACAAAACCGTTTTATTTATTTATTACAAATTTCTATGTAAAATTCAAACAAATAACAATCCCAGACTGAGTAAGATTCACAGGCAAAAGCTTTTAGAATTTTAGAGTCCCAAATAATTGCTCGGCCTGATATATGAGACTGTTCACCTGGGACAAAGACATTGGTCTCTGGAGAAACTAGGTAAATATTAATAAATGTGTTCATGTCATCTCTTCCACAGGGAGCTTCCCAGGTCAATAAAAACTATTTTTAAAAAAAAGAACAGCAGGGGGGATACATGCTGCTCTTGTTATACTTTCATTTATACTATGATTTATTTGTCCTTACAATCTTCAACACAAAAATGGGTTCTCTTTTTACATTTTCTGTTTTTTGCTGCTTTTACAGGTTGATTCTGATGAATGAACGCTCCTCTGGATGCAGTGATTGATGTGCTGTGGTGAGACTTCCTGAGTGGAGGGCATGCTTTTTTCTGTCTGAGCTTGTCTTGTTTAATGAGGGCTGAATCTAAAATCTAACAAAGACAAAAAATATGTCAATAGAAATCCAAAACTTGTTAAAACTACATTTACAGTACCTGTTAATAATTTAAAAAAATGTCTCACCTCTAGCTTTCGCAGAATGTTAAGGGCAGACTGTGGCACAGCTGATCCTTCATTCAACTCAACTTTAGTAGAGCACAAACACAGTTGGCGAATAAACTGGGCTAAATCTTTAAAACTAGGCAGATTTGTATAGCAAGTTGTATCTGAGAGCTGCTGGATGAAAACATATAGTACTTGGAGAGCACTACGGTGAGCTGCTGCAAGTCCTCCGCAGATATGTTGACTAAAATAGATCATGGAAAATGCATTGATTTAGCACTTAGTATTGATTACTGATAAATAAATTACTGTTGTTAAAATGAAGCAAATATACCTTTGTTTTCTGATCATGTCCCTTTTCTAAATGTTTTTGTAGTTCTTTTACCTATTCACAAATATGTATGTCAGAAATCTACTAAGTCAAGTCAAGCTTATAATGTGATACCTTAAGTTGAAGAGTATAGAGAATACTTGAAGACCGAGCGGCTTGCTTCAGTTTGCGAAGATCCAGCTTGGCTTGATCATCTGGGTCCAGTGGTTCCACAACTATCTGCTCTGCTCAAAATAGATAAAAAAACCAAACAAATATTTAAAGACATATTACATATATAACATTAACATGTTAAATAGTAGTAATATGTACTGTGGGTTGGCACATTACCTCTGCTGGCAAGCTCCTTTGCTTTCTGGATGCAAATTTCCAGCTCATGTTGCATCCTGTGTATGTCATGGCCTAAATGATTGTTTACTTGTAAACCTTGTTCGTTGGTTGGCGGTGACTGAAAAGCCAGTGGCTGATGAGTTGTGGGGTATTTATGCAATGTGTGCCATATCAATGGGCCTTTAGGTTTAGTTTCTCTGTCTTTCGGACCAGAAGCCTTTAATCTAACCTTACTTGGTGTAGCTTCAAGCTCCTGGAAGAAGGAGCACAACAACAGTTACACCGATATAATGTAATATTTTAGTCAACCTAACTGTTACATGTCATATCATACCTGCACAGTTCTACATCACTTTTTTTCTAGGAACGAGGCTTTTTGTTTTAGGGGAGATTTGTTCAATGAATTAAGCCGCCTTAGTCTCAAGTCTCCTTTGGCTAGTTTCACAGCTGCATTCAGATTCTCCTCAGACAAAGCTGTGAATCTGATGGAGGTTTTCATGTCGTCTTCAAATGTGTGTTCCTCTGGCAACGGAAACAGCTCCTCTCCCACTATTGCAGTTGGTGGCTCAACATAAGTGGCACGATTCCTAGTACATCCAGGGGTGGCTTCATTGAATAATAACTGAAGGGACACATTATTTATATCACTATTATTGCTGCAGATGCTCATTCATTTCTAAAATTATTATAGCTATTAATGTTACAGCATTTGATAATACTAGTTGCTATATTTAACTTACTCATGTAAACAACGTTTAGCTAGTTGTGCAATAATTTACGTTCTGTATGTTGTTTTGAGCTGGTATGTTATTGTTCGCTTACCTTTGATCCTGCATTTGATGGAGACAACTCTCTGGAGTCATTCACATTGCGGTTTGTATTAACAACATCCTGACTTCTTTGCAGGTATTCTGCCGTCATGACTGCAAAAACATTTAGAAAAGAGTAGTATTATGTCATTTTTCGAGTTGACAGCAGACAACTTGGCATTAATGGACAACTCTTGTTTGTAAAAGTGAATAACAAATTAATAAGGCTGCCTGCCTTTCTCATTAACCGGTAAAACTTTATCCTGGGAAATCATATCGGTACCACCGACAATAAACCACACAATAAAATAACTGTTCTAGCTGTAAAACACGATTATCTTGTCACAGTTTTTGAAACACCACCATGACATCAACAAAGCGCTTCAAGTGGAAGTAGATTTGATTCACTACGGTTCCTCCAAAGGATGAACATTATTTGAAAGAAATATGTAAATAATTCTCTATTGAAGACTTTACGAAGGGAAACTGTGTGTATATGATTTAAAATGTATTTAAGCTCAAGTTTATAAAAATCTAAAGTACAAAAACTACAAATAAAGAAAAGGAATTAAACCTCTGATGGCGCCCGCTTTAAGACCCTTTGACCAAAGCGGATACAGCTCAGTCACTTTTTGCACGTCTCATGCATGGACCTATTATAGTAACTGGAAGAGGGAGCCAAGATGGCGCTGCATTGTCTCTATGGCTGCTGCTCAGTGTAAATAATAATTTCTATCTGCATTACTTCCTGAATTGAACCTGCTTACGTGACGACATCTCCAAGATGCTTTGTGCGACGGGAGTGAGCACGCCGATAGCAGATTGCGTGAGACGGAGGTCAGTCAACGCGGTATTTTGGAATATGTTGACATGAAATGGTCTGTTTACAAAATGTATAATGATGACTTATCTATCTATAAATATAAATGTGTCATGTTGTAAATTTCTAATATTCAAGAGGATTATAGCAAGCGTTGGAATGAGAAGTCCGGTTTATATTAACAAATTACATTTGCCCATTTAGAGGTGCCAATATTGTCACCCACATAATTATGTCCAAGCCCCAAAATGGCGTAGGGCCTATTGATCCCACAACTGTCCCCTGTAACCCGTCCCCCAGTACTTACTCCTGCTATGAGATAATAGAGAGCAGCACGAAGCGACGCATGTCTTCCAAAATCACAAAAAAAACACACAAGGCATGGGCCATACTTATAACTGCTAAAATGAATGGAAGTCTATTGGGAGTGAGTGGGCAAGCCTGACGGGATGGTGAATGAAAATGTTAACCCCATGGTGAAGTATGGTCTCTCTTTCTCTCCTCTCTTTTTTTTTTTTATCATACGGTATACAGCGTAAAACACATACTTTAAAGACCGACAGCTACAGTAGGTGGCAGTAAATGCACGTTTTCAGTTGGCTACCAACCGCCATTAAGATGAACAGCAACAGCTTTCAAATGAAGTATAATATGTGGTTGCCGTGGCAACAGCTATGTTGTTTTTGCTAAAGATATTTCTATTTATTTATTCCTTTTTTTTTTTTTTTTCAATCAAACCAGGGACATCCTCTATGAAAAAACTGATATGACCAGAAAGGTAATTTTGGTTGGCAATAGACCCTACAATGTCCAAAGAAAAGAGTTTCTTACCCTGATTGGTCAGTGAAGGCCCTTGATTTGCGAAACAGACTCCGCTGCTCACAGAAACAGAAAATACAATTGAAGCAGACATTTCACGCCATGTGACTCAACTGAAGTCAAGTGAACTCAATTTGTGAATGAGAGGGCTTAATGTAAAGGAGGGTTGCTAAGGGTTGCTAAAATTATGTTCTAGAATGTTGGCCTTTATGACACTGAATCCTGACATCACGGATAGTAATCTCATTGAACATGAGATACTATGTTCAATGTCATGTTCAATGAGATCAATGAGATGATAGTAATCAGGGTTCTGCCTATATGACAACAAAACAGGTATTATTATTTTTCTCTACGCTCTTTCTCTGTCTCTTTCTTTCTATCTCTCTTTCTATCTCTTTCTCTCTTTCTTTCTCCCTTTTTACGGCACATTGTAAAACGCATACTTTGAAGACCTACAACTACAGTAGGTGGTGGTAAATGCACCTTTCCAGTTGGATGCCAACCGCTATTAAAAGTAACACAACTTAATTCATAATTAATAATTAATAATAACACGTCTCATTTGACTGCTCACGATTCTGGACACAATATTTACAAGCTAGTTGATTAAATTCAGAAATACAACATCTTTAGGTGCTGATTGGACAATGCTGTTTCCAGCTAAGAGCAAAAAGAATTATGTGTAGTGTAAAAACGTCAAGCACCGTGGTCCAGGGTGGTGGATATTTCTACCTTGAGGCAAGGAGGGACTGGCATACAGGGAAACTGGGAATTTATTATTAGCAAGAGGCCATGCGAATGCGGCTGTGAACGTGAGCGCACAAAATCGAGCGCGAATCGCTCGCCCATTTCCAAACCCTCACTAACGCACAGTGCAGAATTTTTTTAAGGGATGGTAAATATGCCTCATATGGGGTTGCATTTTCCTCCAAGGATGGTTTAATGTATCGTCATTATTTCCAAATATATATTCCTATATAATAGGCCTATATAGAGCCTAATAATATACTCGTCCACTTATGCACATCCCGTGAATACTAATTAGTAGAGGTAAAATGTAACATTATCGTTGTAAACGGGCAAAGCGTTTTACATTGGGATAACGACCACTTTGCCCATGGTGATTTCCGTGGCGATCACCCACTTGCCCCTGGCAATAACCAGTAAAAAAGCTCATGTCGAAGGCATGGGCCATGCAAACTTACTCCTGCTATGAGAAAATACATACTCTTCGCCATACTTATAACAGCTAAAATGGAAATCTATGGGGAGTGACGAGATGGTGAATGACGAGTGCATAAGCACTCATAATGAACATTCTACCCACTGGGGACGTGGGGAAGCTCGAAACCTTTCAAACAATGTATAATATGTGGTTGCCGTGGCAGTGGTTAATTAGAGCTCAAAGAGCAGAATCACTTTTTTTCCCTGCTCTTTGAGCTCTAATTTAACTCCCTGAACATGCTCTTTTTTTAAAGTTTTTTTTCACACCGGTCCTTCTCTCTCTTTCTCACTCTCTTTACTAAGAAAGAAACAGAAACAGAAATTGACAAAACAAATGGTTAGACAGAAATTCACAAAGTACATCTGATAGATCTGACTGATTCATAGTCTATCACAGCATTAGATTCTACTACAAGTCATATAGCATGTATACCCTTCAAATGTTTGTCATTGTAGCAACTAGAAAACATGCTTTACAGAGCAGGTTACACAGCAAGCGTTGGTTATTTTGTAAAACAACTATTTCTTTTTTAGTTTTATTCACTTCATACCAGAGGGGTATTAACAGAAAGCTTAATTATGTGAGTTTTAATGGGGCAGAAGTATCTTCTTTTGTAATGCTGATTGATTTCAACAACAATACTGAAACACATTTAGTATTACGTGGCTCATGTCACATAATAAATGCAGAACTCAGTTATGTTAGCATTTGTTTAAAAAAAAAAAAAAAAAAAAAATCAAAAATCTGTATGTATATAATTTTAAAATGATATACAGAAAACAAAGGCAGATGTAAAACGAACTGTTTTGGACACGTGGAAAGATATACAAATGGTTAAGTCATTTGGGTAAATGTTAGAATTCAGAGCATTTACTTTAGGTTATTTTGTCGTAACAAAACTAATAGCCATTTGAAATTCAAAGTACTGACTCTACACACAGTTTACTTTTAGTCAATGCACAAGTTATTATCAATATATATTGTGCTTTGGAATCTGTGTATCAGAATGTTTACACGTGGAAAGATATACAAATGGTTAAGTCATTTGGGTAAATGTTAGAATTCAGAGCATTTACTTTAGTTATTTTGTCGTAACAAAACTAATAGCCATTTGAAATTCAAAGTACTGACTCTACACACAGTTTACTTTTAGTCAATGCACAAGTTATTATCAATATATATTGTGCTTTGGAGTGTATCAGATGTTTACTTGAGACAGTTTGTGATTCTGTCTGCTGTGATCAGGTCTGATGTGAGCTGCAGTGAGACTAAACTTAGGACATGGATATTTATGATTATACTTATTTATATTTAACACAAAAAAATGGAATATGTTGTTGATTTAACACAAAGTTACCACTTTTCCCGGTCATTTTTATAGCTAGCACCAAAAGCTCTTTACTTTGCGTAAGTGGAAACATTAGAAGTTATTAAACATAATAGACATATTATATCTGTACATATTCCATGGAAGTAAATCCGTGACATTCATATAGAAATAAAGCGTGTGCGTTGGTGTTGAAACACATTATTAAATCGTGGCTGCTAATGCGATCTCTAATTGTCTCTCGGCTGCCCGTGTGTGCACAATTGTCAATTATATACGTTTACGTTTATATACAAAGTAAGATTTTACCCATTTACCCATATATTATGGGTAATTGTTATTGACTGCACAAAATAGAAACATCACTTTCTTTTCACATTCTTTCTCTAGTTTTCCTTGGTTTGCGTTTAACTTACCTGAAGAAAACACAATACATAAAAGCTGTTTGTCTAATAATATTTTGGACGGAGTGCAGGTTCCGTGAAATCATGGAATAGCGTTCCGAGTGCATCATTTTGTGTAACCGTTAACTTGTGTTAATTGTGTAACTGTGAGAAGGTGAGAAATGACATAAATACAACTTACTTGTATCGTTAGTCTCGTAGTGTACACTTTCTTCTGCTTCTTGTAGTTTGGATTTCGTCTGATGCTCCAGTGCTCGTACACCGTTCACCGTGACGTCAAAAATTTTATTTTATTTTTAGACTAAAAATAATTGAGCACTGTCGGTAATTTTACAGGCCGAACTCTTTTAATGGCGGTCTCCGGTCTGGGCCGTGAGGCTGCAGTACCACGGAGCAGCCACTACTCAATTTGGATTGTGGAAAGAGAGGACTAGATAATATTACACTAGATATTTTAATACAGCCATGGCCCCGTTATTATACTAGAGCCATGCCATGGCCCCATGGCGTGAGCCCGGGAGCACGTGACCGCTGCAGACGGAGAAGCATAAATCAGCCTTAAATCAGCCTTGAGGATTAACCTCGGCCTGCGTTAAGTAAAGCTTTGGATCAACATGCGTAGAATCCCCACATGACCAAAAGAGGGAGACAAAATACTTGTTTTAATTCTTTACTAGCACAACCATTTGAGTGGTAGAAGCCTATTTTTGTTGCTATTCATTGAAATATAGAAAACGTTTTTTTTGTTTGTTTGTTTATGGCATGTTTGACCATAAAATAGAAGGCAGATTTGAACGCAAGGGCCTTTCCTGTTCTTCAAAAGAACAAGGCAACTGAAGACATGTGTTCAGGGATCAGTTGTAGACAGAGGGTTGGGGTCGGACCGACTGGGTCAGACCTGACACAGCTCTAAGATGTGTCCCCTGAAGTGGCATATGTCACATACAGGAGCCTATATCTTAGCCTGTTCAATTCTGAATGATTTCTGAAATAAAACATTGACTCCTGGTCAGTCAGTCAGTCACATTGTGCTTTTATTGGCTGCATCAGTCACACATCCAGTAACAGTTATTTGTCTTCAAATATTCATATTTTCAGTGATCAAGCATTTAGAGTTGCAGATAAGACCGCATTTTCCATTTGCTTGTGTACAAAGTAGACATATGTACATTCATTTTAAAATAGTATAATGTGAAAGTTTGGAAGAATGCATGTGTTTTATCTTTGTGATGCATATAATAGTAGAAATCTAATTGGTGACAGATTTTAGTATTATTATTTTTCTATTAGCCTAATTGTATCAGTATCTAAAAACATAAACGCATCAAATATTTAACTTTACCTGTTACTGTAGTATACTAATTACATATGTGTTTTATTACTTTCTACTGAAATTGTGAATTACTGTCTCCTGTTGGAATTATAATTTACTGGGTGAAATCTGCATCTTGTCATCCTCTGTTTTGTTAAATGTTCATCACAAAGCAGCTGGATAACAAACACATTTGTCACTCATCTGCTTAAACCAAATATTTAAACTGTGGCCAATCTGTTCCATTTAGGTGAAACAGCTTGGCTCTTATCATTGGTTGTCCTGGCTGAAGACAACTCCCACCTGCTTCCTGATTTCATCCATGATCTCCGTCAGTAGAACAGACTCTGCCAGCGGCATCAATGGGCTCTCCTTCAGTCCTGTGAAGGGAGAGCAGCATTAGTGTGGACATGGCACAAGCACATTGATCCAAAAGGATGTCTGTGCATAATCAAACAGTGCATACATTAGAGCACGGCGGAGAAGAGAGATTATGGAAATGCATTTAGCAGACAAATATTATCTGGTGTCTTTGCAAAAATGATATGTAAAGTATTTGGGAATTTGACTTGTTTCTTTAAATTGTGTTTATTGTATGAGTGCCAGTTACACTGAGTTGACTATTTGAAAAACCCGCAATTTGTAGATATCAGTTCATATAACACCTACAATAATTGTGTTTGTTTAATTACATTTAGACTCAAGGTTCAAGTTTTGCCTGCCTGCTGATTTTAGCTTGTGTTGGTGTACCTTTAAGGAGACACTGTCTGACTTCTTGTGCCTCATAGCGCAGACCAGTGCTGTTGGTGAAATTCATGGGCAGGCAGGGCTCGGGCAGAGGATATTCAGTCTCTTTGTCATTGACCACCAGTGTGGTAGGACAGTGCATGGGGCCAAGGACCTAGGAAAAAATGTGATATTTGTGATATTTCAAATTAACATGCAAATGAAATGCTCTTAGATAATATCTATGTGATATCAGAATGTCTCTATGGTTCTTGGTCTGAATGTGTCAATTTAATTAAAAATGAAAGTAATTAGTAGTCTCCAGTTTCTGCGCGTCTCAGTCCTTGGTAAAAGAATTGAAACATCCTTGCATGGCTTACTTTAATGGAGCCCTCGGTGCCACAGATAACGGCATCATTTGGAAGACGGGCAGAAATTGAAAAGGCACAGAAAGCCATTCTGTTCCTGGAAAACTTCAGTGCAACTACCACAGACTCATCCACTCCTAAAAGAACATCATTTGTTACAAAGCGTTTTTTCGATTTGTAATTTCAATTATCTTTATGTAAATGACACTAAATTACATACAATTATTGCATGCAATTTTTGTTAAATCTTAGCGGCTTGGTTTAAAAGTGCACTATGTAACTTTTCTAGAGGAGGATTGGTTGTTTTAAGATTCTAGAATATGATGATGTCATACTCCCACATGGGGGGCAAGAGTCAGACTTTCCTGTCGTTTAACATTGTACTTTTGCCATAAAATATCCAAAAGGAAAATTCACAAATGTTAAACCTGAATGTTTCTTTTTTTTTTCTCTCGCCCATAGGCTTTATTAGATAGGACAGCTTTAGTGTGAAATGGGGATGAGAGAGAAGGGAGGACATGCACATCGTCAGATCAAACCCGCGACACTGCGGCCGGCTGCACTTGGAGCCTGGCATGTGTGCTACCGCCTTATCCACTCGACCACGAACCTGATCCTTTCTAATAGAAAAATCCAAGAACTCATATATTACAACAAATATCTGCATTTTAACAGTATAAAACTTAGCTACTGTTACAGCTGACTGATGTCATCTGAAACGCAGCAATTAAACAAGTTTATTTCTATCAAGACGCCACTAGACCAAGCTCCAGGTCATATCTGAGCCAGCTTTTGTTTTTTTTTTACACCTGTAATTCTAAAAACACAATATAGATAAGTCATACTGTCAAATCTAACCCTCTTTATTACTATATCGCATTTTACAAACAAGGTGCTGCATATAGTGTTATAAAAGCAACCACTAAATACAAAATAAATAAAACCATTGAATAAAATGGTTTCAACTGTGTCAAAGGCAGCAGTCAGGTCTAATAGCACTAAAATGGCAGAATTACCAACATCTGTTGTTAAAAATCTTTAAAAGTCCAGACTCAGTGCTTTGAAAGGACTTGATAACCTGACCTGTTTGTATCTAAATACGTTTGCAGTTGAGCCTGAACAGTTCTGTTACCTAGTCGTGCACCTTTAAAGAACTTGTTGAATATACCCATTATTATTTCAGTTTTATTTGTATATGTTTTCTTGTTTTCTGTTTCACGTTAAATACCGCTGTAAATAATGGTTTTGCAATCTTGCTTCTTACCCGAGTCTAGAAGAACACCACTGGCCTGTATGGACAATGGCCTCTCTCCTCTGAACACCATCAGCACAAACTGCAGACAGTAAACCCCGATGTCCAACAGCGCTCCTCCACCCAGCTCCTTCTCCACAGACCGAGGGATATGAAGCTGAGGGGACCCGAAGTAGGCTTTGACCAGCTTCACCTCCCCGATCGCCTCCTCTGCCAGCAGTCTGCGGACCTCAGCATGCACGGGGAAACAACGAGACCAGATAGCCTGTACAAACACAAACATGGACAAGTGAGCGGCTTTGAAAATGAAGTGAGTTGGCACGCATTCGATTTTATGAGTGAAAACCTGAGTAACAAATATAATTCCCTTTCAAATAGTCTAATCATGGCCACAGATAGGAAGGGAAAAGACAACATTTGAAAAGTCAATATCCTACTAAAACTATACATATGCATTAAGCATTCTGTATGACACCCTTCAACTTGAGTGGATGTGGAAATTAGACATACATTAATTAAAATCCCACGCCTCTAGGGGCAATTACCCTGCAGAGACAAATAAAGTGCTTTAAAAAATCAACTTGACTTGACATGGAGGGTAATGCACAGCGGTCTTACACTTATTTTGAGCCCATTTACTCTAAGTCCTGATGTGGACTTGGTTTGGTCCTGTTCAAGTCTTTGTTTAGTTCTGATCTAGTCAGTTTCAAGTTTAGTCCTGGCCTGGTCCTGATTAAATGTGGTGAATGTGCAAGTGTGAACACACCTTATGTTTATTCGGGGTAAAGAAAGAAAGAGTTAATAATTGGCAATGCTTTATTATGTAACATGCAAATGACAAAGCAAGCACCAAATGGAGGAATGCACATGAAAAGAGAAGAAATTACATCATGACCGGTCTCACCTCCATAAGAAACACGTTCCTTTGTTTAGCTTCTCCGACCAGGTCTTGCACTTGTCTGCTGTTCATGGCAAAGGGTTTCTCACATAGCACGTTTTTGCCAGCTTTGAGGAAGAGCAGACCGACTTTCCAGTGCTGTGTATGAAGAACTCCCACGTAAACAATGTCTATGGGACAATGATGTTTAGGATTATCTGTACAATACAAATATAAATGTGTGAAGAGTGGCACTATCTTACCAACGTCTGGATCGTTGGCCAACTCCTCGTAGCTGCCATAAGCTTTGGGAATGCTATGCTTCTTAGCAAATTCTTGGGCAAGCTCTAAGCTTCTCGACGCAACAACTGCTATCTGTAGAAAAACACACATTCATAATAATAAAGTATGGGATTTTTATATACTTTTTCTTTGTGGGGAAATTTGAGCTGCTCCGATTCCAGCTGTAAAATGTGGAGGTAGTTGAATACTAACAACCCATTACTTTTAGCAGGTTATTTTACTTTGTGAGCCATGACAATTCTTTGACTCAGTGTAATATGCATTTTATGCTAGATCTAGTTTGTGTTCAAATTTGACAGCTTCATTTTCATCATCAGAGTGCTTCTTCAAATACTTATTTATTTCTTTTCATGTCATAATTTTGCAAGGCTTTGTTGTCTTATTGTTTCACTGGCTTTTAAGAAACAACACATTCCCTTTAGCAGGTTATTTTACTTTGTGAGCCCTAACAATTCTTTGGCTCAGTAAAAAATAAATAAAAAAGCATTTACCTCAGAACTAGATTTACAAGTTTGGTAGCTTCATCTTCATCATAGGTGCATCAGAGTGGTTTCTTTCAGTGAATATGTATTTATTTGTATTACTTAATCATCTTATTGATATCTCCAGCTATTCAGTCTTTAACCACTGGATGAATCATCATGAAATGTATGAGATTCATGTCGAATGTTTTCTATGTTGTTTTTTTTTTCAATTCATCGCCTTTCGTGTGAACAATACCTGGTGGTCTCCGGGAGGCAGGGTCTTCATGGCCACACTGAAGTCGTGGCTGATCTTCCCTGCACCGCACAGTCCCCATCGAGTTGCCATGTTAAATTGGATGGCAAGTGACAAATGAGAGGGGTGCTGCTACTGCTACTGCTGCTGCTGGTGCTGCTGCTTTGGAAGAGATTTGGGCCCGGCGGCGTGCTGTGACCTTGGGAAAAGGTTGCACGTTCCTGGGCGAGTATTGTGCACACTGTCATCCCTGGGAGCGTAACTTCTGCTACATTTATATTCAGGAGACGTGTCACCTTCCCTCTCCTCCCACCCCGAGGTAAAGGGTGCAACTCAACACAGAAACACATACACACATACACACACACACACACACACTCCCCACTGTGCAGTTGATGCTGATACAAGGCTTTTCATTCCAGACAGAAGTGGTTTGTACTAGTTGTCTCTATCAATCTGTAACAGCTGCATGAATGGAGAATGGCTGTTTAATGTGTACAAGATCACAAGCGTATGGGAACCACGTAAAACTGTAATACTCACTAAAGAGAGAAAGTAATTAGCCTGAAAACCAAACACTGAAGCGAAATATTAAACTAGAGGGTCAGAAGGTCTAGGAATACCTATATAACTAACTGTGTGCTGAGCTAGGATGACAATGCCAAAAACAACACACTTGCCCTTGAGCTGAATACTGTATAATAGGTTTTGGAGCGGGTGTTCATGAGTGAAAACTTAGTGCCTTGTGTGGCCAGTAGAGGACACTGTGCTGTCAGAAGAGTTTACATTTTAGCTGTGAGCTCAGAGAGGATTTGACAGGGTGGGTTTAGGGAAAAGCTGGTGTCACTGTTGTAAAGTGTGCAACTGTACTGTAGTGGTGATGCATGCTCATTTATTAGAAGAAAGTATGTCAAAGTGGAGAATTTAACAGAATGTAAATTACACTGTTTGGATAAATACATGTTTTGATGCTGAAATAATGAAACAGATTTTATATATGTAAGATCTGTAACCGTAAGAATTAGAATAGTGGACATATTTAATTCAATATTTTACGCAATATTGTTTATTTATATATTAAGTAAATTGAGTTCAAGATTTGTTGAAGGCATACTTTGAAGTATAGTGTGTATTGTGTATTATTCCTATACCTTACAGTCATAGCAGCAGAGAAAGGCTCCAGGCCACAGATGTGACCTCTGTCAGGAGAATAAGAACACGTGTTTTTACGTTTTTATTGATTTATAACGGCTTACACTGTATTGTGTTTATTTATGTGTTTTTTAACATTGTAAAGCAATTTGAATTGCATTTTTGTCCGAATTGTGCTCTATAAATAAAATTTGATTGATTGATTGATTTGACATGTATTATCTTAATACACTGCACTTTCAGCAGTTGGCAAGTATTACAGTAGAACTTTTACCAATTTTGGAAAAGTCTCAATAAAGAGCAATGACACCTCACTGACAGCTCTTTTTGTATTTCACTTCCAAATGAATTCTGGGAGCTGTGGGCCGTTGTCATAACAACAAGGTACCAGCTGGGTAATTTGTATGCAAATGGCATTGGCCTGATATTCCCACCTATATGTACCACTGGATCTGTCTGTCATGGGAATGCCCCACTCCAATCATTTGTTAACTGAAACTACTACTTTAAGCTCTGTCTCTACAAGAGTTTATACCAATCCTGTTGAAGGAGAACAGTAGACACAGGTGATAATGAAATTGTGGGCGTATGTTAGGAGGTGATATCTGATGGGCCAAGTGCTGCTCCATTTTGGATTGGTGTGAAGCAGTGGAGAGGTTTGTGCTGGCTCACTCGGCTGCCAGCAAACGGGCATGGGCAAGGCTCAGGTGGCTGGAGCAAAACATGACAGCTGTGTCTAAAGTAGGACGGAGACAACAAATGCTCATTTTTCTAAAAACTCCACGCTAAGAACTCAAGGTCATGGAGATAATTCAGTAGCACAATTTAAATGGGGGCTCAAAAGAAAAGTTTTTGCATTTTCTGTGTTGAAATTGGAATTTAAATTTGAACACACCTTTCTATCGACAAGCTGAACCTACCAGTATATTAAACCATTGAATCCAAAATGAATTATACTCCATGTAATTTTGCACGGATGTAGATAATGCCTCGAGTCCTTTCTATGCAGCTGTCATTTTTATCCTGATTATGTGTCATATCGCATATAAGTAAAATGCTACTTTATGTTGTCTCGCTTAAGTATGACTCGATTTGGAACCTTAAACTTTTCTAAAAGATAACCAAGGTAAGAAGAGTCATTCAGAAAGCTGCCGCAACAAAAGAGTCCAGCTCATTAATTTAGACATTACCGGGATGATTGCCTTCCGCTTGTATCACTCCATAGTCTTCTAATCTGATTAAGAATTCATGCATCAGTTGCTGTCAGTGTCCATCTTACAGCAGAACATGGACCAGTAGACTACAGATGAGTTCTGTGACCCAAGGGCTGCTCCTCCAGAGAAGAGAGAGGACCACAGCAGACAATTTCGCTCCCAAGTCAGGTCAGTTAAACAAACTTAAAGGCAGACTTGATTCAGACAGAAGCGGGGAACGCCTACACAAAAACTTAAAGGTGTAACTTTTCTGGTCCGCACCTGTTTGTGTGGATATATTTTAGCTTGAACTTGAATGTTTCATAGCATGGCATTAAACATATCTCCATTGAGAGTGGGTGACGCTACCAGCCAAAGTTACAAGTTAGATATAAGAAAGCAACAAAAACAAATTTAAAAAATGCTATATGTTTAATGTCACTCTAAGGAACATTACAGGAACATGAGAACATTGGAAATAGGAAATAGCAAATAGGGCCCTCCACTCTCCTCAATAAAAGTGACATAGTGTACCTTTAAGAAGTTAAGATCAAATTAAAATGTATTGGTGAAAAAAAAATACCGATCAGTTTAAACTAGTTTAAACTAGATACGCATTTGAGGAATAATCAATACTGGGGGGGAAATCCACCAATAGAACAACAGTGAAATTGGTGTTTTAATTGTGTTAAAAATGGTTGGCTTTGTTATCATTGTCATATAGAAATTGGTTCCAAGCTTTTTCCGTATGGAAATTGAGTTTGAAATGTTTTTATTGTGGCAACACTAAATGGTATAATTTTCTATCATTTGCACGGAAGCTGACATTTTGTTTGAGAAGGTCTTTCTCACACACAACTCTTGAACTTAGGCTAGGCTGCATCGCTCCTGTTACATCAGCACCTTCACATTAAATGGGAAAACGGAAAGAGGCGTCCTAATCCTATTTTGATTGACGTGGATATGCACAAGGCCCCCACCCTTTTTCCTAGTGCCGTCGTCAGTGCAAGCCGACTTACCATTACTTCTCTACATTTCATCTCTTTTTAGCTTGAGTTTCATTGCAGCAGTTACCAGAGCACCATCACTCCTTCATCTGTGTCTCAAGGTCACACTGCAAAAGAAGGGTGACAAGCTCGACAAGCGCCAGGAGGTGACGGCCATTTTGAAGGGAACCCTGATGAATTCAAGGGAGGGTGAAGAAAAGGGAAAGTGTACAGCGTAGGGAGTAATAAGTCATTTTGTCAATGTTCTGATGTGTGACTTTTTTCAACCGTTTTCCATTATAAAGAGTGACATGGAAGGAACGGTTTAGCCTTATTCTAGCCTGGTATTGTGCAGAATCCTTTTGCAGGTTCTTCTGCAGCAGGAGGGACTACATCTAACCAAAGCTAACCATCTACATGTCCTGAATATGCAATGACATTTCATTTTTTGGCTTTGTCCCCTTTGACTTCAATGCTTCTTTGTCAACCAGAAGGAAGAGTTCACTTTGTATATATCCATGTGAAAAAGCGTAGACTTTTCATTCCAAGAATAATAGTACAGATCACCATTTTATTCACTGTATTGAAGGTCTAGCTGAAAATACTTTGGGACAGAGTTGTACCCGCTGTCTGCGTACTGTCTCAGATGCAAACCAAATGGTCCAACACTAAACTAAATTACTGTCTCTTTGATTTATGGTGTGGTGAACTGGAAGAGTAGATTCAGTCTGAGATGGATAAGTGCACACAATCAAATAAGAGTCTTATCTTCTTAAAAAAGATTGCACTACAAACAGAAAGATTGAAGGTATTCAACAAGTGAAACATTTTGCATAATTGCTTCTAAAATAACCACTATTACTACCACCACTGCTACAGGGTGTAATGCAACAACAGCATTTTCCACAAAACGACGCTTCTGTTGTAGCCAACTGTTATTTGCATATGTATTTGCCTTGCTCTTTCCATTATAATGAATTGTTTGAGATAATTTGTGGCAAGACATTTACCCACAATTATGTTTTATACATTTTAAAAATACTGACTAGAAGTTAAAAAACTACTACACTGGTACAGCTGAAAGATGCATTTACACTGTAGCTCACTTCCCATCCTTTACAAATCTGGTTGCCCCAGTAAAACAGACATACTGTGGCTATATGAAGGAGTGAGCCTCCACAGTGGTGCCATGAATATGAGTGTGAGGAGATAGTATGCGACGATACCCAGTCCATCTCAGAGCCCCTGGTGAGGAGGTGAGAGACGAGACATGACAGCAGCCATGACAGCGAGCTTTCTATCACTAACATGATAAAGGCTGTAGGGCTGAAGAATATACATTATAGACTAACAGGCTTCCTGGAGATAAAGTAGTAGTGGGAGCAAAATCAATTATTTTAGGCAAAAATAGCCCTGCTGTGTAGAAAGATTCTAATTGGTTTAAGTTCAAGAATTGAAGTATTATAAACAAAGTTACGCAACAAAAATTCAACAAGTCACTTCCCTTCTTCTCTTACAGCCACTACTGTTACTTTTATTTGATCAATTAAAACAAAAACATAATTGAATTAGAGCATATTAATCAATATGTAAAAAGCAGCTTGAACCCACTAAATATGCCTGAATCAGCACAACAGTTAAATTTCATCCATTGTCCCAAAGGCAACAAATAGGCTGTAACTATAGGTTACAGTCTAGGCCTGTCACAATAACATATTTTGATGTGCAATAAATTGTTCATCACGATAAACAATAATGTTGAAACTACTTCACTCCACTTACACAAGTCCAGTAAACCCTATTCCAAATGAAACGTATCGTAAAAATAATGAGTTGTTTTAAAGAGTAGTATTATTTATTCCAACCTCTACAGCTGAAAGTTTAACATAAAAATAAATAACTTTTTGATACCACTTTATAATGACAACCTTAAATTGCCCTAACAAAACATTCATAATGAACATGTGAGGTGTTAGAGTTAGGAATTAGGTTTATATCAGTAAAGTAATTACTAAGCCTGAATTATTCTAAATAAACTATTTATTCACTATGAATTAAGTCTCTGTTAATGTTTTACTGAGGCAAGGAATAAGTGTAATTATTATAAAGTTTTACCAAAGTCCTAGCTTTCATTCTTTGAGCAATAAGTTGACATCGTTTATTTTATCGTGCTGGACCTACATATCTGTATGTTTACTTTAAACATGACCTTTAAGCAATGCGTTTCAAATATAATATATAAAAAAGCTAACTACAACTACTACCACTTCAAATATACCGTAGATACTTTTTCACTGAGGACACTGAAGGTATCTGAACAGCTAATTGTGTTTTTATTACTCTTCTTTACCACACAATACAAAGCACTGACATTTTTACTACAGTTCAACCCACTCCTCGAGCTTTCTAATGCAGCTGCCAGTATGAGGTCACCTTCTTTGCCTGTTTTCCAGAGAGGACCATCTCGGAGTGCTTGCTGTGACCTATCTCAGGCTCTTGTCCCTTGTGTGACAGCACTCTTCAGTGAGAAGCGTGTACCTGCTCCAGCTTGCCACCATTTGAATTTGCCCTCCTCTGCCGCTCCCCCTGTTGGCCCTGTGTCAGTGTCTCTCTCTTCCGTGGGGGGGCAGAACCATTAGGCAGCCGGTGCACCCCCTGGCTGAGCCCCCTTTAATTGCCTGATAGGGCTTGTGGTATTTTTATCTAGGCGTCTCGTGGCGGATGGCTGCCAAAAGGGGAGCTATGTGGACGTGTGTGTGTGTGTGTGCGTGTACATGTCATGCCTCAGTACACCCCTGACAAGAGCGCTGCCTGCAGGAGGAAACCCGGCGCTGCTCTGTGCACCTGCATATCAAACTGTGACCCAGGTGCCCACTACACCTCACACAGCTTAAGCCTCAACGCCTCATCATCAGTGTGCCGCCGATAATAAATCATGTTTTCAGCATTTTGGGAGCTTAGATTATCACAGAGACAATAACGTTTTGCTGTTGTTCCCCCACAGAGCTGATACATATTGTAGATGTTTTCAGTGCTTTGAAAGTCAGCACTATATTAGGAGCTTAAAATAAAGTTTGGAAATCTGTTTTGGTGGAAGATCAAAATCTACTCCTAAGAAGACGAAATGCCCGTCCCACAACCTCAAAGCGCTTATTATTTACTACAACACAGGAGTATAGATTAAGTATTCAAGGCTTTCAGAGTGATGACAAATGGGGAAGGTTGCCATAGCAATTAACAATTCAAAATTAAACATTCAAAAGAGTGAGTCCTTTATATTAGCTCTTTTTCACATCAGTAAAACCACAATGACAGGCAAACAACATAAGAGCAATAGAAATGTGAAGTGCTTAATTAATGTCAATTTGAATGTATATATCATATATAAACGTAAATCAGAATCAAAATCAGAAAAGGTTTATTGCCATTGTCAATGAACACAATTCACAAACATAGGAACTTCTTTTGGCATTAAGGTATAACATAAAACACTGAACAATAATAAAAACAACATATATGAATCAAAAGGGCATGCATTAAGAAACAATTTGCTATAGTATAAAATAAAAATAGGCTTACAATGTAGCCAAGAATTTACAGTTAAATTTACAGTTGTGAGTGCAGAAAGTGACAGTGCAGTGAGTGATTGGATAGTTGCAGATAAAGTGTCAGGTGTTTAGAAGTGTTCATGAGTCCAACGGCAGAGGGAAATAAACTATTCTTGTGGCACACCAGAACCTGCCACAAGAATATTTTCTTCCCCTCTGCTGGGTGTTCTTGATGAGGGAGCTGATGGAATCCTGGGTGATGGTGGTGCCGAGGAAGCAGAAGGAGTCCACGGTGGTGATGGGGGATTCTATCATGATGAGGGGGGGCTGTGATTTTCCTGAAGTCCACGATCATCTCCACTGTCTTCTGGGTGTTGAACTCCAGGTTGTTACCGCTGCACCAGGACACCAGCCAGTCCACTCCCCTCCTGTAGACAGACTCATCCCCGTCCGAGATGAGCCCGATGAGGGTGGTGTCGTCCGCAAACTTGATCAGTTTTACGGAGTCATGGCTGGAGGTGCAGCAGTTTGTGTACAGGGAGAAATTTTACGGAGTCATGGCTGGAGGTGCAGCAGTTTGTGTACAGGGAGAAGAGCAGAGGAGAAAGTACACAGCCCTGTGGAGCTCCTGTGCTGATAGTCTGAGTGTCTGAGATATTCTTCCCCAGCCGCACGCACTGACTCCGATCCGTCAAGAAGTCAGTGATCCACCTGCAGGTGGAGTCAGGCACGTTGAGCTGGGAGAGCTAATCCAGAGTTGGATTGGCAGAGGTGGTCTCCATGGGGGAGGGGGTGGTCACATCAAACCTGGAGTAGAAGGTGTAAAGTTGCTCAGCCAGTTTTCGGTTGTCTGCAGCAGTGGGGGCTCAGAGCTTATGATTGGTGAGAAGCCGGAGCCCAGGAAGCAAAATGGTCAAACTGGGGGGGGAAATGGTCAAAGTTATAATAATACCTGATAACACTTGTATTTTGTTAACTTAATGTTTAAACTACCAGAAAAATGTGTGTGAATTGTCACTGCATTTTGGATGGCGTGTCGCTTACTGATGACATAGATAGATGGATTCCATTTTAGAATGCAGCTATACTTTCTGTCATTTTTAACTTCAATTTTTCAATTTTTCTTCACAAAGTGCAAAGTGATGAAAAACTATGATAAGTATTTATCACAGGTTATAGCCCACCATATTAAGTCATTATTAGAAAAAACCTGTCATATGCACTTTAAATTTAACATAGAAACATAATGATTTAATATTTCATGGATCATTATTCAGTGACTCTTGCAACTCTATGTACTGTACTGTATAAACATTGTTTTTGGCTCAGAAATACGGTGGTCACACACAGACACACAACATGAAATAACTCTGGATAAATTTATGTTCGGTTTATAAGATCAGGCACCTCCTCTTGACCAAAGACTATTCACATGTTACTCGGTCTTTCGCTCACATACCAATTACTCCACACATCTACCTGCTGCTGTTTTTAACAACATTTTTCTGCAGACAGACCAGTTCCAGCTTTAGAGCAGTGAACTGTCTGCTGTAGAGAAAAGGGATTCTTTAGTGGAGCGGTCTAGGATCTGATCAACGTAATTCCATGGAAAAATTAGGATTACAGCTCCAAAATCCTGGAATTCCGAGGATTTCCCAAATTTTAAATAGAATGATATGATTTTAGCATTTTATTGTACTATATTTTACTGAATTTTAAACATACAGTAGGAACTGCAATTTATTCTGAGATGTCAGAAAATATTTAGTTTGAACTAAAAATAAATGTATGTTAAATAGAAAAATACAGCAAAAAAAACCTTAATAACATTATTTAGACGCAATCAATTGTAAGCAAATTGTAAACTTGCTTGATTTTCTGACCAAACTTAATATTTCCCCAGCGCTCACCTCACTCAACAACAGCAGCTGGATATTAAATGACATTTTAGTGAGAAGCAAACAACAGATTTGGCTGACTCCATTTGTCATAATAGACTGTGGTGAGAACACACTCTCAATTTGGTTACAGTTGACACGTTCTAATCATGAAACATTCAGAGTGCCTTCCGTAATCCCAGTGGCAACTCCAGGATTAGAAAGGGAAACCGCGGTGGATGTTCACAAGCACCACTTCCCCTTTTGCTTTCAAGTGACTTTTTCTCCCTTTACATCATCTTCTCTTAGGCTTCTTTCCCTCAGACCCTCAGATCCAGCCTATCTCAGTCCACACACATCTACAGTACATTTCTTCAGCTCCTCCCACTGTTGTTTTTCTCCATTTTGTTCTGAGAGTTGGCATTGTATCGGCCGCCTCCAGCTATATGGCCACGCTCACAATTACACATGCAATTATAAATGGTAGTACAGAAAGAAGCATATTTCCTATGCAGCACTTTAGGAGGGAACATCAAAGGCAAGGAGCTCTGAAGGATCCACTCCAGCTAATGAAAATGAGTCACCTTTTATACATACAGCTCTCTATTGTGTTACGTAAAGACTCAAACTACTGTACAGTTCATTCATATGAGGATAGTCCTGGGCTTTAGGTACTGTTGTATCACGTGAAATGAGCAAAAAAAACCAAAGTTTTATCTATACCTGCTACAGTCACAGAGGTTTTAAATACATGCAAACAGGGACCTGTTGGTAAAAACAAATACTGTATTTTGACTGACTGAGAAAAAAAAATATTATTCTAGATCCAGATCCTTTAAAATACATAATCAAAATGTTAAAAATTCCAAAACTAAACCATAAAACATTTTCAATGAATAACTGAGATCAGATCTAAATGCCGTTTTAAGTCTTTATAATATATATAAATAAGCAACAGTTTAAAATGTCAGTTGCTTTGCTTTTTTATATAATAATCAAAAAATATAATTTTTCATTATATTGGACCGTTTACGAAAAAAGTCTAATTTGTAGTTAAGTATGTCATATATCTGAATAAAAGTTAGAACAGATATGTTGTAAGGTTAACATATCTGTAAGTATATGTCCAGTAAAACCTACAAGTCAGGATTTTGCCTTCATCGAAAATGCAATCACCACAACGCTACACTGATGAAGAAAAATTTAACAATAAATATTTACTGAAATCAGTTTAGTTTGACAAAACGTATTATGTAATATTAGTGTATATGCAAATAAAACGAAACAAGCACTAGTGTAAATACACCGTCTATCTGCAAATTGCATGTCCGCCTGTCTGTCCGTGGGAGTAGGATCTCCTTCACTGTGGTTCTCCCCGGTTTCTGGTGGTTTCTACTTTTTCCCACAAGATTTTGTAGTTTTTCCTTACCAAGAAGGAGGGTCTAAGGATAGGGGATGTTGGGGCATTTGCTAATTTCCTATCAACATCGTTTAATCTGTTTTTCACTGTTGCCCTTTGAGGCAACTGATGTTGTGATTTCAGGCGTTACGAAAATAATTCGAATTGAATTTTATAGAAGTTCCGCAGCAGCAAAACAAAAAAGATAAGTTAACAAGTATTAACAAAACATTGTTCAAACATTGCATCTAGCTAAGCCAAATATTTGACCTCCAAATATATAAATTTATAATCCCCCTTAACACAATGCACACATACTACATTCATAAGTGTGGTACTGTTCACATAAGGCTGCACTCCACACCTCTCCTTTCAGCCAGACGAGAGGTAGAACGACCACATCACTCAAAGCCTGAATTGAGGTCACATTGGCAAACACGAACAAATAATTCCACTGTGCCATTTGCAGTGACATCTAAAGCAGGACCAGACCTGATCAATAAAGAATGTCAGTCAATACACAGGTGTATTATCATTTACAGCTCAGGGGCTGCCCTCGTCATCACCGCTCACAAATGCCTCAGTGTGAAAGGTATTTCTGAGGCATTTCACAATATGATCTATATAAAGAGAATAAGATGCCGTACTGATTGTATCACCACTTTCACATCATGAGACAATCACCTGCATCTAATTTCCCTCAGCTGAAATATGTACTGTAGCAGCTCGCTCTTATACATTTATGGGCCACTTCACACGTGTATGATTGCATTGCTGGCCTCATCACCATGTGCGTTCCATCTGCTACCAGTTTGATGAGAAACCTGAGTTTTGAAAGTAGGGCACAGATGCAAACATGAGTAAGGCAGCAGGAATGTTATTGTTTGTTTTGAATGGTAAAAAGGGAGCACTTGCCTTAGAGACCCACGAGGAGAGTGAGCACTCTACCTTCCAAAGTATGTGGGACATTCATTTGCAGGTGAGATGATGCGTGGAGGTCACAAGGGCCAGGGTGACATTTACTGCGTTGGATGACTGCCTCCAGAATTACTTCTCTTTTCACCGCTTCCACCAAAAGTCATTCTAGTTGATTCTTCTGAAAAAGTGAAGTTGGTAATAATGCCAGCCACTACCTATTGGTGGAAACAGGTTTTAATTTGCTTGAAATTGATACAGCTATTTCTGCATTATATCAGTGGTTAATCAAAATCAATCATATAAACAAGAACTTTAAAGTTGCATTGTCCAGTTTTTCAAGTGGAGGGGCCACCACCTGCTCAGAGATGTTTGGCTTTGTCTGGAATGTTCCACAAAATGGCACAAAAATGATCTCTCTCTGTGGACACAAGCCGAGACACCACCAGGGCAAGTTACAGGTCAGGTCTGGGGAGAAGAGACCCTGCTCATAGTAAGAATGTCCTACTGGGGATTTTTTTTTGCCATAAAAACACCTGTATTTGAAAGATAGATGCGTTTCATGCTTCACCATGGAATATTCCATGCCAAACAATAACATTTCCATAAAGAGAAGCAGGTGGCAGATCTGAAAAGTTAAATAAGGCATATTTCTAAAAATTAGAAATCATGCATAAAAGCCGGGAGTCTGTTCTGATTGGCATTGTCTGAAAAAAGCTCTTCTAAAACTGTGCACGTGCCTAAGATTAATATATGTAGATATTAACAACGTGCCAAAGGGTTTGTGAGAGCCAAGAACTAGTCAGATTACTACAAGTACTTCCTCATTTCGCTGGGTGAAAATCAGGTACCCTAGCTTTAATTGAGGTATTTTATCTAATTCATTTCTGGAAACAAACAGAAAATTGGAGCACCCGAGTGAACCTCCAGCCACGACAAAAATGAACAGTAGGCATACATAATCTTTCCATAAAAGGTTCTTGTAAATACATTTATGGTTATTGTTCGACCAACTGTATACAGTGTGCCGCTGAGACAAGCGATCGGGACCGCCCATAGCCTGGTTGTACGACAAGGCCATTCGGTGTCACGTACTAAAGCCCCATGATTTATGGTTAACGGCGGCGATGGTCTGCTCTCTCCTTGTAGTTCAAAGGGAGAGTCTGGCTCCAAAATGCTCAAGGGCACAAGCTAATATGATAAACAGCGAGCAGAGGCTGCCGGCTGCTGGGGTGGTGGTGTGGAGTGCAGCATCTCCAGGGTGAGCTGACTTGTGGGATAGAGGATGTTTCTTCCTTTCCATCCTTTCCTTAACTTGGGTATAAGGCAGATGGGAGGGGGAGAAGAGGAGAATGGTATTGCAGGGATCACCAGTCATGGAGGATTGAATTTGCTATAAATAAGAAATGGTATTTTCCTCTCTTTTTAAATGAGTTCCTCTGGGTTTCTCTAAAGACTGTTATTTTTAGCAAGGCAGAGGAGCTTTATGAAAAATGGAAGAGCAAATCGCTCAACTATAGCATGCTAATACGTTGAAATGTTTGTTGTGGAGAGAATAAAAGACCACAATTTTTTTCAGCCAAAACAAATTCCCACAAGTATTTTTTATGCAAGCAGTTATTAAGCAAAGTAGAGGGAATAGGTCATGTTCAGTGCGGATCTCATATTTGAAATGAGCCTTTGCAATTCAATTTTAAGGGCAATAATTTGATGTATTGTGCATGGCCAATGAAAGATTATGCTGTATCATTACTGTGGTGGTTCTTTCTAGAGGACAGAGTATTTAGAAATGGACATTTAGAGCGGATAGCAGATGGCAGGGTGACAAGTTGAGCCGCTGCTTCTGGTGTTGACATGTCGCAGCGGGAAATGGAGCTGAGGGCATCACACCACAGCGTCAAAGTCTGTTTCACCCATTTACAATTTACATTCATCCAATGAACCAGGAGCTAAAAGGCAATCATGCACAAGTCAGCTGAGAGCGTAGAAATGGTGCAAATGTTATCAAAGATTAAAGAGAAGTATATATGGATTTATTTTTTCCTGTAATGTCAATTACAATGGTGCGTTTGTTACCAAAATAGTATCGGAATAAACTCAAAATTATGCTTTTTCATAATGTACTTGGGTTGTTAAAATTACATGTTATTAGAATATTCTTACAATGGCTGCTTTGTTGAGGACCCCGACCATTATCTCAAAGAAGGCTACTGGCCAAGCAAACCTTTATTTCTGTTTTTTTAATATTTACCACATTTACATTTTTTGAACAACCATAACTTGCTGTTATTCAGACTAATGAAATTCAAAGTATAATATCAACCCAAGTAATTTGGTCTTTTTTTAATCATAGCATACTTACCACTCCATTGCGCTGCGCAAATGTCCTAGAGCAGTGCAACAGCAAAATCAGATTTTATTAAGCTTTTTTAATTTTATGCTCAATCCCTTGAGACATAGGTAATTCTGTTTTGTATTTTTGTGTCATATGTATCGTGTAGTCAGTAAACAGTGTCTGACATAGTTTCATATTCTTCTCTTAGAAAACAGGAATATAAATCCATGTGCTCCCAAATGCCTCCGATTTTCCACAATAGCCCACACATAGGTCATTTTGTCAGTGCTTTGCACTACCTCTAACTGGGTCACATATGGCCCATTTCTGACCATCATCATTTGTCAGCAGGGATGGACTGGAGCAGTGGAGTCCTGGGCTTTTTGGGCAGAAGCTGGCAGTGCAGGAGGCAGAGAAGGGACATCAGGTTGCCAACCTGTGGCCATCTTTCAGATGTTATCCATGCATATGCTTCCATGAACCTAATCTCTAGAGGAACACACACACATGCAGTGACACAGAAAGAAAACTTTCTGCCACATCAAACGCTGGGAGAATTTGGCATTTGAACAATATTTGCGCACAAATTGGCAGATGTCAAAAGGCTTTTGATGGCCGGGCTTTAGAGGGGAAAGAGCACTAATACGGCTCTGCTGTAGTTACTGTGCGTCTTTCTGAGTGCTCTATGTGCAACACTGCCAAAAATACAGATCTTCTTCATACAGCTATAAAAAAAAAATGAAAACAATTTGAAACATAAATAGTAAGAAAATGGGATAATTTCTAGTTTTAATAATTATCAATCCTACATTATCATTATAATGTAGAATGGAATTGTTCATCATAGATTGTATTGGTTTCTCAAATTGTATCCTTCCACACAAATCCCCTTGTCACTTTTGCAATTTATTCATCCATGCAAAGGTTTTGACATGTGCACTTCCTCTGCTCACCATTGAGCTATACTTGATGTTGTGGAAGAAGCCAAACGTCTGTACAGTATAGTTGTCCCATTTCTGGTTATTGGTCAAATTAAATAATGTTGTGATGTGTGACCCGAGAACCGGAGCAGATGATCCCAGATGCTGTAGTTGAAGGCATTAGACTATGACAAGCACCTCCACCAGAATGTCACTGTGACCTCTCTCAGCTGTCCCATCCAAACACAGTAAAGGTGCAGCGCTCACATGGCAAGAGCTGGACTTTTTTTCTTTTTTGGTAGGCGTCAGAAGTGGAGCGGCAGGGCATTAAGCACAGCCTCTCCACCTCGCAGCAGGCAGGGATCAGAGCAGAATAATGTATAATTACAAAAGACAGTCTAAAACAAAGCCCTTCACTTTCAATGAGTTTGTCTCTGAGATGGGAAGGTTAGCTCAAGGGGGAATTCTAATGAAGCAGATGGCTGAAACGCACACTGTCCTCCTTTTTTGCACACTGCCAGCGATTTGGGCATTTGCAGTACCCTCACCTGTCTCATGGTCCTTGTGCTCAATTGTGTGTAGCCTATTTTCAAAACAGCCATACACACACAGACACACATTGTCATGTGTCACAAGTGCATTGTCAAGTCAAATCACTGAAGGTGTTGTTATTGTTTGTTTGTTTGACATTTTTATCAACATTCATTCCCCAGAGTATTTTTTTTTTTTTAAACATCTTTCTTACAGACCTTTCTTACAGAATGGAGGCGTCTGGAGGCAAAAGTGAAGAGGAACATAATGTGCTCTCAGTGGAGAAACTTGGATTAAATATGAAAAATCAAGGTGGTTTTGTCAAATGAAAACCACTCAGATACAGGACATGTGAATGATATCAGAGCCTGGTTTAAAGACATTACAATATTGCATTACTATTTTTATTTAATATGTGATTATATTTTCCATGCAGGCAAAATGTAGATTTTTAGATTTTAATGGAAAATATGTTTTTAATTTTATATTACACCACAAAATGTACTTATATATGTGAAGCTCAATCACAATTTTGAGGTTACAACATTGTATGTTGTACTTCCTTTGCAGTAGACAAGCAAACTGAAACATTTCTAAAGGTCAGGTCAGTTTTGACTTATTTTAAACCTTTATCACTTTTAGGCCCTCAAGAGTATCCTCTGCTGAGCCCTCTGCACTGGGTGCGGTGGTCGGCCGTGGCTGCTGGGGCCACTGGTGAAGGTTTGGTGTCTGCCTCATCTCACTTCTGGGTCCGGTGACTGTTTCCAGTGTCCTGTGGCTGTTGGCAGTACTCTGCTCTTGGTGCAGAATGATTGCGTTTCCTCAGATGGTTACTACATACTCAGCCTTATGTATTTTTGAGCGTGTGTGTCTGTGTGTGTCTGAGTATGTGTGTGCGTACATGAGTGCACGCATGTGTGTGTGCATGTGACTGTGGGTGGCTTGTTTGGTTGCGTGGGTCAGGCGGGTTGTGGCTGGGTGGGATGTGGGCATGTTCTTAATGCATTGTAAAGCACTATGTGTTACATTTAATGTATGAAAGCACTTTATAAATAAAGTTTGATTCATAGAGTGATTGATTTGAAATACAGTCGCCTCCATTCCAGAATTTTTAATATTCTGATGATAGAGCCTTTTAAAGGGTCTTGAGGTGGACTATGTAATTTTCCTGCCACCTGCTTTTGTCTCTGCCACCTGCTTTTGTCTCTCCTGCCACCTGCTTTTGTCTCATGAAAGATGTTATTTCTTCTCCTTGGAGACAATTAAGCAGCTCACAGGAAGAAGCCACGTTTTTCAAGTTTTTTTTGTTTGCAATAAAAACGCCAGCCCAGTATTCCATAAAATACAAGAGAGGTAAAAGTTACAATTAATTTTATAAATATTAGGTGTCACAATTTTGATTGATAGGATAGCTGCAAGAGCATCAAGTGCAACGTTCGATCAGTGTCACTTTGGGGATTCCACGGTCAGTGCTTAATTATGGACAGCTGTTGAGGAGGAACTTGGAAATGCTGTATAATTTTGAGGGGAAGGGACATCCACGGGAAGGTCACATACAAACTTTATGTGGAAACATCATCTATCATTAATGCTTTAATAGAACGGGGGGTGCTGGAGCAGAACAGACTTCCACAGAAGAATTTGTAACCTGGTTAGAAACACCACACAGTTCTTTAAATATAATTGTAAGAACAAAAAAATATATAACTGTGAGAATCACAGGCAGCAATAATAAGTAATTTCAGTTCAATCCATACTCCAAAAATGTCAAACATGCCAACAATAGTGAATTATCCTAAAATCTAATTGTAACACAAAAATGTTTATATTGTAACATCTTTAGTCCCAAGCCTCAAACAGGTAAAGAAAATATTACTATATTTAACATTCATTCACACTTGAGCATCTTTGCATGTTTTGAAAAATACACATTCACTGTTTTATTCTATAATGTTTTTATTGTAGCCATATGTGCTTATTGGCATACACCCGCCTCACTTCTGTCTCTGCCACATCACATCTGAGCCAAAGCGACCAGCCTGTGGTTATTGTATAGGTCAGCGCAGTGTCCTGTGGGGTTACACATCCAATCACAGCACACCTGTACAGTTTCCTTATTGCTTTTTTCTCCATAGTTCTCTTGATGAATTGCAGGAAAAAATAGATTGATATCCAAACAGTCAGAACAAAGTCTTCCTCTGAAGATTGGGTACATCCATATAAGAAGTGGTCAAACTAGATGCTGCCTTCATAAATGGGCCTTGGTCTGTAGCGTACAAAGGAAATGTTCCAATCCTGCACCACAGTACAAGGATTAAATACATAGGCAAAACAAGTCACATAAACATGGACAAATTATCTATACACATAATTTGGTGAACAGTTAAAATAAAAACAGAAATATTATAAATAGGTCCTATGGAAACACAGTATATAAATTTTCATATAGATATCGTATTATGATTCGAACATTTGATTAAGTCGAATTATAATACATACTTATACAAATCAAATACAGATTTACAAAACAAATATATTTTGCAGACAGCTTTTTCAAAAGCTCTTTTCTTTCTGCACCACATCAAAGCTCTATAGCCTATAGAAAAACATCATAATATAATAATAGCAACGTATAGAAAGCCATTAATCTTACACACGCATTTCACCCTGAAGGATCTTTCTGCCAGTGTCTTTGCAGTCGATTCACCTTTTCATGGTGTCTCAAAACGTGTCATCCCCAAGCTACATTATATTCCCCGTCAAAATACTGTTGTCATTTTATTTCAATCGGATAGTGCAGGCAGCAGCTAAAGAAGGTAATTTGCGTTAGATACAACAATGCACATCCATAACCTTTGGACAAAGCATCGCAATCTTTACATCTGAGGTGCATTGCCATAAAGAACACCTGATTCTAGAGCACAAAAATGACTTTGAGAGAGAGATTTGCTGCTATGAATGAATAACTAGGAAAGAAATATGTGCCTTATTCTCTCAGGAAAAATTGCAGGTTCAATTCTGCGGCTGCTACAGCTAATTCTCAATCACAGTAAATGATTTCATTAGCCTGCATAAGTGATTCACCCAGTAATATTTATAGGTCAGTTGGACAGTCCAAATCTAGATGAAGGGTGATATTAGGGCCAATCACAATGTGGAAATAGTGCACAGCTGACATAAATAAAGTAGATTTATGCTGGTTTTGGATTGCAGATCATAACACAGATGAGTCCAACATGTTTCTATGAACAGACTAAACAAAACTGACCACTGTGTTACAACATTTTATTTCTTAATATATATAAAACCATGTGAAAACAAACCATTTCTGCAAGCTATAAGATCCAAGCGCAGATGTTTTTTCAAACGTTTTTGCATACTGTGCATTTTAATCTGACTGCTTAACCTGGCTGTCACTGACAGCATATCCCCCTCCAAACCACTTACCTGTAATTTTGGACCAACCTAGATTTAAATAATCAAACACTATTTAATGTGGCCATGAGCCCTTGTGTGCAATGTCCCAATTTAGCCTAAAATGGAAGTCTTTAGATGTCCTTGTAATTCATTTGCCGATATTTGTTTATGTACATGCCTCAATGTTGGATCATTTAGATCAGTGGTCCCCAAACTACGGCCGGGGGCCGGATACGGCCGGGGGCCGGATACGGCCCGTTTCCACATTTGGCCCCCTGAACAATAACAGAGACGCATTATTCATGCTCTTATGAGTCATTTAAGAGATTCTGCCCTGACAACTGAAGCTGAACTTTTACCTAAGATTGTGCACGGTACAACAGAAACTTTCTTTCTGTGAAGAACCCAGAGAGGGTTATTTTATTGATTTCATAAATAGTGTTATTATATATTTCCTGAGTTCATTTTTTCTGTGAAGAACCCAGAGAGTGTTATTAATATTTGGTTGATAACCAAATATTAATAACCAAATATGAATAACACATTTATGGCTTTCTGGAAAACCATAAATGTTTACATTCAGGCACCCCTGCGATCGTCACACTTTTTTCTATTTCGAACTGACCCTGGCCCCCCATCAGAGAGAAGAGAAAAGTTATGTGGCCCTCTATGGAAAAAGTTTGGGGACCCCTGATTTAGATATTCAGTTTTTATTGAATATAATGATATTATATATAAGTCTTCATGTTCATTCATAAAGCGCTGTCTCTGAACTATACTGTTTTGCACAAGCCTAGAAATGTTATTCTCTGTTTAGTAAAAAAGCATGTAACAAATACCTAGAATGTAAGTAATAATGTTAAAATAGTTTTGCTCTATTTTGCCTACATTTACATTTCTGCACTTGCACATCATGTTACATATTGCCACACCGTATTGCAGAAACTTGTGGGAAGCATGATGAGGGGGGCGTATGGTCACTGTCCAATTCTGTGTGCAAGCTCATGATAGCCTACCAGGGTCAAGGGATTACAGACATGTCTTGTTAAATTAGACCGCCATAGCTGAGTGCTGTGACTGAGTTGGGGACTCAGCTGTCTGAACGAAACCTAGGTCTGTCTCATTGATGAGCTGCAGAAAAACACAGAGGACCATCTCACATCTCTTACTCCTTTGGGAGTCCAGCGATACCTTCCTCTGGCGTTTCTGTCCACTGGATAATATAGTGATGGTGCCAACAATACAATGTGCATAGGATTTTCCTAACTTGAATTATGTAATGATAACACAAAATGAGTATGCGTTATGGAAACAAAAAGTATAGAGCAGCAAGATTAAGGCAATTCTAATGGATTGTTGTAATATATCCAGTCAGCTTTATAAAAAAGTGGGTAGTCCTGTGTCTTGCTAAAGGACACTTTGGCACAAAATTATTTTATCTATGATAATATAATATTAATACTATTAATATAATATAATGACCTCTTTATTTAGAGAACAATGTCATAAACTACTATGGCACAAAGCTGTGAAAACACAGAATAACTTACTAACATAAATCACAAACATTCAACAGCTTGAATAAATCTATGGTCATTACTGAAGAGATAGCAGCTACATTTGGAAGTAATGCCAGCACTTTTTGGAAAATTCAGCTTGTGTTGTGTATTTGCATGCAATGGCCATTTGATTGAATTTTGAATGGTCTGAGTGCTACATGACACAGAAGCTGGACATAATTTCTTGTATGAAAAAGGCAAACTCTCTTGAGTTTAGTTCAGAGAAAAACCTTCCCCTTTTTTGTCTGGCTGTTCTATTGATTCACACATTATTATCACTAACACACATGTTAACAGTTGCACACAGTCAGGAAGAGGGATAAAATATGCTTTCAACACACTTGTGGTGAATGAGTTTGGAAGACAAAGTATAGGGCATGGTTGAGTCTCATGTGGTTATGTCCCAATAACACATTGGAAGGTAGCTTGCCTATCCCTTCTCCCTCTGCATCAGAAACAGTATTACTATATTTTGATATAAAAAGAGCTAATTTAGAAGGGCAAGACAAAGAATAATTTTCCTGCCACATGTGAAAGTGTTTTGTTTGTTTTTTATTAATGTTTTGTTCTGCTTCCTATCATCTCTTTTTCAGTCTACAATTTAGTTTATACTGAAGATAAATAACTACAATCTAACATGTTTAAAGATCATCAATGTGTGACCCAGATGACACAAAACCTGTTGTTAAGTATAAATAATTGTTAAATACATAAAATACTTTATACAAGGTAAAATATAGTGCATAGTTTCCCACAGTAAAAGAGATTTATGGTGTAGTCCAGATAAATTTGGCATTATTATTGAAATAAAAAAGGCATGTACACACCCTCCATATATCAAATAATGCAACATATAAATAACTTTAATATCTACATAAGATAAATAAATATATGTATATTTTTTATGAAGATCGAAGTCATAACGATCGAAGTCATAAAGCAATTTCTAAATCCCAGTTGTTAAAAGTGACAGGTGAAAAAGAAAGGTTCAGTCTGAAGAAGAACATGAGGAGGGCGTGAACAACTCTCATAAATTGGAAGGAAGTTTAGACCGCACAGTCTGGGGTTCTAGATCTGATGGAAAAGCAGACGAACCTCTTCGAGGAGGCACAGCTGGAGAGGCCCCTGGGGACGGAGTCTGGTGAGAGGGCCCGGGGGATGTCTGAGGAGGGGGGGTAACATGACCGCCTAGGGCCGACCCACACGGTTTAGGTACAAGAGTGGGGGATGAGAACGGAGAAGGAAAATATCCAGTATCAAAAGATGAGCGAGTTGCGCCGTGGTCACAGACCTGCGCCACCTCATGGGGCAGTGACGGGTGGGAGCTGGATAAAAGCTTAAGATCCTCTGAAAAACGGCCCAAAGGAGAATCTCTGCCAGGCGTATGTGGCTGGTTAGAATGCTGTGAAGAGAGAGAAGACTGAGGCATGAGCAAAGAGCTGTGGGATCCCATGGCACTAGAGGGGTCACTGTAGTGGAAAAACCTGCCACTAACAGGGCTCTGAATGGTAGGGCTGGGAGCCAATGGTGTAAGGCAGGGAGATGCATTTGCAGAACCATACTGTGCCAAGGAGGCCAAGGCAGACTTCTCCTGGGACAGCTGGTGAGGCAGAAGGCCAGACTGCAGGCCTGCTAGGTTAAAATGGCTGAAGGACGAAGGAGAACCGTCGAGTGGTGGGTGGCTGTGCGGTCCTCTGTTAGAAGATGGGGAGCCATTGGGAGAATTAAACAAGTTCAAACCACTAGTAGTTCTACATAGACTGGCCAGCTGATGGAGAGGTGCCACGTGAGGGGGCTTAGGAAGAGGCTGGCTGCTGGGTAACTGTCCACTCACAGGGTTGGACAAGCCTGTCGAGACTGGACTCTGACAACGAGCGGGAATAAGTCCATATGTAACTCCACTGGAGGTAACAGTGACAGAACAGGTCACAGAACTTCCACTTGCTCCTGATACCTTGCTGGTCAGCCCTGCTCCTACAACATTACCTCCTACATGGGTGCATATTGATCCAGCAGCTGCTCTTCCCAGTGAACCTCCCATTGATTCTCCAGAAACCATTCCAGCAGGACCCCCTATAGGAAATCCCCCAGATGCCAATCCCATAGGTCCAATAGGAGCCCTTCCTGACCCTCCATTATTTGAGACTAGAGATGCTTTAGATGACACACTTAGTGGTATCTTAGCAAACTCTCCTATTGACCCACATGTAGACCCTCCCTGTGACCCTGATGGTCGAGTGGTAACATTTAATGCTGACCCCTCAGGTATTCCCAATGATTCCCCTGAGGTTTCAGTTTGCTCAGCCAAAGATTCTCCGAATAAAAAATGTCCTACTGAAGGTATCTCTTTTGCTGTTAAGTCATCTGCGGTCCACAAAGCATCTACACCAGTGGTCCCCTCGACTGAGCCGCCGACTGCTCCACTTGGAGTCCACCCTGTCATCCCCCCACAAGCGCCCGCCACCCCTCCACTTATTCCTGACCCTGTGCTTCCACTTATAGACCCTTGGCGGAAGAGATTAGAAAGAGGTGGAGTGTTGGAGCAAAATGATTGTTGTCGCTGAGGCTGGGGATGCAACTGGGCTGTACTTGACGAAGGGGAGCCAAACATGGAGCTTTGTCCAAAAGTAAAGGCAGAAACCCCACCTCCACTGGAGCCAGACCCAGAACCACTTGGCCCTCGATGACCCCCAATGTCTGATACTGGTTGATTGGAGCTTGTCCCTCCTACACTTGACAACATATGCTGGGCCCGAAAAGCAGCTAGCAATGGCATGTCCAAATCATTGCGCACTTTGGAGGGTGTACTAGGAGGGGAGTTTCCCTCTGATCCAGGGGCAGTAGAGGAGGGTGCAAATGTGTTGAGCCTTTTTAGTCTGTTAGGAGGATCCTTAAGGGACCCTAAAACAGAAAGTGAGGGTCTGAATAGTGTTGGAGGAAGGCGGGGATGGTGTGTTAGGGCTATTGCTACAGAGGTGGTGGCAGCCGCTGCTTGAAGAGGGGCTTGGATGAGGGGGGCCCATATGACTGGAGTCGGTGATGGAGGAGACTGAGGAGGGACGTTCTGCAATAGATGGGCACAGTGAGCCATGTCCCTGTCGTGTTGTACAATCTGCTGGATAATCTCATTCTCCTGGTAGTTGAGAACACCAGAGTTGAGGTCATGCTGTACTTTGTGCTGCAGGATTGAATTTTTCTTTCCTAATAGCACAGAGACAGAGAAAAGGAGAAGGGAAAGGACAGGTCAGAGTAGAAGACAGCACTTGAAAGAGACCATAAGTATGTCAATTTACATTTTAGGAATTATTGGTTAGAATAGCAAAACAATGGAAAGAAAAAGACAACAAGCATGAAAACAGAAAAAATAATAATGACAGTGTTCATTTCAGATCACAACGTGGCCTGAACACAATCTTGGAAACATATTTTTCAAGATATTTTGGTTTGATTCTCTTCTATGTTTCTCTATGTAACTCCTGTATTCCTCAGGAAATGTAACAAACATGTAAACGACAACCACTTAGTCAATATTTCCAGTTAAAATGTACTTACTGTGACAAAATTATCAATGCTTTCTACCCATGTGTAAAACAAAATCATTGGATGTATTTATGTGTGTGTGTGTGTGTGTGTGTGTGTGTGTGTGCGTGTGTGTGTGTGTGTGTGTGTGTGTGCGCGCATATGTGTGTGTGTGTGTCTGTGTCTGTGTCTGTTTTTGTTATTTATTTGACTTACCAATGCGGTCCAGTCTGTCCAGGGCCACAGTCTCAAAAGCTCTTCTCATCATGGGATATTCCTCCAGCACCTCATTAAAGTTGTCCACAGATAGGGAGTACAGGCGACAGTATGTGTCTGCTCGCACACTGGCTGTACGCCTGCCTCGTGTCAACAGACAGATCTCTGCAACAAGGAACAGAACACAATGTAATGACGAGAGAACAGAACTTTAACACTAAATGCATACAAGATCAAAAGCGCTTCTTTGTGTTTTTATTTGCAATGTTCTATTCAGTGTGAATTTAGTATTTGAGGTCACAGAAATAAAATCTCAGTAAAAAGCATGAATTTGCACACTCTCATAATCAATGCCAAAGTGCACACATAAAATATTGAACCAGTTTTGTCAAAAAAAAGTTGTAAATCAATAGCAGCTATCATTAGAAATTAACTGAAATACTTAGAAAGGATCTAGAGTATTTTGACAGTCCTAACAACCACATATTGTACAGTATAGATGTACTTGACAGATCCATGGGAATTAGTTGAATGAAGAAAGCAGTGTGTGCTTACCCTTGTACTTACAAGCATCTGTCATGGTGGACAAGTATTTAATCTTCTCCCTGCCTTTCTACTGTCACTAAGCATATGTGCAGTTTAATGTGTTGGCTGGATCTCGTAAGGCAAAGTGAGACAAAAAATGTAACATGTGCTTTTCACATAAGCTACACAGTCCATATTTCAAAACATTGTTTAGAATTTCCAATCCAATCCAACTTTATTTTGAATTTGTACTGGTCTCTCAAGTAGAGTCAATAGTAGTTCTATACATTTTTCAGTATAGTGCCCTCAACCCATACATTTTATCATTCACCGTAAGTGTTCAGCTGTTATCTCAACTGTGTAGGTATTTATGTATGTATGCATTTTTCTGGTCATTGACAAGAAAGTAATCTAAATGTGCTTGATGGTTGGAAAAATTAGATTGGGAATGCAGACTGTAGATGTACATCTTTGGTGTAAACAAAGCGGAAAAACATCATGTGTGGATGTTCTGTGTCCTAAATGGAGAAGAACAGTTCATAGATGGCAGGAGTTTGAAAGAGAGCAGCTTGAATGTGAGAGATAACATGGTGTGTGTACAGTGGATGTGTTCAGAGCAGGCGGCCCTTGCTGTAGCTGCGCGGTTGAGGTCCATTTCCCAAAGCACTGTCCCAATAATCCCCTCTGAAGAGGAGCATCCCCACTCTGTATTAAATCCTCTTGTTTTGTGCTTCTCTGGACCAGGCCAAGACTGCTGCTGAAATGAGGTGGAGAACCTCAATGTGCCCTCCGTCCTCACTGTTCTCTGCAGAAAGTTATAGCTGCTGACATTTTAATCAAGGGCGTTTACTAAACAGCAAGTACTGTACTGCAATGTACACGCTGAGTATCTGAGCTCTATTGTTGTCGATATAAGTGTGAGATGAATGTACAGCTTGAAATATTACAGTTCTACAGTTATATACAGAATAATAATGGTGCCCACCTGGACAATCCAAATTAATGGTTATGCTAAATCATTAATAATTATATAATGCCATACAACTCAACAGTATTAAGTGAATAAATACAATATCTGTTCAATCAGAGCAGTTACCTGAAGAAAGTATACTGTAAGTTTGACATGCTCAATTTAGCTTTTATAGGTTACTAACTTCTTGTAGGTTACTGCAAATCATGTTTATTTTTTTTCACTTTCACGCTTGCTGTATTTGATATAACTCATCTTTTTCACACACACTGATCTGGCAGAGCTCACCTGAGCTCTCTGACCTACTGCCATCTCCAATCTCCCCTCCCCCAGTGCCTTCGGCCAAGTGGACACTCTGTAACCTTTGAAACAAATGCAGTGGGCGCCTGATTCCTCTTGACAAGCGCCGCTTTTTCCCTCCCAGAATTAGCATAACACTTTACATACCAGCACGCACACATTAACAGGTAAAAAAAAAAAAAGAAGAATAGCAGCTCACAATGCATGTTTATTATTTATTCCCAGCACCAAAGAAAAGTGATATATTATGTAAATGGTGCAATAAAATAATAAGTAAAGATATTTATTACAGGTAACTAATTTATTCGACCCAACTGTGTGCAAAAGAAAGAGAGGGAAAAAAGCTAAGAAAATGTTCAATGAAATGTCCACTCATTTAAGTTAAAATGGTCAATTACATCCAAAACACCACTTGAGGGAACTAGTATTTGCTAATGATTATGGTTTTAGTACCATATTGGAACTATATTCCAGTATGTGCATGTAATAGCAGAAAAGTAAGCACATTACAAGTATAAGTATAAAAAGATGATTTAACTATGAGAAGAGCGCATGATGAAAACTATATGTACGTTAAGCACGTAAGTAGGATTACCCGGTGTTTGAGACCCTTTGACTTATTTAAGGTGTCTATTTGGCAGCTCTGTAGATTGCAGCACCCTCCTGGGTCCATGGAGGAAAAAGGTGAGGGAAGCCAAAATCAAAAGGGCCAAAAGGGAGTGGTATTACTCTGACACAAGATCCAGAGTGTCTGGATTAGAAGAGGTCAATTTGCTGAGAACCAAGACTGACTAAAGCCAAAATGATGACCCTGAAGATAAACAACTGCGCTGTCAACTCCCTCTAAACTCTTTCCTATTCTCCTCAACTCCCACTCTTTCCCCTGTTCTCACAAAGCTGTTACAAACAACTCTCTTGAAGGCAGTGGGAGCCATCTCACAAGTGAAATCAAAGGCTGCTTTTGATAAGCGCTTCTGACTGGCATTAAGGCCACAGCAAGGTCAGGGAGCACTACTCTAACCCAGAGAACACTATACTTTCTGCTCTTAGAACACATCTGTTACTGCAGACAAGTAAGATGTAAAGAAATATTACAATAGACAACACAGCTAATACATGTCTAATGAGGCCATTGAGAAACTGTTTAGATACATCTCACAGTGTGAAGCTGAAGAGGAAGGACATAAGCAATAGGGAGAGGGTACTATTCCCAGAGTAGTGGGCAGAGAGTGTGTCTGGCCCAGCTTCATGTGTCCCTTGGCGTCAGATCTGCAGCCACATTATATTTCCCCTCTTCACTGAATTGCTGTGTACCCAGCTGATGTTTCCATCATGACATGTTGTGTCCACTTGACTCTAGCTCCAGCTGACTCAACAGCTTGTATTTAAATAAATTATTCAGACGCTATATAAATGAACAATTTACACTACGTGCATGCTAGGATAAGCACACACATCGCCCACTCATGCTGAAAGTGTGAGACAAGTGAATATGACTGTGCAGCTTTGGCTCACACATCATGAATAGGTCCAACTGCAAAAAAAAAAAAAAATTAAAAATAATTGATTGCGTCTGACTTCTTGTTTGCTATTACTGACGACATCACTGAGATCAACAAGAGATACAGACCACCTTTGCTGATCCTGCACCAATTAATTTCATGAATGACTACTTCATGTTGGGTAACAAACTCCCAGTGGCTCCCGGCTTACCTCAGTCATCTCTCTCCTCACACCCTCAGAGGAGAGCCACAACCATGAATAGTCACAGCCTAATGGAGAACAAGTCTTGCGTCTCTAATGCTTAAGAGTGAAGAAAAATGCACATCTAGTAAACTATAGAATAGTTATAGTTATAGGATAGAAAAGAATAATATAGACTAGTATGGAATGTTAATAAAATAGTGGTAATATAGTAATAGTGTAGTATAGTGATTTAGTAGATCATAAAACATTTTGGTGAGTGATGATCTATTAATTAATTATCTAGATTCGATTTAAACTAAATGTTGGTATTTTAAACAAAACTTTGACATTTTCTGGAGTTAGTTTTAAAATGAAGAGTAGCCTTAATGTTGAAATGCTGGAAAATGTTGAATTTGCGGTGATTGGTGTAATAATACTGTGCATATGATATGGGGGGTAAGTAATTGTCCTAACCTAATCAAAAATAGAGTATGTGTAATGTAACATTTATTCTGTTTTCTAACCCGCTTCTGATATTACTCACAGGCAGCTGAGCGGTTATCATTTGCCAAAACCATCTTGATTTTTCACAATCCCAATTTCCCCATTGAAATCACACAATGTTCCACTTCATTTCTGCCTACAACTGACCCCTTTCTGAAATTTAGTGAAATTTAGTGTAGCATGGCAAAGCAAATTCTTTCGAGCTAATTCTTGTTGCTGGTTGGCAGAATAAATGTAAATAATTTGCTCTGTCAAACTTTAAAGAATAAAAAGACACCATCAAAACTTTATTTGTCTCAGGACAAAAAATGTGACTTTGCAGCAGAACTATCCACACAGTGCACTGCAAGATTCAGGCACTAGTTAAATATGATTGATGGCTTTTTAAAATAGAGACTGATCAGGAAACATTTTGGACACCATTTGAGACATCATGGCCCGGGAGGAAACCAAGGATGTGTTTAGCCTGGGCATGTGTGGAGATACGAGACTGCCTGCCATCTTTTCATTATTTTCATGGGACCCCATGAGAGAGGGTATGAAGATGGACTTGAGACAGCAAGCCCTAATTAAACTTCCACAGACGTTGTGTGATGTTAAATGCTATGCCACTATTCTTCAGAGTACTTAGTAGAGTCTAAATGATACGCTGTCACAGGACAAATTAATTGGAATTTGGTGAGGGCATTATGGCAGCAGTGTGTCATAGGTCGTGAGGCTGTGAGGAGGGCAAGCATTAACTGACCTTGATTAACTGTATAAGAACTCTGGATTATCACATTTCAAATGATCAGATTCATATACTCTGGAAAAGCATTAATTTTTTTATTTTTGTAACTCGACTATACAAATTTGACTTAATGCAAAGTGTGTGAGAAAGATCAACACAATTTTAAATGAGGTGACATTGCAAATGAAAATAAGAACCCATTTGCTGCCTTCTAACACAAACATAAAGTTTCAAAATTATATTCTTCTTCTGTTTAAAAATTGTATATCTGTTCATTATATTAGCAAAATGTGCACTTACCTTAACTACACAGAGATATGTTTCACCCCAGAACATGCAGTGTTTTTCCTTATCTTCTAAATAAATAAATGTACAGTTCATGGCTACTGCGGCTGTTAGTGTGCTCACTCACTAAAAGCTGTTAATATACCTATATTTGTATGACCTCACTAATATTTAAAAAAGGGTGAAAAAAGTGCATTAAAAAATGTAGTAACTTTTGACGTTTCATTTTACCTCCAAAGTAGGATCCGTCTGAAAGTTTTGTCTCTTTACTGCCCTTTGTTAGCACGCTGACAACGCCGTGCTGAATGAAGTACATCTTTTTGCCGATGGTGCCCTCCCTGATGATGTAATCCCCAGGCTGGAACACCTCAAACTTAAGCTTGGTCAGCATGGAAGTGACAAAGTTTGGATCTGCATTTGCAAACAGAGGCATGGTCGCTACCAATTTTCGACAGTTAAAGTTGATTATTTCCTGTATAAGAAGACAAGAATAAAAGCCAAACAATGAGAAGCTATTACATTTTAGAATACAAAGCAAAGATTGTAGGAGCCACTTTTCTCACCTCTCGGAGAGGCTCGTTCAGCTCTCCCAAGATGCTTTCCTCGTCAAACATCTTGCCTTGGTAACGGTGCTCATAGTAGTCATGGATTCTCTGCCTCATATCAGCCGGCAGCTTGTGAAAAGACATGTACTGCTCCACTTGTTTGTACTGTGGAAACACAAACACAGAAGGACTGGGGTTATTTTAAGATCCATGTAAGCTACATGAAGATGTGTTGTCAAAAGGAGCTGATATTTTTTACATACGAAATTAAAGCATAAATGAGCTTTTACATGAATGTTAGTTGAAAGTGTATTTGTTTGTTTTTCATGTTTATTTTTATTATGTTTATTTTATTCATACATACGGTGCACATAAAATAGTAAATGTGCCAGAGGTAGCCATACAGTGTAATTTACATCCGTAGTCCCATTGGCATGTTTGGCAAGACAGAAAACAGGACATACTGTATACCAGGCACAAAACACATGGCATAAACATAGAGAAGATCAGTGATATACAATATGCAGTTTAAATGAGTAAAATCAGAACATGCTAAAAGTACACAGTACACAAGATACAAAGATAAACATGACAATAGGCAAAACAAGCACAATCGCCCAACAAGAAAGACATCTGTAAAATACATTCGTTTTTATTGATTAGTGGTCGAAACGCAAGGTCTGTCGAGGAAATCCCAGTATGTGGTGTTGGATGTCATACAATTCTAAACTGCTTTTATTTTAAACCTGAGCTGGAGGACGGATCAGAATTCTATGGTAGAATTGGCTTTTTCAATCGTTCCATCTTCTTCCGCTTATCCGGGGCAGCAGTCTAAGCGGGGACTTGCAGACTTCCCCACCCCAGTCACTTCTTCCAGCTCCTCCGGGGGGATCCTAAAGCATTCCCAGGTCAGCCGAGAGACATTGTCCCAATTTTTAGCTGTCACAATCCAAAACTGGCAACCATTTTGATATATGTTTGCCACAGAATTTTCCATTTCTACCATTCTTATTTAAAAAGTAAAAATATGAATAATTTGCGTGAGTATATATTTGCATTATTGTATCGCCTCATGTGACTAGATTTAGTATTGCTGATTTAGATTCTGCAGCATATATGCAGATCAAAGCAGCATTAGAGCACCAAGGGAATACTAAAAGGTACTATCCTTGACCTTCAAAAAATAAAGAGATGAAAAAGGGAGAAATTAACTATTCACTTAGCAAAGGAGGTGTACTTTGATCATCATGCTACACTGGCAGTACCCACTGCATGTACCAACAAGGCTGACCTTAGATGTCTTCTCCTTTGTTCTACCACTTCACTACCACAGTCACTACTAATCCCAGGAATGATCATCAAAAGGCAGCTCTTGCGCAAATCTTATACAATAAATACGGACAGCTGTCTTGTGCAAGTCACTTTGTTTTTGCAGGGGCGGAAATGCTGTCAGGGCTCTTCAAAATCAACACATGTGAAAGGAGTTAATATTAAACACACACTAGGATTACACTTGGGGCTGGACGACAGCAAGAACAATATAAAGAGGTACAACAAAGTCATGGAAGTGTTTTCAACTATATCTTGACCCACTGACACACAGCACGCTTTGTTTGATCATTTATAAACTTTTTCTTAAAGGAAACATGCTTTCCCCCCCCCCAAGTACTTAGTGTAAACTAGATCATCATTTTACATTTTGTTCATTGTAAACAGCAATATCGCTCTAAAACAGCTTAGCAATTGAAACCGTTATTACATATTCTTTTGACTTAACACTGTAACAAGCAGCGGATTGTCACTTTCATATTTTTGTCACTCTTGAGTCTTAATTTTTTAATAATTGTAAAAGTACAGGGATATGGGCAGGGATAGGATTGTAGGTGAACATTCTCTGAGCACTCGAGCCTCAGTTGTACAATACATCATTACTCAAACATGTATGGATCAATCAAAATACAACTTTGAGTAAAACGAATGATGAGAAAACACTTGTAACAAAGATTATAAGATGATTAAAGTAGTTTGTTTTGTTTTTTTGCATATGTGCCCTTTAACAATTTCTTTCCACAACAATCCCTTACCCCCAAAATGTATCTCTATTTGTCCCCCCCACAAAATATTATTTGGTACTTGGTCAAGATTGCTTGTCTGATAAGTAGAGATGACAAGTTTAACTCACATTATGCAACTCTGATATTTATGTCTATTAAATTTGACATGGCACAGCAGGACGCAACATTTTAAAGACAGAGTGAATAGTCATTTCTTCATCACCTCATTCATGAAGAAATATATGAATGGATTAAAACATGACACTAGCATTTGTCTAATGTATGTCACTTAGTAATTATGGGTTTGTTGGAAAGGGTGCAGCTCAGGCCATGACGGGTGGATAACAACCTATGTGCAATTAATGATCTCTCAGCTTTCCAGTCATTGTCCATTAAACAGAGCAGCCGCCTGTCGCTCTACTTGGCTAATTTAAATCAAATTCATTATCAGAGGCGTAATCATTCCACCATGAAACCTGCATGGCTTTCTGGTGACAGCTTATGACACAAAATGTCTAAGTCTAGGTCCAAGTCTGCCCAGAGGCTAATTGTAATTTTACAATTAAAGAAACCATGTGTCTGTGTTCTTTAAAAAAGCAACAACAACGTGTTCCCAACACGTTTACCTTGTATCTAAGACACAAATTGGTCAAGTTGATACAATTTTAAATCTAAATCTTACATACGATTCTTTTAAACCTTACATTGTCAAATCTAACTTGCCCATTTCTACAAGCTCTCCTCAAATGCATTAAAACCTTTGCTTCTCTGGTTTCTCAACTTGTTATTGTTTTGCTTGGAAGGTTCCGCAGTATGCCATTAAATGTATCTATCTCCACGGAGTGAAACAGGAGACACTGCCAGATCAACTGAGAAGTCAGATCTATGGAGAAGCAATCCTGCTTATTTGAGAAGCAATCCCACTTATATACATTTTCATTTATATGTTTTAAACACCTGTGATCCAATAAGTGCAAGATAGATAAGTGAAATGTCATACTGTGGTACTTCCAGGCAAAACAGTGACATCGCCATAGAGACATAACTCAATTTTATTTTTTCCACTGATCTTAATTGCCATTCTGTTGTGTCATAAAGTCCTAAAGTCACAAGTAAAAGTTATTGCTGGTGCTCAATACAAAAATAATATCACCGTGTTTGGATTAGTGCCATGGGTCAAGTCCTGACTAATGAGAACGGCTCTCACTGTAAGGCACAATCAGAATTAAGCTCCTCGACTTGTTGACAGCTGTGTCCTTGGCTCCATCTATGAGGCAATCATTCAGGAAAACACAGGCATTTCCCACTTTCATTAACTATATACTTTCGGAGGGCCTGATTACATGAATTAGAAATGAAAGAACACTGTTACCTACTCAGAAAGCACAATTGTCTTTTAGAGAATGACAATAAACATCTGTCTATAAGGCTTAGGAAAGTTGAGCATGAAAAAAGGAAGTAGCAAACAAAAGATGTTTTCGCCAACAATCAACTTTGGGCTTCTTATTAACAATCCCCACAAGAGCCATGTTTAATTACAACGTGTTAATTAGAGCTTTACATGGGAGGGGCAATGTCATGTAATGCCATTTCTTTTCTGAGTCTTTTGGGACAAACATGTCATAACACGCTACTCACTAGTGTCCCATGAGTGTATGATATTTCAACTGACAACAAAACGGCGTTCAATGTTCAAAATAAGCACACCCAATCGCTGTGTATACCATCAACCTCCCCTTTTTAGATCTGGATGCAGCAGGAGCGTGAGATACTGGAAATATAATGATTGTGTATCTAGTTCAGAAAAATATTTAGTTATGGCTAATAATACATACAGAAAATTGTCAGCTGAGGTTCTTGCCAATACACAGCTGTAATTTAGTGTAACATTTCTGGTGGAGTCTGCCATCTGCTTGTCTCCATAGAGATGTGATTGTGTTCATACTGTGGGCTATTCCAATCAAAGCATTAACATTTCCATGGAGACAAGCAGGTGGTGGACACTCCAACAGAAAAATGACATAGTGCACCATTAACAATGAACTTTAAAATAAAATATGTATCTAATACACGAACCAAATGACAGCTCAAACTGACTATTATACAGTTAATTCCACCAAAGTAGAACCAAGTTAATAAAACTATTGTTTCTGACCCTTCAACCTCTAAAATTTTGCGTAATTGCAGCTTTTTTGTATAGCAGTGAGCCGACTGTCTGATTCATATTTAAGAGCCCATTTAAGCCTGCTTGCTAGCTTCTGACAGTCAGGGCATTTATCACATGGTGCCACATTCTAATAGAATTCTATTCAGAAACGATTACCCAGGCTTTTTGATGATAATTCCCACCATCTTTGAAACCCGGGCTTTATTTCATCCTTCCTCCTTTAGTCACAACAGTTCACAGATCCTCGCACAGATTCTTTATCATTAGTGATGACTCCCAAAGGGTTTCTCTAACAAAAACAAAACAAATACCTGAACATCAGCTCTACATTCTAAATGGATATATGGTCTCTAATCTGACATCCTTATAGTAACAGTATGTTCGCTTGGAGTAGCTCCAATCTGCACCACTTGGCTCAACCGCAATCTTTTTCTTCACAAATTCTTTACAATCCAAACACAGATTACTCTTCAGCATCTGGACCACTATATTGCTATAAAAGGCATCCCATTCCAACAATATTCCAAACTAAAGTGTTTACATATTTAAAGACTTAGGCAGGACACTTGCTATTCAGCAATGATCTGGTGCACTGCCTCTGATTCTATGAGCGTATGTCTGTTGGTCCCTGTGTAATGCCTCTTCCAAATGTCTTCATGCTGATTACAGAGTTCATTATCTCTGATTCTACTGTTGTTACCTGTTAGTCTATCCTCTCAACAAGAGCCTTGTACAAACAGCTCTTCTCTGTTTCTGCAAAATAGTTATTGGAAAACAGTCACCTGTGTCACTCCAGGGACCATCCATTGAATTACCATTGGCACTTCACTGTGTGTCCAACGACAAAAAAAGCAGTCTTTGGTAGAATCCATACGAGACGCTTTAGGGCTGCACAATACGTCATTCATTACAATCAAATAAATTCAGTTGGAACTTTGTTATGTTGTAAGACGTCAAATTTATTGAACTGTTTGTATAGCAGAGAAACAATAGTAACAATAACTATAAACTAACAAAAAAAAAGTCAGCTCATTTTGTAATTTAGCTACAGTTAATGGCAGTGTTGTCTTCTACAAGTTTTATCTGTAAATTCATATATCATCCCATAAGATTGTCTCCTGTTAGAGGACATAATTTGCTCAATGTATTTTACCAAAAATGATCAGGGAGAATCCAGACAGAATGAATTGCTATAGAGTGCTATAACAACCTTTCATCAGACCAGCACCAAGGATCGTTGTGGGCACCGAGGACCCTTTGAACAGAGAAGGCATTCTTAGGCTCCTCCGGGACTGATCCCAGAATCAGCGGCAAATGGCTTTGGTAACACATCCTGATGGGAACTGAGACAGACCAGCTGTTCAAACAAGTTGGCAGCAAAGCATCTCTAAAAAAGAGCAACCAACAGGCTGTCCTTTTACTCTGCTTTCCATTTAATATCCACAGAGATTAGCTGTATTAATCACAGACCCAATTTGGGATTTACACGCACTGATTCAGCAGCTAGAATTGAGGTGGACAATCTGTCTAGCTGCTGCCCAGCTCAGGTTTGTAAACTGCATCAGGCTTGTACATCAGTTAATCTCTCCAAATGTTCTTGTTTCACACCTCAATCTGCCTAGTGTTATTCATTTTGTTGGTATCTAGTGAGTTTGTGGCTCCATTACCTGAGTGTCAAACTTCCTATCCTTTCATCCCTGCAGACTTGGCCAATATGGCAGCCTAGCAGCTCATTATCGACCAAGCTGGGGCTGGAGAGGGCATGGCACTCAGGAACACAGCTCAGCCATTACAACCAGCTGTCAGAGCATTAAGCCCTGAGAACAGAGGAGCCTGGGGTTCCTTTCTCCAAAACCCCTCTCTAAAGGCAGGTATAGCGCTTGTATTGTCATATAGTGACATTCTGACTAGAGGTCATAAACATTACCTATCTGTGTCCCAAATACGATATATTCATGTTTTATTTTTATTTCACGAATATTGCTGTAACTGATACAAATTGTAAGGTTGATTTATTCTTGATTGAAAATACATTGACCATGATGGCCGAGTTGTTAATGTTTTCATTGGCCGATTCCCCAATCAGAAAGCAGAAGGAGCCTCAAATGAGTCTCTTGTTTGGGTTCCCAGTTACAATGCTGAAATCCAGTTGGTTTAAACCTAATAGTCTTCTCTCTGATCTGAATGGTCACTACCTAAAGCCCAGTGCCTGCACCAATCATGCATAAGTGCTAGTGCAGCCTCAGCAGCTCAGCAAGGGATTCTAGTTCTGATCTGAATATGAGGCATGGCCTTTCCATATATTGAGAAAGAGAAAAACTCTTTATACAGGCTAAGGCACTGGAAACCCTGGGTCAGTTGAGATTGTTGTTACTTAAAAAATAACTAAGTGGCTACATAGCCTCCCTTTAAAGAACATACACTCTGCGTGACTGACTAACTGACTTGTTTTATTAGTCTATACTTCAACATATACTCCCATTAACATTTTTGAAAGAATGTCCAGAGGGTTGGTAGACATGGCTTAAACATATTTCGGTTGTAGCATTGTTATGAACAGTAGTGAAATATGACACAACTGTTTAATATACAATTACTTACAGTCAGTCTGTTTTACTTCTAGCCATCCCCAGTAAACCCATATATACCATATATACCATAATACCCATCTTGTATTCTTGGCTCTATTTTGATGATCAACAATTGCTTACCCAACAATAACCATATTTTCAGGACCTACCTTCTCCTGGTATTGTCGTCGAGATGAGTCCAGCGACTGGATTAGTGCGGTGGCATGGCCCACAAACATGGCGTAGCAGGTAGCGCCCACGATCATGCTGAGGATGGTGAGCCACACGTCTGTCATGCCCACTGGGGGGTACATGCCATACCCAATACACAGCATGTGGCTCATAGCTTTGAAAAGTGCGTAGGAGTACTGCTGTCCCCATGTGTCGTTCTGGAAAACAAACAGATGAATTTGTAGACGACAAATCGCAATAATAATCTTACTCGATATCGCATAAGAGCCACTATTATATTATCAATAGTTTTATCCAATGAAGTTTCACACATTATTTCTTCTTATAAGTGTAACCCTACAGGCCGAACGCATTTCAAAATTTACACATTTACACAACACGGACAAAGCCAGCATTTGGGCAGCAGCCTAAAACATAGCTCTGAGAATGTGTAGATAAGGCGGCAGACACTGGAAGCCTGCGTGACACAAACTAGGTCAGCTTTTTAGAAAGATGTGATTTCTCTCAGAGTTTTCACATTTGTAGTAGATAAATTGGCCTTTTCCTTTTAGATCCCAATGGTGGTTCGTAGCAAATCAATATCAACTCTCTCCTGGGGGTGACATGTCCAAATTGCTTTGAAACTCATTTCCACAGTGGAAAAGCCTGTGAGATAGTGATTTTATTAGTCCTCTCCTTAAAAGGTAAGGAGTGATGGATAGGACAGCTACTGTAAAAAAAAGACTGAAATCTTTGGTAATGATTCCAATCAAGGCCGAACCAAGCATGAGTCCTTCAATGAGCGTAGCTCCATAGACAGATAATGTTAACTGAATATGAGAAGGCTTTTATTCAAGCGGTGGCTGCCTGAACGAATTCAGAATTACAAAGCTATTTTTCTATCACACTAGGGCTTGTGCAATTGCAGTTAACCTTTTAAGTTTTTTTTTATTCCATCATGTGTGGGCATCACTCAATATCTGACAACAAAGAACAAAAAGCACCACATTACTCTATTGATGTGTGTATTGACTAGTCATCTGTTTTGATGCCACTCCAGATGCATTCTTTAAGGCTACATGTAATGGCTGATTTATTGGCAAGTGATTGATCAACGCTCATTGCCAGGAGCGCCAGGCTTTAAGAGACCCACGACCGACCTGACAGTAAATCAGATTATACTGGGAGTGCGTTAACACCAAGAGCTGCAGGTTGTGTTAAAACATCAGGTGTGACATAATCCTTATCCACAGGCAAATAACAAGCATTGTATTATGAATCACGCTCATAACACAGACGTGACGCTCCATACATTCAGCTGTTTACAAAGCATAAGAACTGCCAATAGTCAGCCAATATAGATCAAGTGCGACATCCAAGCAAAAAAATTAAGATAAAAAAGTGAATACATTTTATTAGCAGAAGGGAAAAGAAAACAATAAAAAACATGATTTGAAATAATGAAGTGGGTGGTTTTCAGATTCCTACTCACAGATGGGGGGCAGGGGCCAGGTTCAAATACAAGCTATTTTCCAAAGAAATATCTAAAAGGTAAATTCACAAATGATGAACCTGATCATTTCTGTCAGTGACTAGATCCTAGAACTGGCTGTATTTCAACCAAAAATAAATGTTTTTGGAAACCCAGCAATTGCCAACATCTCCAAAAACTAAACTAATTAATTAAAAAAGATATTACCGACTCTAACCCTGTTTATGTGATGAAAAAAATTGAAAATAATAATAATAATTCAGTTGTAGTCATCTGAACACTGTTTTTGTAAAAACATAAAATAAATAAAAACAATTAAAAAACAGTGTCCGGATGTCTACAATTGAATCTTTTTGTACGATGGAACACTCCTGGACAAATGAGGGATTACACCAATTTATTCACATAATAAAATATGTACTTTTGAAACTAGCTTTGGTATGGATTAGAGTCTGATTTTGAAATTATAATGAGTTAGCATCTCAAAGCCAAATGTTTTTGTAATTATATATGAATAGTAAAAATGGCTCCTATAAAATCTTTAAATATGATTGAAATAATATACTTTACTTTAGTACAGGGTATATTCAGAGGGACTGAAGTAAAATTCAATACAATTTAAAGACTTTTTATCACTTTTTTTTAAAAAAAAAATTAAAAAAATGCACTCGTTGGTCAGGTGAGAAAAACTATGTTTTCCAAATAAAAATAAAAACTGCCTTTGGTTTTCCCAGGGCTAAGACTCATAACAGTATGAATAAGAATAATTTTCATGGACAATAGTAAAGCTAAATTAATGTATCAGCTTTTAATCCTTTTTAAAACCTGGTGGACACCCTGTAGTCATATAAAAATGTTGAACTGGTCATTGTAGTTTACCCTTAACTTCAATATTTGACACTGAAATATTAGATGAATAAATACAAATAGATTGAGGGTGCAACTTACCACCATCTTATTTTTGGCCACCCAGCAGTCAGCGGGGAAGTCCTGCAGCATGGGCACTAAGAACTGCAGGCAGCCATCCCAGTGACACAGCAGCAGCATCATGCCAATCAAGTTGACTATCCTCACCATGGCGCTGGCCAGGTCATAGGTCATATGGAAGATCTAATAAACAGCAGAGGGGAGAAGAAAACAGCAAACAGGAAATGGGTTAAGATCTGGAGCTCAAATCTCTGTCAGATTGGAAAGTGCACGCAGCCACAGGGGAGATTTGCTTCCTCACACCAACATGTGAGTGACTTGTGCTTGTAGTGGATCACGTCATGCATGTAGGGGATTGGCACTGTAGGAACTGTGTGAAGAGTTAAAGAGAGCTAAAAGCCACAGCCTGTTCACAGACTGGGCCTGGAGGTGCAGCTGTGAATGTGGTAGAAACAACCCGGTGGGAATAGTTAGTCGAAGGAGACAAGTGCTTTTTTTGTCCCATGTTGCTGAGTCAGTTTCATCGTCAGCCACTCAGGATAATGCATTAATGGTACGGCACAGTGGCGGCACCACTCTGCTTAAACTTCATTATACGAGCACTCAGAAAGAAATTCGATTTATTTATTTTTTTATTTATTTTGCACCTCTTATATTTTAGCCTTTGTCATTATGTATTCTTTTGTTTTATCTCTCTGTTCTATATCAGTGGCTGAAAAATCTGATCATACAAAAAATTATCAGATTATTAAAGTGATGCGAGTAATCAATAATTTATTTCTGTGCAGGTGTTTATTTTCAAACATTAAAAGAGTTCAACATTTACATGATGAATTTTACAGCTCAAAATCCTAAAATAAATGTCAGTTTTATTAAACAATCACGCCCCCCAGCAAAATTAAGTTTTCAGTTTTGAGAAAAGGCTTGAGCTGATGAGAAATGTTCCAAATTGTTTCACCACCTAAGCCCCTGTTCAGGTAAATGTTTTAGTCAAGTGATCAAATTTGAAAATGCGTTTAAACGATTGAAAAAAACAACAACTATTAAATCCATTGTACTGTGTCTTACTAAGTTCTCTTAACTGTTACAAGCACATGTCACCAGGGGTTGTTGGTGGTCAGATTTATTTTGTGAATGTAAACACACACCAAAAATCTGATTAGTCATGTATCTGATTATTCTAGTTATCAGATTTTTTCTGGCCATGTAAGAGTACCCAGTGTGTTAGGAGCTGCCTTAACACATTTCTCCACTGTGATATATAAATGTATTAATGAATTGAAATGAGGTCAAACCACTAAAATATCTTGAGTGTTTTATGTAATCATGGGTGCACAAAGAGTTTGGAAGAAAATACCTTCAAATGCATTGGATCTTTAGTATTATGCATTTTTATAAATGTTTGAGTATTTGAAAACGTATACTTTTTTCCTGTTTCTCATAGTCACTTAAACTTACGTCTCCATCGCCAAGTCCTCTCCCTCTCTCTCTTGCAGAAACATTTAGCCTTGGGCACTCTATTGTAACCTACGCTGAATCATCCACACAGATGCACCTTTCTCACTCCATTCATTTTCCACAGTCCTGTTTGCATATATGACCTTGTTCTAAATAAGTCATGTTTTCTAACACAAAGTGATGAAGCGTTTGACGCCAAAGCCAGAGTGATGCTAAAATACCATTCAAATATTTCCAATGCACTTCTAATTCAATCAGGAGTAAATAATAAATGAGCTATCGCATTCCATCACTTACATTGAGCCTGATATATTTTTCATTTGCAATATTTAATTTGGAGGAAATGGATGATAATTAAAAAGAGGTTACATTTAAAATGTTTTTTCAAGACATTATAAAGCACATTGTGCTTTAAAGATTTTCAATTTATTGCCTCCAAATTTACATAATTGATATTCCAGTAAAACATTTATCCCAAGGCTATATGCAAAAGTAAGCCATGCATGAAACAGATATTTTATTATGTACAGTATTAATCAGTGTAAAAAAGCAGTTTTAAAATAAAAATATACTAGTCGTAAACCCTAGATAGAAGAAGAAGTAGCCTGAGTTTAGGGGTCTGTGCAAACACAGCATTTCAACTAAAATAAAAATACATCAAATAGATAAATATATATGTATTAGTGCTTTAACAGACAGGATCCATGCCACAGATAAGTGTAAAGTAATTATGGTGGGCTGGAACATAACAGCTAACATAACGGACATAAACCAAAGGGGATTTGTGAGTTTGTAACTATAGTTGTGAGCACACATTTGCAGTTTCATTGTTTATCAATGTGACACTGCATGTTTCCCAAAACTAGATGTGTTATCCAGGAGCCTCTAAATCATATTTCTGTTTTGTAAAAATGACTCTCAGGGGACAATAGGATGGACCTCTGTGGCAGTAATTGTACAAGGGATGTCTGCACGAGCAAAGACTTCGTTCTTGTGTTATTTCAAGAACACAGTTGCACATATCACATACATGCTCACTGACGTCTGAGCACTTCTATGCAACACATTTCAGATGATATATTGGTGACCAGTTTGCTCAAATTGAAAGGCCCACATCGGGAGGATGGCAGTGGGCTGAGCGTGGGCCAGTTGATGAGGGGAGAGACAGGTCCTCATATCTTTTCTGCAAACAAGAGGATCAAATGAAAGCCACTTCGAGCTTCCAGATGGACGTAAACATTTCTCAATTCAGAGGTCGCAAGTGATAAAAAGAAGAAAATGAAGGCCACTGTTGGCATTCATTATACAAACATATAGAAGTGGTGCTATATCTTGAATAATCTCGGCTCTAGACTTAAATAGAAGATAAATACAATTGCAAGAGAATTCAAATTAAATGTGACATTACTGCAAAGACAGTCACACTATATGTCTTATTACAGGATTGGTCTAGTGCATGTAGCAGCTAAGGCTGAGCTTGTGCACAGGTAGAACAGGAGTGATAAAAGCACAGCAGGTGAGAGAGCAGACACATATGTCCCATGATGCTGATGGAGCGGCTCAGACACAGGCTGAGTAGCACTGCACTCAGGCAGCTGCTGTTAGCAACACGCTGCATCACTAATGATGATGAATGACCTAGCATGGTGGCAAATACCACATACAAGAGGAAAGGAGAAATACAAAAGTTGTGACACTTTTCCCCCTTAATTTGTGGTGTTTCACCAAAATTACAACTACATCGGAAAGAAGAAAAAAAGCTCAGGATGAAGACGTTTTAGTAACCATAATGCACATGCATCCCCAAAAAAGATGATTGCTCTAATAAATAACATAAATTGTGTAATTGAGTAATTGAGATTATTAACTCTGAAGAGCTTTCAGTGCCCATGGACATATTTCCCTGATTGGAACTGTTGTACACGGATTGTACCTTTACTTTTAGTAGTTTATAACAGTCTATTTCTGTATAATAAAATGCAATCAAATGTTTATTTTGTACGTTAAAAGAAAGCAGAACATGTCAATTGATTTGTCTTCTGCCCTTGAAAATTTGAAGCATATTCTTGATCACCTGTTATGTGAGATTCAGAGTAAGCCTGATCAGAAAGTGACACTGTGCATAGTGTCATGGCAGACGGTAGAAGTGTGGAATGTGAAGCAGGACTGGGACTGGACCACTGGGAATAGCCTTCCATCATCTGCCTAAACAGGCCTGCAGTGCTGAAGCCACAAGAAGACTCTCTCTGCTCCCTACCATTGGGTTTGTGCAGGATTACACATTTCACTGTAATCGTTTTTAAAGAAAATCCACCGCGGGTATTCATATCACACAAGCAGCTCATTCAGAGTGTTGAGGACCTGTCACTGTCACTGGAAAGCCTCATTGTATGCTTCATAATAGCCCATTAAATCTATTATTCCTGCTTATCTTATCTTTAAAAGAGCATCCAGGCAATGAGTGGAGAGCTGATTAGCTGATTAAGCAGATTTAAATATTTTTGTATAGAGTTACTGAGTGGAAAAACACATATTCTCTCTTCTTTAACCCAAGGGGCACCATTATGGCTGACTTCTATTGAAGAAATTATTTACCACCATGTAATAATGCTAACTGTAGCTCACAACCCAATGGGAACAAAAAGGTGTGAATCAAACAATCAATCCATTTCAGACTTGCATTTTGCCTCTTTATGAACATTAACTCATGGGGTCTGGGGTCTGGGTGTTTTTGTTTTTTTTGCTTGTTTTGTATGGAAAAGGAAAAACATAATGAAATAGACCATGGCATCGTTGGGTTAAAAAAGGGTCCGTAACACTGCAAAGTTTGGGAACCCTTTTCTTCTATGTGCCCCTCTGAGACAAACACTATTTCCACAGAGCTAAGATTTGTTGGCGAGTTAGTGCAGCGGTGTGTGAGGTATCAGTGAAGATGGAGAGGAAGCCCTGTGAGCTTAGTCATTAGTGCACTGCCTTGAATCTGATTTAACAGGATGACTAACCAACAGCAGACAACTCCAATGAGCAGAATATCCGGTCACAGTGGTATTTATATCCTGATGGGAGAGTGACAAGAGGGAGACGGGGATGCGAGGATGTTTGAGGCGCTGTGCACACCATGTTGAATGTCATTGTGCACGACTGTGTTATCGCTGGCATGTAGCCACTGCCGCCTCAACCTCTTTGTTTGTAAACAACACACTGTCCAAAATGGCTATGAGGATAAATAAGAGGCAATTACAACTTATCCAGGGCAACAGGAATCCAATTAATTAAGTGTGTGTGAGTGTGTGTGTGTGTGTGTTCGTGTTGTTGGTGTTGGTGTTGGTATTGTTGTTGTTGTTGTTGTTGTTGTTGTTGTTGTTTTCCCCCAAAATATAATGATTCTGTGGCCAGTTGGCATCATGTGAACTACAAAAAATGCAAACGTTTCATTGTGCCAACAAAATAACCTTCAAGCCATTTTCATGTAAAATCTATAATACAAAAGCTCCGTTAAAAACATTGGCTATTATCCAGTCACTAAGTGGAGAATGGAATGGAAGTTGGCAAACATTGACAAACTTGTCATTTAAAATCCTGTACTTCCCATCAGTACAGTAGATGAGATGAGATGTACACTGCCACTAATCTTCACCAGCAAAAACAACTAGGTCAGTCTTATCCAGGCAAGTTTTTGGTTTAGAACAGCACAAGGTCAAACGTTAGGTAAGGACTTATTTAACATGTTCAAATAAGCCTTAAGTAAGGAGCTTGTCTATTATCGTGATATGTGCACGATTTATGAATAAGTCTAAGACAGTCAATATTAATAAGAATTTAAGTATTATTTTACAAACATCTGAAGTTTCTCTAAATACTTGATTTTGAGCTATTGGTTGGTTTGGCCTCGCATTAGTGGATGCAATTCAGACCATCTACAAATAACCATCCTTAAGTCATATGAACAAGTGCGAAATAAACAGACAAAACATAGATGGATCAGTTTTAAGCTATTCTTTGGAATGTCAGAGCCAAAGTTAGAACAGTTTAGCAAGACCAGAAAACATAAATTGTCCTCTATACCTAGTGGTCTTCAATTGTTTGAATCGTAGATATTTTCCATGTCTTATCGGTAGATTTGGTATAACTATACTGCTAATTTATGATGGGACTTTATTATTTACCTCGTATCTGATGTGATTTTTGACAAATTTCCGGTCTAGCATACAATTTTGTCTCTTGCAAAGTCATTCCTCAATAAATCTTACCAATCTCCAATCTCCGTGGAGAGAGACCTGCTATTTTATTTATTTATTTATTTTTGGCTAAATTCTTACATGGCTGGGTTTTAAATTTCAGATTTTATACATCATACAGAACATTTGACTGTCAAAATCCTGAAAAGTGGTATTCCCAGTAGTGGCAGTGAGTGCAAGAAGGGTTTGAAAAGTTGTTCCCTCACTGTATCACTCACACAAGGCATTAACCATATGACAGTTCATTAAACTGTATTCAGTATGTCCCACAAGAAGTGTCCTCTGCATGACTTCTCACTTCCAGCAGATCAAACAATAACACACTGAATACATTTGAGCTGTTATATTTAACTTTCTTTTCCTCAAAATTTCAACTTCATTAAAAACATAAAATCTGTATGTATTTAGCTAAAAAGAGACAAAGGAATTCAAAATGTAGCCGTCAAAGTAAAAGTCAAAAGGTCGGTCAGGTGTGATCTTCGTATTCCACGATGTCGGGTGACATTTGTGAGAGGTTGCATCTCTATGAGGCGGAGGAAAAACTGCCCTTTTCACACAGCCAGACTAATAGAATTCATCAGCGCACCACGCCCAGAGTGGCACATAAAACATGTAAAACGCAGCTGGCTCCTCTCTTTGTCGAGTTATTTAGAGAGGCTCAAGTCATCTCTGCCCTACTTTGTGAAAGTTTCCTCAACAAGTCATTCCTTATTGTGACTTACATAATAAACTACACATTTTTATGAAGAAATTATTATTTTTAATGTTTTATATATATATATAATTTCAGTCTTTTAAGTTGATTAATTATTGATGACTATAGCTTATATAGTCCCTCATTTACGACTGGGTCCGATGACAAAAAATAATATTGAAATCTGATCAATGTACAAGTTTGGTGATATTGTCATTGTAATTTAGTGCTGCTTTTTTACTGCTGTTAGAAGCTCAAATACATGCCTACCTCTAGTAACGTGAAATGATTCATAAAAAATGTTTCATTGTTATTACTCCTAATTTATCTCATGTTTGGCAGCCCACTGACAGCACTTTGTTTGAAATGGGCTGGTCCACACGGGGGGATAAGTGGAACATGCACCACAGTGGGTCAGGGTAGTGAAAGATTCTCCCTCAGTGATTCATTTGAACTTTTTTCTCTTTGAAATGCCATCACAGAGACGCTGCATGATTAATGTATCTACACACTGTTCTTCTCAAAGTGCTGATTTTGATAAGCATGAGGGTTTTCAAAAGTCAGTAGGTCCAGGGATATTGTTAGACCAGAACACTGTCCTTTAGTCACTTTAGCCAATTGTTCGTGTAATAACACGCACTGGACTGGTCCCGTTAGGGCTTCTGTGTTTTCAAACTGTGTGACTAAGTATGTGATACACATTTGTTTGACTACTGAATTAGTTGAGGATACTAATCGAGTAAACTCCGAAGAACCGCAGTGCATTCCAAGGTGGGGAGGTAGTGTGGGAGAATATTTGGATGTGTGTTTTGTTATCCTGTAATTTCCACTACAGAGACAATTCTTTGCAGCCAAGCTTCTACCGCAAAGCTGAATACTCAAACAATGCACATTTCTTAATGTATAATGTATACCACATCATAACTCATCATTGTACTCTTACAGCATTACACAGCTGTATCCATTATAACAATTGAAGGGCAGCCCAAATAGAGAAATGTTGAAGATTTAGTGCACTTACAAATACCACTTACAGGCGTGCTAAGGGCATGACAAGGAAGTGTTTCAAACATCAGTCGATGACATAGACACCCAACTCTAACCTTGTCCGCTATGACCTTGGAAAATACAACAAATATGTTTGCAGGTAAAATGTGCTTCATACTAGGGACAAAATAAATCTATCAAGTCATTTAAATCAACAAAATGCACAATCAATAGCCTTAATGAAATAGCTCAGTAACATATGGCATCTACTCTTCAGACACCACTTCTCTGCTTTGCACATTTTACCTGCAAGAATGAAATACTAGACCCATCCGGTGAGTGAATTGATAGATTTGCTAATTATCGCTGCAATTATAATCATACTTGTTCTGCAGCACTGCCTCTCTAGACTAGCTGGATGAGCATGCAGAGAAAAATTCTAATCAGCAGCATGCTTCATCAACCCATTGGTGACTGGGGTACAGGAAAGAGTCTCTTCACTTAGTCAAGGGGGATGCAATCAGAAGTAGATGGGGGGGGAAAAAACGATACTTGTTTTATGGTATGCAGGGGAAAGGCCCTTCAGATGCTGCACAGGAATTCCCTGCTATAGCAGAAATTAATTGTTGTAGATTACAAATATTAGCTTCATCTTATCCATGTTTGGTGCAGTACAATATTCGTATTTTGTATTTGCGTTTTACATTTATGTCAAATTGTGTTGTATGGATACATTAAGGTATATGGAAATAGAAAACACAATATACATACATACAATATACTATGTCATAGTAATAGTACAATTTTAACAAGCAGGTAAGACAACAGCAGGTGAGCAACTTGTTGAAACTACACAATTTCTTACCTCTTCCCATTGGTGAATGTAGCGTATTAGTCGGGAAAGGCGCAGCAGCCGCAGTAAGCTGAGAATCTTGGTGAAGCGGACAATCCGTAAGGCGCGTGCAGTCTTGTAAAAATCTGAGTCTATGCCTGTTTCCACAATAAGAAATATATAGTCCACAGGTATGGAAGAGATGAAGTCCACAGCAAACCAGCTCTTCAGGTATTTGATTTTTATATGTTGTGGATCCAGGATGATTTCCGTATTATCCTCTTTGACAATACCAGTCCTGAAGTTCAGAACCAGATCCATGAGGAAGAAAGTGTCTGAGACAACATTGAAGACGATCCAGGGAGGCGTGTTCTCGTCCTTAAAGAACGTGATGCCCACTGGGATGATGATCAGGTTGCCCACCATCAGCAGCAGCATGGTTAAATCCCAGTAAAACCTTCAGACAGCAGAAAGAGAAGAATACATCAGTCAACAAAATTAACATATTGATAGATTTTCAATGCATTTCAGCTCAGAGTTAAACAGAATTTGTTGTTGAAAGTTTTTTTTCTTCAAATCAGTCAGAAAATGTATTTATATGATATTTACAGACCATAGTAGTCTTGTATGTACATTCACAATGGATTGTATTTAACTCATGGGTAATACAAGTATACAAATCACATGATTCAACAAGTTTGTATTGGACAAAAAACACAATTGAAAGGTCAGGAGGGTTTAACTGTTCATTACCAACTGTTAGTCACCCTCGTCCATCTTCCCAACCTGAGAGCTTGGATAGAAATGACCCTCCACTAGTTCAGTAATCAAATCCAGATTGGCTCTTTTGTGTTAAGGCTGAGGTATCCTGGATACTCCATAGATTGCTCCAAAAGAGGGCTGTGGGCAGGGTGGGGGATGGAGAGTACAGAGGAATAATGGTCTTTGTTTGTGTAAATCTAGAAAATATAAGCATGCAATATGTGCACGCTATTACATACGATTTGGGGATATTAAATAAAAAAGTGCAGCCTGTGCAGTTCAGAGGACAGATGCTAAAGACTGTCAGATTGTGTGAATTGAGCTGTCCTATCTATATGGAGACCCTGCACGGAGCTAGTTATAGTTTGTGATCACGCGAAGTCACAACATCCCAGAATGCCTAAATTAAGATGGAGGTCAACTCAGAATTATTTTGCAGAATTTGGCAGTTTTACTGTCAGATAATACATTGTGACCTGCTTTATGTTTAATATCTTTGCAATTACTGGACCTATCACAGGAAACTGGCATAAAGAGAGGTGCCATTATTCAACCCCAAGGACTTGAATATTGTCAGATGAAAAGACTTTAATCCATAGCAGTAATATGGCAAGTTTGTGAAGGCAATCGCTAAAAATGAATTATAAGTTAAATTTATGTGAATCAGTATTGTAATAGGACCCCAGGATGAGTAGTATGGGGATCCAAATAAATAAACAATACACAATTTATAGATTTTCAGTTCAGTAAAGTTATATGGGCCCCTGCCTTACAGGTGAAATGATCACATCCTCAAATTCTAGACGGTGAATGCCATTTATTGATAATTCCCTAATTTGAGTCAGTGCCAAATTTGCCTCAAAATGATATCAAGCAAACAAACATTGCCAACACGTAGGTGGACAAACTACATCCAATACGCTATACATATCTTGTTTTTAAACATGCTTATTTTAAATTATGAACGTTCGTTAAAACACCATTTAACTGCTAATGAAGTTGAGCAAACATCAGTGCAGAGAAATAAAATTGTCTTTAAAAAAAAAAAATTCAAAATAAAACTGTCTACAACAAACTAGTTCACTTAACAACCATTTCTGCTATTTGAATAATGAAAATATAGTCAAGCTAATGACTAGCACTCATATTCGGTAAATGACTCAAACTGGGGAATGACAGAGGGCACTGCATGTGAGTCCATGGAGGAGGGCTCTAATGTAATCAATGTGACACAATGCACATGGTCTGAAAACTGAAGAAAAATGCAAAATGCATTCACCGTAATCAACACCTATTCAGAAGTCTGTGATCAATATGAGTGTTCATGATTCTGTTTAGGTGTTTGATTTTAAACAGACAATTTGAGTGGAATATGTGAGTTTCATGCATTTGGTAATTAGGATTTCTCCCACCTCCAACTTAGAAAAATGTCCTGGCATGCTGTTCGAACTCCTATTTGAGAACTAGGAGCTGCTCGAGAGACTCCCACTTCAAGATCAATTGTGACATAGTATATCAATGACGATAACCACAAATAGTAGTTTTGAGTGCTTAACCACCACATAAACAACATTAGTCTAAATCAGGGGTGGACAGTTATTTCTCCTCGAGGGCCATATTGGAATCCAGGCGAGTGACGGGGGGCCGGCCCGCGATCATTGGTGTAAAATTTTGTCATCATTATAAGCACTTTTCTGTAAAATACTGGCTACTGAATCTATTATTCATTAATTTCATGTTATCTTTATTAAGGACACAAGTGCAGACACGTTACAGCGCCAAGACAGTTAAAAATAAGAGAAACTAAGAGTAAAACACATATGATCCCCGGGGGGAGGAGGGCCGGATTAAAACAGGCCGAGGGCCTGATCCGGCCCCTGGGGCCGCAAATGCCCAGGTGTGGTCTAAATGGTTAGACTTCACATTTCACTAAAACGTTGTCAACACAATTATATTTCAGATTTGAATAAACAGTATGCCTATTTGTCATCATTTAGATTTTTTTTTGTAAAGTTTACAGTATTACTTCCTGGTTGAACATGGCCAGCAAATATGACATATACAGAGGTAATTCCAAAACTGCTGCCTAGCAACCACACTGAAAACAGCCAAAATCCATACAAATTACATCATAGTTATGATTTGACAATAAATACGATCTGATAACACTTTTCATCAGTTTGAACTGTCAGACAAGTGTATCAGTCACATATTGACAACATATGTATAGGGATTCCGTTTTAGAACTCAGCACTACTTCCCGTAATCTTATTTTTCAAAATTTCTTCACACACTGCAACCTAATTGAAGGGAAACTATGATAAATATTTACCAAATGTGCTATACCACCAAACTAAATAATGATTAGAAAAACAGGACAACCTGCCATATAGACTCTAACATTCATTCATTCATTCATTCATTCATTCAAATGTTATATTTCTTTAGCCTACAGATTAACATTAGCTAAACTGTTTACATACAAGTTATTTCAGTAGGAACACTCGGAAGTCCAACGCAGCATAATTGAAAACCTGGAGCCATGTTTTGAAGAATGACTACTGAACAGGTTTTAACCCTACATGTGTGACTCTGTGTCCTCATTTTTTAAATAATCACAACTAAGCACAGGAATGTGGGCAGGCATAGGGGGTAGGTGAAATCGTTCTTTGAGTACTTGGGTCTCAGTTAAAGGACAAAACAGGATTACGCAAACATGCAGGAATCAATCAAAATACAACTTTGAGTACGAAAATGATGAGGGAACACCTGTTGTAACATGGTTAGAAGTTTATAAAAGATTTTACACCCTTTAACAACTCAAATCAGCTCACCCGTTGCAGTTCCGGTTAAATCAGTCTTTTTGGACATTGTCATTGTGTTAAAAAGATACAAGTCTAACTTGAGTAACAGAGCGACAGACAGAGCAGTGCCTCCAGTTAGATTCAACCCTCAAGGAATGTTGATACAGCCTCTGAAAGGTTTATACAGGAGAGAGAGAGTGGAGCGCCCACTAATGGAAGGTTTGAACACCTCCTTATGAGGATATAAATTATTTGTTTTAAAGAGAAAGAAAAGCAGCTCTGTCACCCACTGTTAAACACCTACATGAGCAAAAGTAGACTTTAAGAGTTTTATTGTACAATACACGTGGAGAAGAATAGAGCAGGCCAATGGCCAAAATGTGTGTAAATATTGTTCGGTAGTTCTATTCATTTACTATCAACAAGTGACGTTTTGCTGTATTTTTACAGTATGTAAACATATTGAGCTGGTTAAAGAAGACAATACGCTTTTCTCTATATTATATTCTATGGGATTTGAGGATCCTTATTTTAGAATTCTGAGATTTTAAACCACAATATTGATAAAACAACTAAAAGACACAGGTCCGCTGCCAGCCACTTCATAGTAGGTCACTGTAAACATCATCACAACAAAGTGCCATGCTGCCAGACCATGCTGAGCTACAGATGATACCAGTGGAATTTTTCTTTATTTTGTGCCAAAATATGCCACGCTGCTGATCCCTACATGTATCGCTGTTTAAGAAAAAATAAAAATAAATACAAATCTGAAAACAAAGTGAGTACAGAGCAGCGGGTGTGTAGGAAGGGTTGGGAAAGAGAGTACTTTTCAGAGCAATGGTTGCAGGATTGATTGCAGGAGAATAGATAACTCAAACACAAATTAACTCAATAGAGTACAGTAAATGAGATCATAATAATAACTTTAGATTATGGATTTAGATAGCTAAAAACTTTTAAAAGTATAATATTTCTCATTTAAAGGTGCACTATGACTATGTTGCTTTTCTACCTTGCCTGGAATGTTCAACACAGTATGGTAAGAGGAGCAGGTGGTTGCAGGTAGAGGTGACACCACTCCCAGTTAGACGGTGTTTCAAGTTTGAGTGTCTGAAAAACGTATTCATTGACTCAAAAATCCAGTAAAAATAGACGATGATGCAACATATATACAAATCAAGTCATTGTATTTATTTTAGATGTGTCTCTTTGTCATTGTTGCCTCTGGTGATGACAAGTCTCATCCTCCTCTACATACACATAGTCACGGATGTGTTGCCTTACATAAAACTGCTCTTACAACTCGCAGCCTGACAGTCAACAGTGTAGTGGTTTGTTCATAAATATACAGCAACACATCTGAGCTTCACGACTGCTGCACAGGAGGCACCATGACAGTAATTGGAATGCTTCAAAGTAAAAGGGTATCTCCCATTTCAGAGTGTTTTCAAGTGGAGTTATATTTAGATAGAGCCCATCACAAGTAGGTTTTCTTATATTAGAACAAAACCCAAAAAGGGCAGTCAAACCTCTAAGTACAACATTAAAACGATGGCTCAGTAATTAGAACATGTTTCCACCAACCTGAAGGTCAGCGGTTCGGTTCCCTCAAGGACTGAGCTGTGACTTTAGGCAAGACTTTTAATTTGCCTTATCTCATATAAAAGTGCTGTGTGTGAGATTGATTGGTGGTAGTCGGAGAGCACAAAATGGCAGCTTTGCTCTGGTCAGTTTACCATGGGGCACCTGTGGCTACAGAAGTAGTTTACAAACACTAAGCGTGAAATGAATGAGTAGTGACTGCAGTATAGCCCTTTGAGTCGCTTCTTATTCAAATTACAAAATAGATTAAATAGATTAACCATCCATCCATCTTCTTCCGCTTATGCGGGGCCGGGTCGCGGGGGCAGCAGTCTAAGCAGGGACTCCCAGACTTCCCCCCTCCCCAGACACTTCCACCAACTCCTCCGGGGGATCCCGAGGAGTTCCCAGGCCAGCCGAGAGACATAGTCCCTCCAGCGTGTCCTGGGTCTTCCCCGGGGCCTCTTCCCGGTGGGACATGCCCGAAACACCTCCCCAGGGAGGCGCCCAGGAGGCATCCGGAACAAATGCCTCCTCAGCTGGCTCGTCTCGACGTGGAGGAGCAGCGGTTCTACTCCGAGCTCCTCGATTAACATTCAATAGCTAAATACAGGAGGCTGGGATCAGACCGATTGGTTAAAGCAAAAGGAAAAATAGGTAAATAAAACACAATAAAAGCAATTACAGTATTCACAAGATGAAACATAATTTAGCAGTGTACCATATTTCATGCAATTAAAAGCACAAATGAATTGAATACATATTATATTGCATTTTAGGTCTAGATTTTATAAAGGATAAATGGAAGTACTCACATTTTGTTACTTTTCTCACAATGTAAACAGTATGATTTTAGGACCTCTGAACCAGGATGCCATTCTTTTACATTGATGTTGTTCACAAAGCTGCACAGGATCGCTGCATGTTTTCTAGACTATGTTTTCATGTACTGAGCTGTATGTGTGTAGTATTGTACATGAAAGCAAGAAGCATTCTCAGGATTTCTCTTCTTCACTTGGTGGTTTGGGGATGCCTCTTGATGGAGGTCACTATGTCTAAACATAGCAGGGATCCATTTACTGTGTTTAGTTATGCAGCAGTTCTCTGACATAGAACATTGTTCTAAAAATATAAGTTGAGTGAATGTGGCATCTTAGAAGATCCTTCAAAAATGCAGCTATCTTTGGCTATCTCAGAGCCATATTGTTTGCGTGAAATAAATTAAATATAACCAACTATAAATTGTGACAATTGTGAAAAGTAAAAATTCCTTGACACAGAAGATTTATGAAAGACCATACTACATGACACAATAATAAGCTCCATATTAGGAGGAGATGACGGAGAATAATGTGAACAGCAGAGCCATCACCTTATCCTCAAAAGGTGTCAGGAGACCTAGTCATCAAATCAGTATCAACAGATTTTCAATATTTGTAAAGGCACCCACACATGCCAGATACACAATATGTTGATGGACAGCTGTAGCATTATGAGTGAGGGCTGGTCAGGGCAAAGGGCAGAGGGCGGAGCCACAGCACACTCGGCTCAGCAGTGAGCGACCAGGGACGGCAGGAACATGTTGTCACCCTTAGAGTACATCTGACAGCACCATAAGCCTCTTGCATTCTCTACAGCCAGCCAACGCAGCGAAAGGACCACACAAGCCACTGCCCACAGACAAACAACAATGAGGTCGAAGCACAAAACAATAGTGTTGCCAGTAAATAAAAGAGGTATTGGTTAAAATGAAACGCTCTACGAGAACACTTATTTTAACTATTTATACTATATATATATATATATATATATATATATATATATATATATATATATATATATATATATATATATATATATTTTATATATATATATATATATATATATATATATATATAATATATTTAAAATGATAAACAAATGTTCTTTAAATTAAAAATGTTATTCCAACTTGAAAGGTTTAGCTAGTGGCCATTAGAATGACTACATTATTGTCACATTATAATATACTATTATAACAGTATTGTGGTGTCCTATTGAGCCTACCTGGTTTATCAATTGGCTTTACTGCCTGTTCTTCCCTTAAATAAGACGTATTGTATGGTGCATTTTTCCGGGTATTTAGTTGCATACTACAGCATATGTAAATCAATATATTGGATTTCATTCATTGTAAACTTCAATATTGATATAAAACACCTTAGTAATAGAAACAGGTTTATTTGATCCTTTTCAATTCTTCAGAACAGGGTTTCCCCGCCTCTTCCATTTAGAGTTAATTTAGCCATTAGCGTCTAGCTTTTTGTACAAACGGTAGTTCTCATTCCACCGACCATGTGTAGTAATGTTATTCTCCCACATGAGCGCGTGACCGCTCTGACCAATCAGAGTTGTTTTTAAGAAAATGGAAAGATTTTCACCTGAGAAAAAAGTTCATGAACAGAACATGGGGAATCTGCGTTTCAGTTTTATGCAGCAAAATCTGGAACAGTCTTCCTGAAGATGTGAGACAGGCCCCTACTCTGGCAATGTTCAGTTCTGCTTAGCTGTGCATATGACTTAAATGATTTTCTTCGCACTCTTCTCTTTTATGTCCTAAACGGTTTTGTGATTTCTGTCATGTCTTTGTGATTTTAGTGCATTTTTTTTTTCCTGTTGTGTGAAGCACTTTTAATTGCTTTGTGTACGAAATGTGCTGTACAAATCAACTTGCTTTGCCTTGCCTTGCAATGATCTGAAAATAGGCAAATATTTTCACAAAATCCGACCTTTGCTACCGCTGTAGGTTGCCGAACACCAGCAGTTTGTTTTTACATTGCGCTCAATTGGAAAAATGCTTTCTGGACTGTGGAGGATTTTTTCGCTGCAGTACCAATGGACTGCAATACCCTATCGGATTGGGTATTGCATTAAACTTGTAGGAAGGCTACAAGAAGCATATATCTATTAAATTCATAATACATCTTAATTTAATAGATATATGCTTCTTGTAGCCTCCCTCAGAAATGTCACATGATGGTGTAGTGATGCATCTTTAGGCTGCTTACATGGTTGTGCCTGGGGAAGCTTACGCCCCCTACTGTCTGACGCCTTCTCCAGGACTGCATAATCACCTCATACCTACAGCAACCATCATATAGCATTTGTTGAGCTAATCAAACCCCTTCTTGGACTCATGGATCAGCACTGTAAAAAACTCAAAATAATTGGCAGAGGACCTAAAACACATCATCATAAAACCAGATAAAATGTTCATATCTCACAGCGTAGTATATCTGTTCACAAAACTCCGGTTGAAGCCACACTAAACATCATTCAAAACGGACTCAGTCAAGACAAAGAACGAAACTTACAACAGCTGACAATTATACTACTGAGATTTATAGCCGCACCAACTTATGTTCAATATCAAGGGACAATATACAAAACAGAAAGAAGGATTTGCCACGGAGAGAAAAATCCTGATCAGGATTTTTTTATGGAAGATCTGGAACAACAAACCATCACCACCGCACCAATAGACTGCAGGGTCTCACTCTGGAAAAGGTACGTGGACGACATTTTTGGGGAAAAAACAAGCAGCCAGAACACAAATGTGATGTAATACATGAGATTGCATGTCTATCATGCAAACAAATATAGACCATTTGGAACACGGAAGAAAGAATGTTCAAACAAAACAGCCAACAAACGAAAGCAGTACAAAAACATAAATCAGTCATATCCGACCACTGGAAGAGAGCCACATCATAGACTGGAATTATGACAGTGTCATCCATCCGTATTGAAAGCAACAAATACTACTGCTGGATCAGAGAAGCCATCGAGATCCACAAGCGAGGTCCAAGGAGAATAAATCGTGATGAGGGAGCCTATACCTTGTCCCTACACCATCCTGAGATGCTTTTGATGAAGGCTACTAGAAGTAGCTGAAACATGTAAAGCGGGTTAACAAAACCCTCCTGTCTGACTAAATAAAATTGTCGGTTAATAGTTTGATATGTTAACATCAGGTCAGAGGAAAGAGTGGATATGAAGGCCTGTTTTAAGAGAAAGAATAACCATCCCTTATCACGCAATTTACGACAACAAGAGGCATTTTCTGCACTATAGTGTACATGTCAACTACATGTTGCGCCTCTGCTTTATCGTGACACTTGGTAATCTCATAAGGTCCACAGGGTCATGTCAAAGGGAGGGGAGAGTGGGGAATTATCCTAGGATGTTAAGATGCTGCAAAACATTTCCCAACAGAACTGTTTAGAAGTATATTGATACAAAGCCATGGTGCAGCTTGGCTATGACTCAAGCATTGTTGTTAATGATGTATATAGGTTTATAGCAGGGCTAATCAACATAAGGCCCAAATTCCCCAAGCGATTTAATCCGGCCCAAAACCCATCTTCCAAATATTAAGCACTAGTTTAGACCTGGTTTGGTCTTGGTTTGATCCTTGTTTAATTCTGCTTTAGACTTGTTTTGAATCAGGGTTAGTCCTGGTTCAGATCTGGTTGGTACAAGTCTCATCCTAGTTTAATTCTGGTTCAGCCCTGAATGGGCAATGTTGCTAAAGCATATTGTATGTTATTTCACACAAAAATCAAATCTATCAGTAGTTATTGTATTGTATTAACTCAATTTATTGAAACAGCGTTGGGGATATTCTGTGCCACCCAAAATGTTCTTAAAAGTAGTGTTGTGTTGTGCATCTCTGGCCCAGAACCCTCGGCCCTTTGAATAGCTCTGGTTTATAGGAAATAGAAATGACTATGAAGTCATACAAGAAGGTCATGTACGATCAACCCAGAGGAATTGGGTTTCTCCAGACGACACTCTCAACCACCTAGTAAGACAACAGGAGTGCTAATTGTTCTGTTGCCCTACATGGAAAGAGAAAATCATATTTTCAGGCAACTTGTTTCTAATATAAATAAAGTGTGTAAGTGAGGCAGGAGTATTACTGGCTCTGTCACAAGTCTTTATATGACAAGAAAATAGTGTGTTGTATAAACAGACAATTTTAGCGTTCCATCACTACACCTTGCAGGTACACAGGTATTCTAAAACAAGGGTGATGAAAAGAGGGCATGCTGTCAACACATGTTGACAATAAATCAGGAGTTTCCCTCATGGAGAAAGAGAGGGACCAATCTATCACTCACTGCGCTTTGCCTTATAATCCCGCCATTTGTCTGAGTCCTCTAGACACTCAGCATGGTGCCAGACCAGGCCAAACACATTGATCCAGGGAAGTAATTCCTGTGAATCATGGTAGCCACACACAGAGTTCTTTCTACAGCATGCTGGACTGTGGTCACTCTGAGTGGAAACCCCACTGTGTTTTCCTATACATTCTGATGGGGAACTGCAGAGCGATTCGGTAAGAAAATGCCATCATCCGGCTGCATCTGTTCTGTACAGATGGCTGCTGAGAACAATAATAACAAAAATGGAAGACCAACAAAGACAGAAATAAATCTATGCGTTGAGCTGAGCAATCATTCATAAATTTTCTAGAGTAAAAAAAAAAAAAGCCTAAACATTAAAAGGAAATAAATGTGTTGTTGGTTTGTGACACATTCTCAAAGCTGTATGTGAGAAAAAGCGCAACAAGCCTTTTGATACGTTTCATACCTGACTTGACAAAACACAGAAAATCCTGCTAAGCCATATTACAAATAGTGAGAATTACCTTGTAAACCCAGGTTTATGGCTTACCTAATTAGCTTGTTGGTACTTGATGGTTGATCAGTCGGTGACATATTGCATACAAATTTATTGTATCTACTTTTCCCCCCAGTCTATTGACCGTAATGATGTAACAAAAAGCCAGTGCCTAAGAAAAAAAGACAAACTCTTCGATCAACAAAATCTCATGTCAATGAGCAGTCAATTCCAATCTTGATGGAAAAAGTCATTTTAGAGATCTTGCGTAACTTTGCATGGGACCAGCCAGGTTGAATGTGTCAGACAATGTAGTATTGAGAGGAAAACACAAGGGTGTGCCGCTGTGTGGTTGAGTGGATAGCACACGTACGCTCCATGTGAGAAACCTATGTTCATACAGACAGCGCAATGAGTTAACAGAGGAACTAGATTGGGGCTAACTGCGTATCCATCCAGGGAGATTATGAAATGATGTAGCAGAGGGATCAGGGGGTGGCTGAGCAGCAAGTCCAGACAACACTACATTTGTCCAAAGACCAGAATACATTAACCATTAAGCATCTGGGTAACATAAAGGACTTAGCAGAAAGCACACCACACCCAGCACTTTTGCTACTTTCCAAATGTGTGACGTTCAATCAATCATTATAACCTCGCCTCAAGAGTACATCGAGGCTAAATTTGCATGCCAAATACATAAAAGCTGAACAAAATGACAACAGTCTCCGCCCAGGTTCGCCTCACGTGATTTTACACCTTCATCCCGTTTGTCCAGCCAGGCCACACAAAAAATAATTTGCCCTCTATGACTGTCAACCCCCCGCCCACATGCATCCTCCATGGGCTCCCTCCATTAAATAAATTGTGCTATAATCATCTCTTGTCATCTAAAATTTGTGGTATGAGCACAGCCTATTTTGATCATCCCACTTTCAGGCCACATCATAGCAATTGTTGAAGTGCAACTGAATAAAAGTAGGAATACATTTTGGGAAAATACTAAGGATGATTAGTAATTTAATGGAATATAGTGAATTCGACGTATATGCTTTTGGAAAGATATACAAATAAAAATAAATAAATGGTCACAAATTGTCCCCTGTGGGATTGAATTGATCTATGATAGATGTAGATTATTATTTTACATTTTTTTTTTTTAAAGAGCAATTTTTATCTGAAATGACTGAGTGGCTAGCACTCTCACGCAACAATAAGGTTCTGGGGTTGACTCCCGGGTGCAGAGTTTACATGTTACATGTGTCTCCCCGGTGGTGCAGAGTGAAGTAAGTACAGATCAGAGGGTGGAGAGGGGACATTTTCAGAACAATGATGGCTCAAACTTTCACGGGATCGAGAATACACTTCTTCACTTCTCCGAAAAAGTGAGACTGGTCACCATGCGGCTTGAGCCAAACTCAAAAAGTACTGTGCAGGATTTGTTTATTTTCGTGACGCATATGAAACAAATGATCTTATTGATAATCTATTATTTAGAACAAAATCTTCTCTCACATCAGATTAACAACGTTTTGTGTTTCGCTCATTAATTCCGCAAAAATCCCCCTCCCCCCCCCCCTTCTTGTAAGCAGCCATGTTTTTATGATATAAACGGCCCATATACGTCCCAGATTGGCTAATCCACCTATCAATCATGCCCATCGGAACTCGCGGAGATGAAAACGGTGACCAGACTGATATCAATCTGTTATAAAAACACAGAAAGCTATCACTTTTCCTTTAAGCACATAGTTGTAGTTGTAGTATAATATACTACTGAGGCTGATTACAAATATAATGGAGGTGTGTGGTTGCAAAGGGATTCAGAGGATTGACAGACACAGCCCAGACAGATGACCCATGGTCTGGCTCTTTTCCTCCTTTTTATCTGAAGATGAGTTTAATAGAGCTCTCAGTTCATAAAACTTTCCAAATGTACAACATCCTCTTTCTATCCCTGGGAAATGTGCAAGATTTTTTAACAGATGTGTCCCTTGGGCTCTGAAAAAACAAGATAATTAAAAAGCGCTTGATGATCAGAGTGCCTTCATTGTAATATTACTATTGCTGTGACAGAGGCATTTAAAGGACACGATGACACAAGATGATTTTGAATTGAATTGAATTTTCATCATACTACTCTTAAAAGCAGATTTATCCAGTAAAACCATTACAGCAGCACAATACAGAAGATTATTTCTGGTTATTTCATTTGCAGATTAGTCCCCATGATGTAGTTTTATTTGCTCTAAAGTTTTGATGTGTTAACTTGTGTGTATTTTATTTACAGCACAATAAATGGCATAAGTAACAATATTGCAACATTGGCTGATAATAATTGATAGAAAAAACAAACTAATATAGGACAATTTTATTTATCATTATTTTCTAAATAAGCCTTGATTTACAATTTGAATTTAGGATTGAAAAAATGCATACGCATTTTGGTTTTAATATAATTGAAATGATTGTGCTAAAAGTAATATACAATATTGCAATAATTTAGATTTTTGCATACAATTATTAAGTAAAATAATTATTATATTTCCTCATTTACCAATTCTGTCTTTAGGGATTTTGAGACTGTCTGAGAAAGGTTATATCATAGTTAAGTTAAAATTTCTCAATCTGTTATCTTCTCAGTAGAAGTCGCTGGTTAAGAAATGAAGGAGGATGCTCAGCTTTGGATCTGGAATGAGGCTGCAGATTGGATTATGATGCCATTTTTAATCCGCCTTTTTTCCCCAAGTGAAGCTATTGCTCTTCCCCCATCTCCTTAGCCAAATACAATATATTTGACTAGAGGAGATTTCTTTGTGTTTCAGCTCAGTGATGATTGTGATTCTGATACAACTTTTTGCCACAGAAAAACAAAGCTTCTAGAAGGATACAATTTCTTATTTGTGTATTTTAAAGAGAAGCATGTAATTTCTAAAATGTATGATAACATTTTCTAGTTTAGTTCATTACATACACCCAGAAGCATAACCACAAGCAGTGAAGATTAAAAACTGTTCCATTTTCTCGTCCTTCAAAATAAAGTACATGGGCACAAACTTCCACAGGGTAAGAACACAGTGTTAGTTCAAAACTATTACTGGTGCCAAATTGCTGACCTTTGAGTAACAGTGTCCCCAAGCCCCAAATCCGCATTCTTCATGACATTTACCATAGTGATAGAGGGAGAGAGCACAGGGTCACGTGAAAATACAACCATCTGGGTGGAGCACAAATTACATCACCTAACATGACCATTCCGAATAATTATGCTGGTCACTGACACTATTGAAATTAAAAATGTTTTTTAAAAAAATAAAAATATTTTACAATACACCAATGAGAAATTACAAAATTATTCTACACTTTCCTATAAAATTATAACTGCCACTTAAACTCATTCTAAAATCACCAAACAGCTCTGGTACAAACACTAAATATTTGGACAATGCTAATTTCCAAAAGGATCTGATAATGGCCAATACATTCAATACATTCATTGTGAAATATACGTGTTTGTTCAATCAGTGTTGTTGTCTGTACTTTCTGAAGAAATAATATGAATGAATGAATAATATTGTCATTGTGAATGAACAGGCCTGTGAAGAGCGCATTAGTTCTGCACTTGTTCTGAGCTCTTAATTATTTTTAATGTGTGTGATTTTACCTGAAATCACTGTATGGATGTATAATCCAAAATCCAGCTGATTTAACTCTCTCCTGCTCTCTTTCCACTGCCTTCTCACTTCCAAACATCCTCAGGGAAAACTTGTTCACCCCAGGTTGAAGCATTGCTCCAAACTGTCTATGCATGAAACCAGATTGGTATAATCTATCATCATCTGGTAAAATTTGATCCATAGCATCCAACTTTACAAAGCCGGGCTGCTGCTCAGGGGAGCTGTTGTGAGCACCACTATCCCCAGCAGAACCACTGGCCGCTTGCGCACTTTGATCCGGTGGCCCATCACCAATGGCACCAGGAGGGCTCTCCTCGCTTGGGGTCACATCTCCCTCGGTGATAAGTCGTCTCTCCTCCGCTGACTGTGGTCGTGCACATGCCGACTGGTGATGGAGGAGAGGCTGCCTCGAAACCTCCGACAGTCACCGTTCGAGCTGGTTTTCATTGGTCTTCCTATGTCCGTCTCCATAATCACAGAGACTCCCACTTTTGGTGTCAGTGATACCTTTACAGCTACCCCCAGAAGTAGGCGAAGGCAGAGGCTTCATCCTTATACTCTTCCTCCGCGTGTCCTTGTCTGCGTCTTCTCCTTCACCCATTATAGATGCTTTGTGTCCAATGTGCTGAGGCAAACTATAGAGCCTTTTACGCATGGACGAGTGTAGCCTGTCCATCATGACATTGAGACACACGACCGAGAAAATGCAATAAATCCAAATTGTCTAGCTCCGCGGTGACTGTTGCCACCAGCCAAGTGCCCCCTCTCTGTTTGCGAGAGTCACCAGTTTGGAGCTAATCTGACTCCCTGAAAGCCTGCTGCACATGACATGGACCGCCGTTGCTTCGCTCAAACATGACAGACATCCTTATCTATATTCTTTGATAAACTATTTGACGGTCTGCATATGTCCTTACGCGGAGTCCGGCCAGTTCCGTTGTCCAAGGTGTCTTCGATACTTGTGCCGTTTGGACATCGTGCGCAAAAGTGCAAAAACTGCTTGAAAGTCACCTTAGCGTGACATGTGAGAAACGTGCGGACGGACGGTGAAACAGAGGCGAAGGAAAGGTCATTTACGAGGTTGCCGTTTCGTTGGGTGTCTTGCAGTTGTCATCAACACATCGCAGGGGGAAAAAAGAAAAACATAGCCAACAGGAGCATCTCAAGGACCGCTGACATCATTGATCCATAGTCAAGAGAGCGTTTTGGCGAATTGTGAATATTCATGATGCTGATCTGTCAGGTTGCCATAGGAGCGAGAATTGAAAAATAAGCTCAGCCCACCTTGTTTAAAGGGGTAGCCATGCTCTTCCCATTCTTAAAATGCTCCCCTGATGTTACAAGTTGTGGCTACAGGCAGAGACGCGGCGATGTGTGCGTCCCATTCATGCGCAGACCTTTCGAGACAAAGCCGAGCGTATTTACGCACTAGTTGTTTTTAATACATACATACATATACACACACACACATATATATCTATCTACATCTACATCTATATAGATATATATCAATATCTATATATCTATCTCTCTCTCTCTCTCTATATATATATATATATATATATATATATAACCACACACACACACAATATATACACACACACACACACACACACACACGTCACACTGTTTTCTCAAAGTGTAAATGAAAGGACACTGCCTTCATGCAGCTCTAAACTTGTGTCCGCATTGATCCCATACCGTTCCAGTTCCACGCGCTAATCAAGGACACATTCCAGCAGCCCAGCCTCGTGTCAGAAGTGAGAATAAACAAAGGGCCCTTCTAATGTTCGCGTAATGAGACTGGACACAGACAGTATGCAAATGTTAATGTATTCAGGAGGGGGAAACAACATGATTTCTATTTGGTAAAGATGTGATTGATTATAAAGGACAGATTTTAATTGAATGGGCCTATTTTGTAGATTGCATTAGATACTGCGATGCATTGGCAGTTTGCAAAAAAGGAGATGGCATCTTATATATACAGCGTAAACGTTATGGGATTTTTATGGCCTTGGTGGTTACCGTATTATGGCATTGTTGGTGGTTTGCTCACATAGTGCCTCAATTTGGTGGTGCCTTTGACTAGAAATCAATTGGTCTATTATGGCCTTTTTGTTTAGAATTCAGAGCTACAGGTAGCTTTTTCTGAGTATATATTGAGAAATGAATATGATAAGACCTTACGATATAATCATCCTGTTCTTTTAGCACACTGCTTTTCATTAGATAGTGTAATAAGGAACATCCATAGCTAATAATTTATTCTCTACAACTATCCTGCAAACCTCTGAGACAGCAGTGAAGTGGTGGTCTGAAGTTAATGCGGCACTAAAGTGTTTCGACAAAGCGTATATAAAAATAATTTAACAGATGGTCTTCAGGCAACAAATATATGCTGGCGCTTTAAGACCAAAAGCAAAATGTGCAAATACGACATTTTCTAAGGTGGCTTTTCATTTTTGTTAGAGCAAATACCCATTATCCATTTAACATATTGCAGTAAATTGCTCCTTTCAATCATACCAAAGTCGATACACAGACACCGCAACAGAACTGTGCCTGTAGCGTCTTACTTCCTGTCGTCTTCTTCCACTGTGGCATAGCCCAGAGACTTGACTTATTTAGCTCAGTCCTGGAAGGCTGCCATGCTGTTTGTTGATTTGAAAACCTGTTACGACTGACCTGATGCTTGTTATTATACGGTAGTTATCTACAACTGTTGAACAAATTGCGCAGGGCTTCAAAATGTATATTAACCGTTTTTAGTTTTGATTATGGTTACACAGCAATTTGTCTCTGAATATGAATTGTAAGCTTGTTTCCTTTTGGGGACAAAAATATCTTTTGTATACCTCAGTCAAGATTGTCAAGTAAAATGTGATCTTATACTCCAGAGTTCCCACTCGAAAATGTTGTTTCATTTAAGTGACAAAGGCAAACTGTGAGTTGTGCTTCTTTGAAATGCGTTCCTTTGAAAAGTGCAATTGCATCTTTTTTGTCTAAAACTTCTTGACCATAATAATATTAATAGATAGACTACATATTAAAAGAAGCAAATACCTCATAAAGATAATCAAAGAGTTCAAGGATGGTCAGGATGCTTGCTCCAATGAAGAGACCCATCTGCCCGCCGATGTCGCCTAGTGAAGATAAAATACAAATACACAGATAAAGAACAATACAAATGCAAGTTAAATGACATGCTATTTCACAGCTATTACAGAATAAGAAGTACACACAAATAATTTGATATGTTCTTACCCAGGAGGCCTGCCAGCTCATAGGCTTTCTTCTGCTCAATGGTCTCGTAGTTTAGTGCTTCAAAGTAGATGTCCAAAACCAGGATGTTTTCACTATAAAGAGAGCACAAACAAAAGCAGTTAAAGGAGGTAATAATATTTTTATGTGACGCTGCTTTTCATTATACCCAAGGACATCCTAATAAAAAAAACTATATATACATATTTTTTCAAAGTTGTGATTGTTAAAATGTCCCTCGAGGCAGACTGAAATAACTGGCTCTCATTGAGAGTTTTTTACTTGACATATAAAAACTATTGCTGATGTAAAGTCTCAACCTAAGATTCTTAGTAATTGCTTTTAAAATACAGAATTTGGGGTAAAAATGTAAGTAGTGTTTTAGTAGTTTTCTTTTTTTTTTTTAAGAATTGTTTTGCCTGAAGGCTTTATTAGACAGGAAAGCGTGAAATGGGGGATGAGAGAGAAGGGAGGACACGCAGCAAATTGTCAGAGTCGGGATTCGAACTCACGGCACTGTGGCCGGCTGCACCTGGAGCCTGGCCTACATATGCTCTGACTTAACCACTCCACCAAAAGTTAAGATGAGTTTTGTCTACATAACAATGAAACTGAGAAGGTGATCGGCTGCAGACTTCCATCTCTGCAGGACCTGCACGTCTCCAGGGCTCTGGGACGAGCAGGTCGGATCACAGCTGACCCTTCTCACCCTGGACATGGTCTATTTTGAACCACTCCCCTCAGGCAGGAGGCTACGGTCCATCCGGACCAGAACCTCCCGCCACAAGAATAGTTTCTTTCCCTCTGAACACTTCTTAAACACCTGTCACTTTAACTGCAACTATTCAACCACTCACTGCACTGTACTTTCTGCACTATTTAACAACTTACACTTAAACTGTAACTTGTGTACATAGCAATGCCTATTTTATTTTTATTTTTATTTATACTATACTACTATAGTAATTTTAAATTGTCCCTTAAATGCATGCCCTTTTGTTTGACTGAATATATGTTGTTTTATTATTGCTCAGTGTTTTATGTTGCACCTTAATGCCGAGACAAGTTCCTATGTCTGTGAAGTTGTTCATTGACAATGGCAATAAACCCCTTTCTGATTCTGATTCTGAAACTGAATGCCAAAAGATCAGAGGTGATGAAAAGCATGAAAAACAGTGGCCCTAAAATGGATCCTTGATGACGCCCATGAAGTAATGGGGGAGAGGATTGTTTTGTTTTGAGTTGCGTGAGCTGCTTCCTGCCTGTAAGATATTAGGGGAACCACTGCAGTACAGTCCCCGTCACCCAAGTGAAGGTCAGTGGGATATGTTATCGAAGGCACGGTTTGGACCAAAATCTGTATTGAAACAGATTGCTTATGGTGGTGCTGAAGCAGAACTATAACAGAACATTTTTCAGTAAATTGACCTTCTTTGGGATCTGAGGCAGTTTTGAGAGATGATGGAATAGTATTGGTGGACAGGGGGTGAATTATGGTTGTTTGGTGTGTTCGGGTTTGGAAAAAATAAACAAAAATTCCTTATAAAAATGTACTGAAGCATTTTTGTTTATTGCGAAATATGCTGTTCAGTTCTGTCCTTCCATTTTAGACAGTTATTAGATTATACATTTCTGGTATTCACTTTCGCAATAATAAAGATAAATAATAATATATTTAAAAAACAAAATAAAAACATTTAAGTGCTCAAATAAAAGTATTTTCCCCCCTAAATGTAACTAGTTTTGTATGATAGTGTTTATCAATATGTTTTTTCCTAAAATGGAGGAGAACAACCAAGCTTTCTGTTTCCATGCCATAACAATCAGCTAATAACCAAAGCATTTTAACTTTTATAACGCTAATTGTAAAATGGTATGCAATTACTCTGGCAGAGCTGTTAGCCTGAGCAAACAACCTGCCATGAACTCATTTCCCTAACGATAATGGCAGAAATAATGACAGACAATTTCAATAACATTTAAAACTTGCGACTTCGTGAAGAAGATGATATTAGGCTAAGGATATGAGAACACCTTGAGTAAGCTGTAAAAATATATAAATTATATTTCTGAATCTTGTCTCTATGGGTCTTAGCTTCACGCCCCAGTGGAGTCTGGATCAAATTCAAAGCCAGACTTTGTTCTTCTTTTGGTTCCGGTTTAAGAAGCACATTTTATTTCAGGCCTGATGGGAGTCATGACTCTTAGCAGAAACTCAAGCCTATAACTGCTGAACATCTGCTTTCAGCATGATATTGTATTGCTATAAATGTCAGCATTAAAAAGACATAAAACACAATGAGAGACTGTTGCATCATTAGTTTATTTTTATTTGTCTGTTATATTGCATTTTGCTCTTTCACGCAGTAGATTTCCACTGTATTGAACAATTCTGTATAGTAAAATTATAATTTTTTTTATAGTGGGTGGATAAAGTGTAAATATGTTTTGTTAGCAATGACTCATGTAAGGTGAAATTAACCCTCTAGATTGTTTTAAGTAATATCTTGTTGCATAGCTTATTGGCAGTTTCTCATGCAGTAATAGTTATTTTATAGTTTTTATTTTGTGCACTATGTAACTTTTCTGGTGGTCTGTCACCTTCTTGTCTTTGTGGAGAAGTTATTACTTTGCTTGGAATATCTTGATATTTAACGTTTATTGTGTTTTCTATTGCTCAATAAAAAACACTGTCACATGCTTGTTATATTACTCACATAAAAAAAAGCCTGTCACCTGCTTGTCGCCATGGAAATAGATAAAACTATACTGTAAAACTTTCCATGCAAAGCAATTTTATCCGCATGAAGAAACGTGTATGGTGGATCCTTCTCCAGAAAAGTTAAAGAGTCTTCCTCTTTGACTCAAGAAGCCACATTTTATTTAAAACAAATATCAATATCTAACCTGGCTCATGCCTGATTGATGTGTCTGTCACTCTGAATTGAGTTCTATAAATGAATCAATCTGGACGGTCTCCCGCCGAAAGCCATCAGGAAAAGGTTTCGCCGTTAGGTAAAATAATTTAAGATGATTGGGCGAAGGGTCATTTAGTGCCGTAATTTGTGCTTATCCAATCATAGCAATGACTCATAATGACGTATCCAAAATGTGCGTTGGATGCAACAAGTGTCACTACAGTTCACATTGGATTGTACGGGATGTTCAGAGAAGTTAACATGTCGGTAAATGACTCTTGCCATTTTTGTGACACTAATTTGCGGGTGAAAGGTGTCTTCAATAATACAGCTGTTTTTGAACTAAATCGATTGCTTGTCACTTATGTACGTATGTCAAGTGAACTTTGTACACAATGACTCCAAGTAGGTTTTCCTGATACACTTAAGATGCAAACATGTTCCTCCACTTTATATTCAGTAACCAAGACTCCGGGCTGATGAAGAGTAGCTGCATTTACCATTGAGGACGTGGCATCATTATCATCGAGCTTTGCAGCAGAAATTCCCAGTTTTACACCCTTGTTTACTTGGTCATCCATAAGAGCCACCAATGGAGATACAACACTAATGATAACATTCTGCAGCCGCTGAAGTTCTTTAACCACAAGGAGAAAAAGTTGACAGATCAAACTCTTGCCAAATCCAGTGAGTAAAAAAGCACAGAACTCTTCCTGCTGCCCTTGTTTCAAACAAGTCTGTATTTCAGCTAAAAAAAGAATCATTTGCATCTGCAACATGTACGTCCCCTGGCATCGCAATCTTTATTTTGGTTGTTTCACGTGCACCTTGCTGTCATCATCCCTGACAACCTGCCTCAACCCACCCTGCTGCCATGTGACTGGCCTGTTATGCGGTTGCAAAGCAATAAGCGGGAGCATAACAAGATGGATTCTCAAGAGTTTGTGAACTCAAAAATCGCAAGAATTCATCTTACTGGCAAGGTATCAATATCCATATATATATATATATATATATATATATATATATTATATATTTGGGGTGTGTGTGTGTGGTGTATGTATGTATATTATATGTATGTATAATATATGTATATATACATATATAATACCTCTATTATAATTATTCTCATCACTGTTTTGAACCAAATTTAAAAAAAAAAGCAAGTGTGTTACTTTTTAATCTAGAAATAGCTGTGTACAGTAACATGTGCAGATGTAGTAGGCATTCTCTTGATAAATACACATTAGAGACTTTTGAAGGCCCTTTTACTGCAAGGGTAAACTAATCTCCCCTATATGACGGGCTGGACATGAAACAAATACAGTCTATGAGTGCCGCCACATTGCCACTGATTTGTGTGTCCACTGTCACCGTCTTCAGGCTCATCTCACTGAGGGTGACATTTTCTATATATACTGACAGAATAAATACAGTGCATCGCTAACAAAAGACATGTCCACAGGGAATAACAAGCCTGCCGACTACATATGGAGTAATTGTGTCATTAAAAAACGGCTCTGCTTGGAATCTAAAAAAATAATTAGTTCTGTTTTAGCTGTCATGCAGTGGTTTCTTTTTTTATGAACAGATTGCAGTGTCCATTAATTAAACCTAGGTTATTTTTCTTAGAGAAAATAAACTCTTTTGTAAATGAAGCTCCAGTTTGATCTACTCAATAATTATCTCATAAAGTGCAAATTTTACCTTCCTCTGAATGAAATCCCTCATTTGTCGAGGAGTGGTCCATAGAAGAAAAGTTTCAAAGCTGAACATCTGGGGTTCTCATTTATAAAGGGTGCGCACATACAAAATGGGATCAAAAGTACGTGCTGTATGTATTTTCCACATTAAATTTGGGATTTATAAACTCCCTGCGTACAGAGTTTTCAGAGAACAAGGCAGAAAGTGATGCCTGTTTGAGGAGGTTTGTTGTTTTAGTGCACAATGCATTTTAGATCCATTCTATTGTTTTATCATTTAATCACAACTGCTTGTGAGGGAAAGGAGGGTGTTTTTTATTCATGTTAATGTTATGTCATTTTGAAACGACGCATGAGGTGCTGGCTCACTTTATTTTATTCAAGCAGAAGCTGGAGAGGAAGTATATCTTAAAGGCAAGCGTCTACCTGCTCATGGGCATAGGCGTGTGTTCTGTGTCCCCCATCCTCAAAACGCAGTGTTTCGTCCTGGCGCGCTCAAACCGCACACAAACTGCACGTACAGCGAACACATCATGTGAAATAAACAGCACTATGGTTTTTAGAGGATTAATGCCACAGTGTTAAGCACAGGTAAATATAGGCTAAAGGCCATCACATCTGCACTACTTTACTGTTTTGTTCAAATATTTTATGACAGGGCAATTTAGTCAGAAAGTCTGAGTTTTCAGTAAAGCTCACACGCCTGTGTCTCTGCTGCAGTGACTCTCTGTCCCTCCCGCGTGGTCTCTGTGTGTCAATCAAACCCGCTCATTATTGGCTCAATTTTAGGTAAATCTCATTCATAACTCAATTTTCCAGGTTTGATCCGTGAGGAGGAAATGACCTGCTGGAGTGCGTACGAAGGGTTTTATATTCTAAGTAGTGGTTTGGGTTTTGTCCCCACGTACTCTTTTAGTCAAAGTTCCACATACTGTTTTTAGACAATCGAAACGTTTCGATAAAAAAACAAAAACAAAAACATTGTCCAAATGCCCTTTGAAACTTGTCCTACTATTCCTTGAATGTTACATACCAAAGAAGAAAAAAAAAGTTCACTTCACATATCACCTATCGTGCCCAGATAATGGCAAAATAGAGTTTGCAATAACATGAACAAACATGATATATTGCTACAAAAAAATAAATGATTATATTGAAACAACTTTTTGCCACTGACACAACAACAGGAGGAGATCATAAGCCGCATCAAATACATAGCAAAACAAAATAATAATTATCCATAGAAAGTTACTTATTCAACTCTCTACTTCTCAAATCCTATCATATTACACAAAAAGGAACAAAAATCTCCCCACAATTGCAAAGTAAAAGTACACGTGATAAATATTGAGCACTAAAATATATTGTTCCAGCTATCATTTATTGAACGATAAATCGATATAGTAATGATCGTGACAAGCAAAATTGTCACCAAAGGAAACTCAATTATAAATCCACATTTTCTGTTTCATTTTGCTGTCAGTCCCCACAACACACTAGTCCCATTTCGGGCCGCCATTTCACTCCAAAAGTGATCTCTAAACAATAAACACATAATATGCATTACGAGACGCAGTGAAATCTTGTGCCAAAAACGGTAGCTAATATTGTATTTTTCAGTTGTAACAGTTCTAACCCTATTATTCCATTATTAAACCTACATTTGTAATACCACATGGACCCATTGAAGTTGAGAAATGTAACTATTAGCAGCTGTCTTCATTCTCAAACAGCGGCAGATCTTTTTAGCAGATTCAAACCGAAAGTTCTTCCCATTCACTTGACAAATTAGCCAAATCTGTGTCCAGACTAACGTTCCATCTCCTCTCCTGACACAAAGCGCATTATTCATTTACAAATAGCACTCCATACCTCTTTTTCTCACCCAATACTATTCCTCACTGCCTGTACTTAGAAAGGGCAAACTCAATAACATTGTTAATATGTCTAACACGACTCAGGGTAAACAAAACCGACTTAATAGAAAGACAAGAAAGCATAATTTAAGATACTCGTATTGATCAGCAGATGTTTCTATCTTTCAAATCCAAGTATGACTTGTTTTTGTAAGATAACTACTTACTTTCATGTCATGTTTTTGTTTCTAAAAATGGTAAAAAAAACCATCTACTGCTGCGTTAGTTGTCCCATGTTTTTCCCGTTGCTGAGGATATTATAATTCTCCTCCTTTCTCTACGATCTTAATTGGCAGTCTATCTCTTTAGGCCGGTCTCTCCTAATTATTTCAAAGTCATTTTAGTTGAAGCTCTGATACTATTTACACAAGCGATACTGCCAAGTCACACAATTACGCCACAGACCCGCTCCTGGCTCAGACTATTGTGCAGAATAGGGCTAATGGCGTACAATGCAAAAAACAAATGTTGACTCACGATATGTACTGTTCCGTTTTGTTGAACTTCTTGGCCAGGTACTTTGCCGAGGCTTTGCTGGGGATCTTGACGAAGGACATCTCTTTGCCATAACGCGTCAAGTTGCAAGGAGTCTCGCACACGCAGTAGTCATTGTCCCGCTCCACCAGAAAGTCTGAAAAATGAAGAAATTAGACATTCAAACTGGATTACTTTGAATTAGTGTCTAGAAAACGACCTAACACGACTACCACCACGACGATGATGACTGGGACTAGAGTAGGGCTGGGAAATGTTATGACAGAAATCGACTTGTGATCACATCCCTGTGACGCAAAGGTTGCCAAGAACTCTCCATCCCTGTGACTGTCACTGTGATTGCCTATACTTGTACAGAGGATAGCAACATCACTTGAATTTCAGCCTGTACCACATCTCTCTTGGACGTATTGGGCCGAGACTGAACTGAAACCGGACTTTGCCCAGAACACCTCGGCCACGCCTCCACAGTCCCCCTTCCTTCAGCCTTTTAGTGCTACGATGGTTCTGACACGATGCGCACACGTGGCAGAAAGCACGTTTCGACCATAAACCCATGTACGTGTGCATGTGACGGTGTGCGCCGCAGAGATGCATAAACGCACTGACTTTTACTGTTTAACCACTGGAAATATAGGCTCATATCTTATATCTGTAACAAAACAGGAGATAAAGCCCCAGACACACTGGTGTAGCCACTCATGCAGTAAAAATATAATGGCGGATAAAAATAGCTCATGGTGGATTTTTTGAGACCTTCACTGTCACAATGATGGATTGGAATTATCTCTAGCGAAATAATACATTGTTCCGGTGAAATCATCATATTGTGATTCGATGCAGCTCTATTCTCAAACACTTTGCCCCTCCCCTCTCTTCCTATTGGTCAGCCTCTGTCAGGCTCGGAGTGAGAGACAGGTGGATCCAACCAATCACAGTGAAGTGTGAACTCTCAGCGGAAGATGACACAGACAGTATAACGCTACTATGTACATGACTTTACAATCGCAATCTGGTTCTAAGAAAACTGTGACATTTATTTTACAGCATTATTGTGTTTTGGTAACCATACAATATTTGTGTTGGGCACAATGTTGCCTATCCCTTTGAATCCCTAAACTAAAACCACAAGATCCCACTATCCCATTATTGTGTAAAGTGGGCAGAGAAACAGTGGTGGTCAGAGGTGCACGCGTGTCGTGAGTGAGATTGGCTGTCAATTAGAATGAGGCAGATGAAAGTATGTGACGACATGAGCAGGTGAGCAGACAGGAGGTAGTGATTGTATTGTCTGAGATGACAGACATCAAACAGGAGGAAGGCTATTATGTGTTATCTGCTCGGACGAGGACACGGAGTTCACGAAGAGCTTTCAGACTCGTCCGGGGATTCGGATGATAGTAGTGGACTCACTTCAAAACTACTGGTATGTAAGTCTATTTTTTAAAACAAAGGCTGGGGTAAAACAAAACAAACCTACATAATCTTGTAAAGTTTGGAAAATAATCTAATTACAATTTTTGAATGATTGTGAAATTAGATTTGTGATTTATGTTTAAAAAGTATAGGATTCTGTTCTGACTGCACATTTCAAACACGTCCAGGAGCATTAACATTCTAGAAAAGAGTCAAATATGAACTGGTGAACTCATAATTTCAGAACATATTTGTAGTGGTCTAAAGGGTTAGAATTTCAGTCTTTGAGATTCCATGATTATATCTACTGAAATTGTAATTCCGATTTGATTATGATTTATTTGTGTGCATAGAAAAGTAGGTTTGAACTTTGATAAAAAAAGAAGGACTTCAATATTTTGTGTTGTGGTAAAAAGGTTTCAGAAAGCAGCCATCTGTACTTGATGAATTTGAGTTTTAGTCTGAATGAAAAATGTTTAATATACGTGCTGCTTGGCACGGCACACGTATGCCAGGCTCCAAATGCTGCCGGCTGCAGTGTCGCGAGTTCGAATCCAGACTCTAACGATTTACTGCATGTCCTCCCTTCTCTCTCATCCCATTTCACACTTTCCTCTCCTGTCTAATAAAGCCTAAGGGCCACAAAATCTTAAAATGTTTAATATACTCCAAGAACTGTTAAAATGTCTGCAATCTCACTGATTTATTGACTTATTTTTTACACAATTTGGGGCAATTTTTGATGATCAATCTCAAAATCTCGTATTTGGAAAAAATCTGTGAAAATATATCATAACAACATGGGTTAGGGGTTTAAGTGCACATACACATGGAGTTTATTAAAGTTTCTTAAAGCACTGCAAGCTATTTTCAATACAAACGTCCCACTTGACTCTAACACTATTTATCTGGGACTTACAACCCCTGCAATGGAAACAATAGATGGATACCTATACTATTGACAGCAGTAGGAAAATCAAAAAAACAAAGACAAAAAACAATCACAAAGAAACGGATGACACAGAATGAACCAACTGTATTGACTGGGCTCAAATACAATGGCGATATATCAAAGAAACATTAAAAATACCTTCGAAGTCAACTTGAAAATTGACCTTTTTAGATATGTTTTTGTTTTATTTAGCTATGCTTCCGTTTTTCCCTTTCTGTGTCTTGTTTGTGTTTTCTATTTTTTAATCTACTGACCCCACACACACAGGCATACAGTCTCACAGTTGCATGCTGGGATAAATCCTTACCCAGGGCCGGATCTGCACACTCCTTGTACTGCTCGGGGGTACAGTATGGGGCATCTCCTGTGAACAACACAAAAACATTTAGCCATGCGGGGCACACTTTTGAATCATATCTGAACAAGATCTACGCCTTTAAAGAACGTACATTGGCCTGTGGTTCCGGCTCTTATCAGGGATGGGTATTCTTTACACATTTGATCTAATCTTATAATTGATTTCATTACACCTACACTCTTGTTTTTCTGTCATGTTGGTGTGTTGTCCTAGTTTAAGGCCTGCATGGTTTAAGGGCTGTTTTTTAAAAGTGCTACATCCTTTTAAGTCAATATTTGGATGTACTTTCGTTGAGATACTACCTACTTTTGGTCAGTTTACGCCCTCAAACACTTGGAAACAACCAGAAATGGCCAATCTGCACCTAACCTTTAATCTAATCCACTTACATTCATAGATTTATATGGGACATGGTCATTTCAAAGGCCGTTTTGATCTAAAATGATCTAATATGGATCAAACTGTAATTTCTAGTTTTTCCTTCAAGCGTGTACTTTTGTTATTTACTGGTTATGATCAAAACAAATGAAAGATTTTCATTTTTTTCTTGAATATCCACACCTCCTGTTATTATGCTACTCTTAATTATCACTTTCAATCACAAGCAGCATCATCCATCATCCTATACTGACTCAATGTAACTAAGTATTCCCAGGCTGTGTGCTGAGGGTTAACCAAGCCAGATGTTCCTGTGTTTTCCATTTGCTCTGAGAGATGTGCTCCTGATTGAATGCGGGGAGCAGAGAGCAAATGCCAGCTGTAATCACTGCACAAACATTAAGAGGAGCAGAGTTTTCCGATTCAGTGGACTGTGGAGGAATCTGACTTTACAAAGAAGAGAAAAGCATTTTAGGGGATAATCGCTTTTACTTTGTGCTGTTGTAGATGCACAAAGATGACTTTAGAAAGTTCAGAGTTCTGGCGTCACAAACTTTTTTTCATAGTTTGATTTTGTGTGAGATTAGGACATGGTCACTTCAAGCCCGGGAAACAAATATATTGAATGCTTTGGCTTGTTTCTGGTTTTACAGATACATTTCACACATGGTTTATGCTGAGCTAAATACAAAAAAACACATTAGGGCCGTATTTAATTACATTTAAAATATTACACCAGTGATTCCCAAAGTGGGTATCTGGAGCGGCATCTGGGGGGGCGCCAATAGGGCCAATGAAAAGAAAATCATTGGGTCAATTTAAAAAAACAAACAAACACACACACAATGAACTTAAACCAGCTATTTATATGAAAGATGAATGTATTGTAGTTTACTATTGCCAAAGCAGTACCTGGCATATGCACCATGCGGCAGTTGCAGTTCTCCACCAGGTAGCGCGTCTCACAGTCTATGCGACAGGCCGTGATGCTGTAGGTGCTGAAGAAGTCCGAGTCCATGGCCGAGGACTTGCAGTCGCCCCAGGGAGGAGGCAGGTACGTCAGCTGTAACACACACACACACACACACACACACAGCAAGAACAAACATCATGTACAGAGCTTTATTTCCAGCATCTGTGAAAAAACGTGAACAAGCGCAGAAAGAATAGACGTGCGTAGATTAGAGAACGTTATTGTTTTAAAATGTTAGTGCTGAACAATAGCGCATTAGGTCGCAACACATCCGGCTCCGGGCCCGCCTCAGCGCAGGGAGGTCAATTCTGTGCTACGGCAATTTGCTGAATGCCCCCCTACAATCTTCAAATCCATTTCAAGCTTAAAATCTGCAAAAGCCAATAAAGCTTTAACGATAAACAATAAAACAAAAAGTTGACAAGAAAAAAAGGATAAAACATTTATAAAAATGCCACCGCTTTGATTGCAGGTGAAATATATTTTCTCTATTTCAATTATGGTGAGACACTGCAGGAGTTTCAGTTTTCTCTTTCAACATATCGTATAAACTTTCACCTCGAAACATCAACATTGTCCATCTAAACATGTTTTTATTACATCATTTAATCCACTAGCCATAGATTTCTGTGCGACATTGTAACTTCAAATGCCTTTTCCGCCCGTAGTGACATAAAGATCAGCGAATATTATAAACTAAATATGGAGTGAATCCATATTTAGTTTATAATATTGTTTTTTGTTCTTCCAAAAGCCTAATTTTGGCAAAATGCATTTAACATTGCTTGCAGATTGTGAATTGAAGTTCTGTTTTCAATTAATTTGATCTGACTTTTTTTTTAGTGTCATATAATTAAAGGCTTATTATTTGGAATACTTTTTTGCCAAATTTTAAATATTTGCACCACAACCAATTAAATGTTCTTTTTCAAGGGGCACTGAATTTGGTAGAGCTATTTGCAGATCATGGTTGGTCCTTCTACAGTAAAAGCTTAAAAATCTCTCCGTACTGCAGCTGTTTTTCAGCGTTACGTGAAGAGTGGGCTTCAGGCTGAGAGCACAAAAGCTTTGCCGAACAGAGCGTAGGAGCACCCACAATGCACTGCTGTGAAGGGCCCACAACAAGGCAGGAGGATGTACTGCTACTGTTAAAGCAGATTACGATATACAGTAAGCCTAGGCGAGGACATGCTATTCTAGATCTGTTTTTTAAGGTTTTAATTTAGACGTCAATACTGGTGTGGGTTTTGGGTGCTGTGTTGAGTATTGGGTCAGAAAGTATTAATAAACTGTAAACTGATCAGTGATTTCTGTTAAAATCTGATTTGAGTAGTCTGATAACTCAATGACCTCAGAATAAGGTTGGCGATATTGACAAAAATAACCCGATAATGTTATTATGGCAATCTGTATTAGTTGAGGTTTCCTTATCCGACAAATGTGAAATGTCTGTAAAATGAATCACAAAATTGCAGAAATATCACCTTATACCTTTTATTTGAAGGTCTACAACCAACCGTTTTTCATTTGCAGTTTTACTCAGCTTTTGTAGCATTTCTATAAACGATAAAACTCAATATTCAAATTTTGCATGCCTTCAAACGACATTTATGATTATCTAAATTTTGATATATTGCCCACCACTACTCAGAATACAGTGTAAACACACAAATACTACAACGAATAAGGCAAGTTAGAAGACCCAGCTCAATGGCAAGAACAAGTCCAAGGGCAATAAACAGGCCCTGCCAGTGATCAGATATTCTGCGGAATAATAGGCGGCAAAAGGAAGAGATACAGACCAGACCAGCACCCTGAAGACAGTACACTAGCCGTAAGGAAAGAGGCGTGGACTAATGAGTGTGGAAGCCACTATCCAGGATGAAACATCCAAGATCCACAAGTACATCAAGGACAAGGCCCAACAGATGAGTGCACAGTGAACAGAGGAAGAGGTGCTGGAGGAGGGACCATCATGGGAGGAACCCCTACATGGGATGTTTGACGTCCTGTGATGTACATATGGAATTTAAAAACTGTCTTAACGTTTTAATAAATATCTCTTTGTATTAGAAAAAACAGAGACTGTCAAAGATTGTGGGGCATTACAAGGGCATAGGCTGTGCGGCTCCCGGGCCACATATGGCCCTTTTGTGACTCTGACCGGCCTGTGTGGGGTTAATTGGGAATTGCAAAATAAACATATTTTATAATTTTACCTCATGTATGGACTAAAGCTGCATTGCTTTTATTTTGAAGGTATTTTTTTATGACGCAATAAGTAAATCAAGACATGTGCGTGATTGAATCGTCACAAGCAAGATGACTTTAGCCCTAAAAAATGTCCGCTCATGCTAAAAAGAGAAAGCTAGTCCTGCTGAATGGAGGGTTTTTATCAGAAAATGGAGTAAAGTATTTCTTTACTGAAGTCAGAGGTAAAGCTGTGTGTTTACATTTTTTGTAAGGCAATCTCACTTTTTCATTGCTTAATCATAACATATTCTCTAACCAGCTTTTTTTTAATAAACAAATACAATTAATATTATGCAGAATTGAATTAAGCCTTTGGCCCGGCCCTCCTTTTTGGTTTCTCATGTGGCCCCATGGAAAAAATAATTGCCCACCCCCGGCATAGACAGACATTTACGTTTTTGTACGATGAGTTCAATTACAGTTTGAGTGCTCAAATAGAGACGCTGTTTTATGTGAAACACCAATAAATGTATAAGTACTACTAAGTATAAGTAAATACTAATGCAAAATAATAATAGGAAATTATTTATTGAAAATGTTTTTCCTTAAAAAATAGTGTTGCATTGCTTTGTTCAATTCTAAATGTTTGTGTTTGTGCTCCATACCATAATAGAGTCATGTGAATAAGGAATCCCTGTCTCAGTATGCCAGTGGGCTAATGTGCAATACAGTTTGAATGTCCACGTTTCATCAGCAGAATATAGAGCACTGATTGGCCTGCTCCTCTTCTCCTCCTCAAGGACAAGTCCCAAAGTCAAGTGCAACATAAACCTCCTGCACATGAGCTGGAGTCTGTGACAATCCATCATGGGGGGATGTAGATAGTCATTGCCCTCATCACTGGAGCGGTCCACAACGGCACTTTGAGAAGCACTGCAGCTTTTCTTTTTCTCCACCACACTAGTTAATACTAAATACTTAATACTAAAGGAGACTTTGAATTACATTTAAAAATTTTTTTTGCTGTTATATATAGGGTTCCAAATAAAAACATTTACCGGTACATAGTAGCACATGGCCTCCCGAAGTATTAGGAGTAGTTAGGGTGGCAGACTGAAATGAAGGAGTGCAAAACCAATCACCATCATATATATATACATATATATACATATATATACATATATATATATATATATATATTATTAAAGTAGTATTTATATATATATATTATATATATATATATACTATTTACTAAATATCTTATATACTATATATACAATAATAATATATATAATATATAAATAATTATATCAATATACACATACAACACTACACAACACACACACACACACACACACATATATTATATATCATAACACACACACACACACACACATATACATATACTTAGCACTACATTAACTATTATAATATATACACACCACGCACACACATATACATATATTACACAACACACACAACACATATATATAATATATATACCTATATACTACACTATATAATATATATATATATATTATTATATATATAGTAGTATATATATATATATATATATAAAAATAAGAATTCCTTTGCACCCTCCCGGGTGGTCTCATCCCTTTTCTAAGCTCGGTCCTCCTACAGAGGATTCTGTGTAGCCCCTCCTTCAGTTGGGGGTCACTGCCCTTGTTTTTTTTACCAATATCACTATTGTGTTGTTCCTAGCACACACTTTCTGGACTGAAATGTTTTCCAGGGATCTGTTTTGTAGCCCCTCCTCCAGTTTGGGGTCACCGCCCTGAGTGCTCGATGACAGATGGCACCACTTTCGCCTTCACCCTCCCATTCCTTCTCCAGTTCTTCTCTGAGCCCTTGGATATTTTTCCAGTTTCTCGTGTTCCTTTTCCTGATGTTGCCATCACTTGGTATCGCCACGTCAACACCAACGGCTTTCCTCTGCTGTTTTCACCGCCACAATGTCTGGTTGGTTTCCCTTTACTGTTCTGTCATCTTGTATGTGGAAGTCTCCACAGGATCTTGGCTCGGACATTCTCTACCACCTTTGGGGTGTTTCCCACTTTGACCTTGGGTTTCCAGTCCATACTCCTCACGAGATGTTCCTGTACACTATGCAAGCCACTGGTTATGGCGCTCCATGTATGCTTTCCCTGCGGCCTGTTCCTGTGAACAGAGGACACCTCCAAGATCTATAACAGACACTTACAATATTTATTTTTTCTACTTAAAAGAAGAACTAAAACTAAAAGTCCAGACTGTATCCCCTCGATAGTCAAGCCACAGCTCCTGGATCCTCTCTCTCTTAGCCTAACGCTAGTTCTTCTCATTGAAGACAACTTACTAGCCACTCTGTAAAATGGTGTTAACAAACAAAGCACACTCTCCGATGGTAGTCTGTCTCTGAAACAACTCTAGCCACTCAAAAATGTAAAACCACTTCAGATATGTTTCTGATGACACAGAAGAAAGCTACAAAAAGTTGATTTAGCATAATACCCCCTCTTTAATGACAAAAGGACCGACAGCCCTAGTGAAATGACCATTCATGAGAAAACTGATGCATGCAAGTTCACCAGAATTTTTAAAAATTAAGTTTTTAAACAAAAGCCGTACAGATAGGGCCAGCTCTGGTGCCACCGTTGCATCAATAAGTGCTTCCAAACAAAAGCCACTTTTTGACTGGTTCATTTTGGAGTGCATTGCAACGTGTCACTATCGTAAGTGAACCATACTTCCAAAGTGGTCTGGTTCACTTTGGCTCCCAGAACGCTTTTGGCTGAACCCAGACTAAAACGCTGATTTGGTCCTGTGATGATAACTTCACTGAGCCGACAGACTCACAAAACAAAGCTAGCGCACGTTAGCAACAGCTGTTTCCTGTTTATGGACGCATGACACTCAAAAAATATTATATTTCCAGTGCATAATATGTCAAGCATCATCCAAACCCAAATACATAACATGAAGAGAGGTGAACATGTGCAGTACACTCACAGAAAAGTGAAATAAATGCATGAAAATGCAAACGATAAACTGGAAGTTGTGTCTTGTTTATTATAACTTTCGCCACGTCTCACAGCAATGCAAAATTAGAATTATTTAACATATTTTTATGAATTGCTGATGGCCATATGAAGAAAAAGTATAATTCAGGTAAAAATTGTATTTTATTTATTAAGAAAGCGTCCTGAGATGAAGTGTCCTGAGATGCTCCAAAGTGAACCGGCCTGGACCATGGCCAGTCGAAATGGCCATTATCCCCATAATCGTTTAGTTATTTTAATTATACCATTTGTAATTTTCTTTAATTCAAAGTAGAAACACATTTTTTGTACATCTTTTAATTACTTCCCAAAGGCATGTTTAATGGCCGAGCAGGGAAACAAATCATGAGACGCTGGTGACCTCAATTGGCCCGTGGTTAAGTGAAGTGAGACAGTCAAGACAGAGGCTACGGAGCATGTGTCAAACTCTTTGTAAATATCCATCATTCTGTTGTTTTTTGCAATGTTTTCACCCCCAGGGCTAATTAGCAGCCTTAAAAGAGAAACTAAGAGGGGCAAAGATGATAATTGCTCCCGTGCTGCCCGGTGGTCGAGTGGTTAAGGAACAGCACACATATGCCAGGCTCCAAGTGCAGAGCGCTGCAGTGTCATGAGTTTGAGTCCCAACTCCGACAATGTACTGCATGTCCTCCCTTCTCTCTCATCCCCCATTTGATGCTTAACTTTTCTGTCCAATAAAGTCTTTGCGCCAAGAATAAATGCTCCCTGCTTTTGTACTGACGTTTTCAATAGTAACTTTGAGAACACACTGACTCCTTTGGCTATTTTCTTTTAATGGCAGATTTTTATGCCAGATTGCCTTCCTGTGGAGAAGCCTAAAATATTTTTATAAGTGCAAGAGTGTCTTGCCAAAGGCACAATGGCAATATGAATTCTGGGAAATGGCTACCATCTGGTCATAGGGTGAACACTTACTGACTGTCATCCTCAACCCAAAATCTATTTGAAAGAATAATAATAGTCTACTGTATGTACAATATAAATCCAAGGACTACTGTGTAAAAGTCCTAAAACCAAATGAAAAACAAAACAAACAAACAAACAAACAAACAAAAATAAATGTAATTAATCGTCTAGATCTCCCGGATAAATGTTCTGCCTATTGTGCTGCAAAGCCTTATAATCATAATAAAAATGCACTGAAACAATTGAGGTTACTTTCATTGGGAGGAATTTGTATCATTGTACTTAATTTTTCAACTGTGGGCGGATATAAGGGGTAGGTGAAAACAGGAATTTTCTCAAACATGCAGGAATCAATCAAAATACCACTTGAGTAAATGAATGATGAGGAAACACCATTGTAACAAGATTAAAAGTTGATTGTGCATATGTCTCCTTAAACCACTGCGTCACTGAGCACCATTTAGACCTATTATAGACCTATATATTGAACATATTTTCAAATCCACAAATGTATTCATTTGTTCATCCAAACATGACATTTTGTAAAACCCAACCACTATGTTGGCCAGCAAATGTTGTTGCCAAAGCTATTCAACTCACAACCTGGTGTCATGATGTATCTGCTCTTCACCATACATCACTTTACTGACAGTGGTCATAATGTTTTGTCTTATTATCCAATACTGTTGTCAGTAGGCTTAGGGCTTAGACAACAGCTTTGGTTATTTTGTTGGCACAAGCAGCATGTATTGTAAGATGTTTGAGTTTAAGTATCTCTCCAAACACTATAATTTACAAGCGCATCCTCCAGATGGCTGAATGAATGAGGAGGCAGGATGGACACGTCCAGATTGGCTGGCATGATTTTAAAAACGAACAAACATCTGAGTTTTAAATGTTTAGGAGGAGGTGCCAGAAGCGTGCGGTGTGCGTTTAGGAGGAGGTGCCAGAGGCGTGCGGTGTGCGTTTAGGAGGAGGTGCCAGAGGCGTGCGGTGTGCGTTTAGGAGGAGGTGCCAGAGGCGTGCGGTGTGCGTTTAGTATGGAAAGCCAGAGGCAGTTTGAGCTTGTGTGCGTTTTAGGTAGGGAGCTCCAGAAGGTGTGCGGTGTGCGTTTAGGAGGAGTGCCAGAGGCGTGCGGTATGCGTTAGTAGGAGGTGCCAGAGGCGTGCTTGTGTGCGTTAGGAGGAAGGTGCCAGAGGTGTGCGGTGTGCGTTTAGGACAGGGGTGGGCAGTTATTTTCCTCGAGGGCCATATTGGAACCAGGCGAGTGGCGGAGGGCCGGCCCGCGATCATTGGTTTAAAAATCTTATCATTATAAGCCACTTTTCTGTTAAAATACTGGCTACTGAATCTATTATTCATTCATTTCATGTTATCTTTATAAAGGACACAAGTGCAGACACATGTTACAGCGCCAAGACAGTTAAAAATAAAAGAAACTAAGAGTAAAACACATATGATCCCTGCGGGAGAAGGGCCGGATTTAAACAGGCTGAGGGCCTGATCCGGCCCCTGGGGCCGCAAATGCCCAGTGTGGTTAGGAGGAGGTGCCAGAGGCGTGCGGCTGTGCGTTTAGTAGGAGGTGCCAGAGGCGTGCTTGTGTGCTTTAGGAGGAGGTGCCAGAGCGTGCGGGGCGTTTAGGAGGATGGCAGAGGCGTGCGGTGTGCGTTTAGTAGGAGGTGCCAGAGGCAGTGCTTGGTGTGCCGTTTGGAGGAGGTGCCAGGCGTGCGGTGTCGTTAGGAGGAGTGCAGAGGCGTGCGGTGTGCGTTTAGTAGGAGGTGCCAGAGCGTGCTTGTGGTGCGGTTTAGGAGAGTTGCCAGAGGCGTGCGGTGTGCGTTTTAGGAGGAGGTGCCAGAGGCGTGCGGTGTGCGTTTAGGAGAGGTGCCAGAGGCGTGCGGTGTGCGTTTTAGTAGGAAGGTGCCAGAGGCGTGCGTGTGCGTTTAGGAGGAGGTGCCAGAGGCGTGCGTGTGTGCGTTTAGGAGGAGGTGCCAGAGGCGTGCGGTGTGTTTAGGAGGAGGTGCCAGAGGCGTGCCGTGTGCGTTTAGGAGGAGGTGCCAGAGGCGTGCGGTGTGCTTTAGGAGGAGGTGCCAGAGGCGTGCGGTGCATGCGTTTAGGAGAGAAGTGCCAGAAGGCGCGTCGGTGTGCGTTTAGGAGGAGGTGCCAGAGGCGTGCGGTGTGCGTTTAAGAAGAAGTGCCAGAGGCGCTGCGTGTGCGTTTAGGAGGAGTGCCAGAGGCGTGCGGTGTGCTTTTAAGTAGAGTGCCAGAGGCGTGCTGCGTGCGTTTAGGAGGAGGTGCCAGAAGGCGTGCGGCGTGCGTTTAGGAGAGGCCAGAGGCTTGCGCGGTGTGGATGCGTTATGGAGGAGGGCCAGAGGCAGTGCGGCGTGCGATTTAGGAGGAGCTGACAGAGCGTGCGATGTGCGCTATAAGAGGAGGTGCAGAGGCGTGCGCATGTGCGTTTAAGAGTCATTATATAAGAGGAGGTGCCAGAGGCGTGCGTGTGCGGTTAGGAGGAGTGCCAGAGGCGTGCGGTGTGCGTTTAGGAGGAGGTGCCAGAGGCGGTGTGTGCGTTAAGAGGAGGTGCCAGGACGGCGTGGCTGTGCGTTTAGGAGGAGGTGCCAGAGGCGTGCGATGTGCGTATAGGAGGAGGTGCCAGAGGCTTCCGGTGTTGCGTTTAGGAGGAGGTGCCAGAGGCGTGCGGTGTGCGTTTAGAGGAAGTGCCAGAGGCGCGCGGTTGCGTTTAGAGAGGTGCGAGGCTGTGCCGATGTGCGTTTAGCGAGGGAGGTGCCCAGAGCGCGTGCGGTCGTGCGTTTAGGAGGCAGGTGCAGAGCGCGCGGTATGTGCGTTTAGGAGGAGGTGCCAGAGGCGTGCGGTGTGCTTTAGGAGGAAGATGCCAGAGAGCAGTGTGGCGTTTAGGAGGAGATGCCAGAGGCGGCGGTTGTGCGCTTTAGGGAGGAGATGCCAGAGCCGTCGCTGGATGTGCGTTTAGGAGGAGGTGCCAGAGGCCGTGCGGTGTGCGTTTAGGGAAGGAGGGCCAGAGGCTGGCGGTGTGCGTTAGGAGGAGATGCCAGAGGCGTGCGGTGTGCGTTTAGGAGGAGGTGCCAGAGGCGTGCGGTGTGCGTTTAGGAGGAGGTGCCAGAGGCGTGCGGTGTGCGTATAGGAGGAGGTGTCATGCGCAGCTGGAGCACTGGCATTCTGTGTCACAGCAGCACAACAGTTGCAAATACACTTTGTATGACACTTACGTTGTGGTTCATGTGAGCCCTCTGACAACTTGGGCCTGGGACTAAAGGCCCCCTAAGGCCCCCCTAAGACCCCAAGGCCAAAGTTAAAAAGGGTCATTTTGTTAATTATAGTCAAGTTTCATTAAAATACTCAGTGTATCATTGATGTTATGAACCAGCTCTGATTATCATAAACTGTACTTTTTGATGAGATCAATGTTTTAAATGTGACCTTCACAATATGCTCTCGAGGTGAATGTGTGAAGAATCAAGTCATTCATCTTATTGAAAGCAAATTAAAGCAGCCTTATACAGCAGACTTCTCTAAAAAAGGAGAGAGGGTAAAAGGGCCCCAACTCCATGCATTCTGTGAGGTTAAATTGATCAGTATCTTAAAACAAAACAATTTTAACACTGATATGATCAGAATTGAGATTACATTCACTCTTGCACACACTCCACATCACAATGGGCACTAAACTAGGACTAAACCTGGATAACTAGGTATATATGCACACCCAAAATCTGATAATTATCTGATTTCTGGAATTATAAGATTATAGAAATGTCATGTAGACAGTTACAGTACATCTGCTGTGAATAATGTGATTTATTTGTGAATGTTCACACCTGTGCTGGTTTTGACAAGGAAAAACATGCAAAAAACAGCAAAATAATCTGGCAAAAACAAAAATGAAAGAGAAAAATTCACTGTATTCCAAAATATAATTTGATTCTTCTAGTTATTTTATTTTTAATGGCCATGTAAATATACCCAATGACTAAACCGGTGTAACTCAGGATAAGAACAGGATCAAACCAGGTCTACATCAGGACCAGCCCTTATAGTCGTCTTTGCAATAGTTTTAGTTTAACTTTAGTTTAACATTGCCTTCAAAAACGAAATAATAGAAATATCTATGGCCAATAAATGTCACGGCAAAAGCACAATTCTGTCACATTCTCTCAACCTCTATCATGTTAAGCGTGAGTAAAAAGCCAAACTGCTGTCTTTGGAGTCTTTGGTCTGCAGAAAAATAACAGGAAATTCTTGGCCACAACACACCAGAGCAGTTGTCCCAGGAATGATTTCCGTTGGCTAAACTGGAATACTATCAAGAGTTTACAATGCATTTTATTGTCAAATTACTATTTACGAGGTCGTTGTATAAGTTTTTATGAGAGAGTATGAGCGTGATCTCGAATAGAGCCTAATTATAAACTGTGTCTGCCATTGTTGATTGTCTTGTTAAAATCATAATCATCTCTAAATTTGTATTACTATAAACGAAGATACTTGTGAGTATTCAGCTAAGATATTGAAAATACCAGAAATATTTCACTATTTTGGTTTATCAGCTAATTGCTGTTCACGGTCAAACACAACGTTTCCCGAATTTACAGTTGATGAATATTGAATGGGAACTAAGGTCATTAAAATTCAATAGAACTAAAGCTCTAAAACGGATTAAAATGGAATAAAACAATGAGAAATTAAATTACATGGCAACATTAGCATAAATACTAATTGCATTTTCCTTGTGTAGCCCAAAGAGGCGCCCAGTCCATTAATAAGCTACATTTCTATGGAGAGTCAGAGGATGGAACCAGGCTCTCTGAGCTGAGTCTGGGCAATATTATTTCATTCTAATTTAATTAAGATTAAGTGTAAGATTAAAATGTGTACAGTATAAACTTTTATTTTTAATCCAAAAATCAAACATAGTGGAGCCTGGGACATGACATTTGCAAAATATGTTCTTAATACGAGGTCTATAAGGTTCCCACGGGAAAATATATTGAGGGAACAACATATTTATCTTTTATGACTTAAATATTGCATTTCTTTCCCTCTTCTTCGTCATTTCTACACAACTGAACACATCTGTCCATGTGCAAAATCTAAATCATACCTGAATTACCCTTTTTAATAATAAGGTCTCAGGAAATTCACTAAAATACAGATGCTAACGAGTGCTAGCTTTGTTCTGAATAAAGTTATCATCACTGGAGATTATAGGGGTGGGAAAAATCATACTTTTTAAGATGCATCATCGATGCTAAAAAAACGTTTCTGAATTGATGCAGATCTGTCAATAACCGGAATTTTAAGTTTGCAGCAGCAGCAGCAGCAGCAGTCACCCTTTAATTGAGCGTCCGATGGAGACAACTTGGTGTTACCAGTGTTGGGCAACATTACTTTTAAAAGAAACTTGTTAAATTACCATGTAACTGCCTTGGAAAATGCGCCAAGTTAAGTGCGTTGGAGTACTCGGACGTTATCATTAATAATCCATGGCCCATATTGTAGTTATTGCAGTGGCGGCCTGGTCCATTAAGGGCAATCAGCCAATTATGTCAATGTTATGTTGTTGTGTGTCTAAAAACAATATAATTTGTTCATATATATAATACTTTGTCTGCGGTCTCCGGCGTGACGCGTTTTTCAGCGTACGTCGTGGGGCTGTTTGAAAATCGCCCTTGAGCCTGGTAGAAAAGCAATGGAAATCTTTAGCCAATCAAATCCCGAGCAAAATGACTACGTCACCATGAGAAAAGCCATTGTAAAACTGTCTGAAAAGAGCGATTTCCCCCCCCCCCATTTAAGCGTAGTGTTTATGCCACGGAGCTACGCTGTTTATGCTGGAGACAACGCAGCAGGTGTTTACTTTTTAAAACTGCATCTACAGACGTCTGTGTTCAAATGTACGTCCAAAACGAATCAGAATGAACTCCTTGACTGTGGGTGGTTGTGAATAAAAAATATATTCGTGATGAAGCAGTTGATTTCTTATCAATCCAAGCCGATGAAACATCTGATGTGTCAAACCAGAGTAGCACTTGTGCTCCGTTACCTTGACTGCAAACTCACCGGAAAACAGGAGCTTTTTGTTGAGTTTATTACGCTGGATAATGCCAACGCTGAAGGCATTGCTGATATTCTATTCATGTTTTGGTTATTAGAAAACCTACATAAAAGAAATGCTATAAAAGAATGCTATAAATGACATGTCTTTCAGAACAACTTTCCATACAGCAATGTTCTCTGTGATGATTAAATATAAAAATGTAAAATGTTACACACATGTCGTTCAGGTTAACTAATGCCACTTAGAAGCTGATCTTTTTGTTTTGTTTTCTGCGCTGTTTTATGAAACAAGCACCCACAATTGTTTTTATTTTCTCTTGTAGTAATTGTTTCTATGCACTATAAGGTACAGTATCACTGACATTTTTGTCTTTACAATCTGATATTTTATAAAGTGTAAAATGTAATTTAATGTCAAATGTATTTTCTCACAAATGGTATCTGTCTAAGTCATAGTATTACCATTACCAAAAGTAAAATATTTAGTTTTGGACATTAAAAAACAACGAAAACATGGCAATGTCAAATAATCCCCCCTATATTTTGCATCACCAGCCGCCACTGAGTTATTGGCGATCTTTTAATAAGCAGAACACAAGCAGAGGTAAATGAGAAGCTGTTGCGTCTGAAAAGAACATTAATGTGGCTTTATTTTGTCTGTGTGAAGATTTGGGATCCACACATCAGCGCCTCCGCACATAAAGTCTGCCCAAACTTATGTCGCCAACCAAGCTGTGGCTCGCTCTCACAAGATTGTAAATAGCCACGGATTTCTGTGTAATCGCGTAGAAGAGGCGCGAGGGGAGGACATGCGGAAGGATGTTAGCCTCCACGAGCAGAGGAGGGTCGGCGCGAGGAGAGGGGGAGTGCTGTAAGGCGAGGGGGAGTGCTGTAAGGCGAGAGCGTTAAAGAGGAGATTCTGGAGAGCGAGACCAGGTGAGGTGCTGTGAGGAAAGACACGTGCAGCGAAGGCTCTGCGGGGGCAGAGGAGGGTGAGCGCTCATGCTCTGATTCCTGTTGCGGACCACACTGTGTGGAGAGGGCAGGACAGCCTCTGACCCACAGGATCTTCACAAAAATAATGCCTTACTGATTTGGTAAAGTAAGTATTAAGTAAGTAGTAGATTATCTGGGAAACTAAAACTAATGCTTTTTACGTTCCGTGTTTCCAAATAAAAGTAATTTGAGTATTGTAATGCCTTACCACTAACTTGTTACCCCCAACACTGGGTGTTACGCACTTGAAAAGCATTTTTGCAAAATGCTCAGACAAACTGTAAACTAACTGTCCCTGCTGAGAATAGAAGCGTGTGGACAGTATTTTTCATAAACTCTGCAGCTAAACAGAGTTTCCAAGTAGGAACCGACCGAAAAGGTCTGGGACGCACTGGTATCAAAAAAATGGTGTTCTTTCGGTGCCAGTTTTCGGTTCCTTGGCTTTAAATATCTTAGTAAATGAGCAAACACAACACAAACAAACCTGCAAATGGCACAAACGGTATGTTTGGACATAGTTCTCTGTGTTCAAACATAGCACAGTGAATCATCTTACCTGTAAACAAAAAAGCCAACAAAGAGAGTTGTCATCCATCAGGAAATACAATCTTCAGTGCAGCGCCTTGTGTCAAAAGTCTGCTTTGTGTTTCATAATAAATCCACATCCAGTCACAGTCTGCAGTGTCCGCGTGAAGCCAAGCAGATGATCCAATACGATCCAAACATTGCCAGAACTATCATGCCCCTCAATCCAGGTAAAAGTGTAATCCCAAAATAAATGCGGTGTGGTCATAATCCAGAGTGGAGTGCATTTGTGTAAAAATGCAGCCAAACCGAGTTTACATCAAGGCGGGCAAATCGAAAATATCATGTAATCTTTGCCACAATCCTCCTCCTCCGTCCAGCTAAATACGTAGTTAAGGCGTAAAGGTGTCAAGACCATGCGCAGAGCTGCCTTTGATACCAAGTGCAGTATGCGGAAAAAATTATCGTGAAACTTAACCATATGTGAATCTGCGTGAGCTGCTGCCAATCAGCTGTGCAGCTCTCATTCATTTGTTTGTGCATTGTGTTGAGTTATAACTGAACAAACATGCATCGTTCATGAATCATGATCGAATCGGGAAACGCCCACATATTCCCACCCCAAATGGCTATATGGTTGTTTAGCACAGGATCCAGTCAGCATTTGGTGAGAAACTATTACTTTCTGTTGCTGTCTTGTTGTCCCTGAATCTGCGTTCGGAAAGCGAACCAGACCGCTTTGGAAGTTAGATTTCTCCGTGTTGTAATGGTGCGTGTGGACTTACCCTCTGCTCCTGACAGGAAACAAAGGTCTGGAAGCCCGGAGCCACTCCAAACCCCAGCTGGTCAATAAACGGGGGCTCCTCTTGAGTGTGGATCTGAACCTTGATCCCGGCTTCAAATGAAGTTTCATCTGAACGCAAGAGGACAAGACATGGTTAGAATGGTCAGAGGTACATGTAAATGCTCTATTTTACCGTACATAAAAAAAAAAAAGAGAACTAGGTAGCAATGGCTCAGGTGGTAGAGGGATTGACCAATAACTAAAATGTGTTAGTTTTGAATCCTGCTTGAGCAGAAAAGTGAGGGCATACACACGGGCATTCAAACACAAAGCAGAACAAGAACAACTCAAAATGGTCATTTCTGATCATTGTAAGGGAGAGAACCACATTATGGACTGGAATGACACTAACATCAGAGAACAACAACTGAAATACAAAAACATGCCCACGGGGATATTATTTTACTCTCACACGCTTAACATATTGTCCGAAAGAAGTCAGACTGCATGGCGCTGTCTTCCTGCCTCTACAGTAGGAAGATGGCACCAAAGCCTGTGTGAATCAGCTGTCAAGACACATCACCGCAACATCACATTACACTCTGAAGAAGACTGTGAGTAAGCAGTCAGAAACCCATGAAAAACAAAGTCTGGTCTGAAAAACCTTACATAACCCTATTGAATAAACCTGCTCTAGAAAGTTCATAGTGTTTTTCGGTCCTTTGGCAAGATATTTCATTCTCCTTCAATGTTAAACATGTAAGCGCAATTGTGTGATCAGTTGGAGGTTAAAGATGCGCACATTTTGTCAGTGAAATCCTAGGACGCTGTGGCGTATAAAAACTTTTTACAAACTATAAATGAATATTCGAGAACCTTCAAACCAACATAAAGTACAAAGAAGATGAATCTTTAAACACCACATGATAGTGATACCAATACTTCCTAAATACATCTAGCTTTGAAGTGTACATAATAATAGCTGGAAACAGGAGGACGTCTATATATAAGGGCACAGCAAAACCTCCTACAGAATGTATACACGGATGAATAAATGATGCGGAAGATAAAAGCAAAGTCAATGTAAATCAATATAGCGAGCGCCTTACTGACACGAGGATGATGAAGATAGTAACAAAACAACTCCTATATGGCTTATGCAGCGAACCAAATAAAAACAAGCCATTAGAAAGACGGACTTGGTCGCCGAGCTGCAAACGCTGCGCAAAGCCAGTCAGTTTTATTTCAACAAAAGAGATGAAGGAAAAAAAAGAGTGAGCAGTATTTAAAGATTTATAAGCGTTTTTTTAAGAAAATTGAAGGCTTTCAAAACTGGAAAAAAAGCTCACGACATGAAAATGGGTCAAATTCATCACCAAATTGTTAAAGCTGTAGGTCCCTGTCAGTCGGACACAAGCAGTTTGTTTTTACATTGCGCTCGATGGGGAAAATAATACTTATACTCCTTATACTCCATAAAGTATACTGTGTATTAACAGGAGTGGGACAAGATCTGGTGTCGCAAGATTTAGTGAGATAAAATTGCCACAAGCTTTTCCTCAAGCTACGCACATGAGGAAAATGATTTTCTGTCATCCGACATGGCACACCCACGTGGTCATGTGACGTAGGTGCAAAGGGTCAATTACGATGCACAATGACATCAAGCTAGTAGGTAACAGTCAATCAATAATCAATCTCTTCTCATTTGATAACACAATCAATCTATTATAATTCAGAGGAAAATTATGAGATTATGCTTCCTTAGCAGGCAGCTAAGTTCGCAAAGGAAGCGACGGTGTATCAAATTTTACCCACATCTTCCTTTGGGTAAGTTCTTGGCTGAAACTTCTGTCGCTATCTCTAGGCGAGAAAAAGTTTGAGCGCTATTGTAATAAACATTCAGGAGCTTTTACAGAGGAAATTCAGGTGTTGAGACATCATTCTTAACACGCATGATGCCATTATGCAACTTTAGTGTGCAGCGTCACGTTCCTTTCCCATTGACTGGTTCAGGCTTATCATGGCAATGGCAGGCCTCGGTGATTCACTCTTTCTTTGGGATAAAGCACTGAGAGTGTTTCGGGCCGATGTCTCTCCGTGCCTGTCACCCTCACTATCTGCTTCTAAAAGTGCCCCGGCTTTTTTCACGGTTTTCAATTAGACAGCTGCAGGCTTCAAGTGACAAACAGGAGCATATATACTTCTACTGCGACTCTATGGTGGATATGTAGAAAGTGCTTTTTGTGATGCTGGCTGCCAAGAGAATTGCAGAAGGCTCGGCGGTGCATATATTGGTGCATAGTGAGCAATGCCCAAGCAGTGCCGTGTTATCGAAAAGCCAGGGCCATCTGTCTGAGCTTGAGCGGCTGCAGAGAGACGTTTAGTAACTTAGCCTTGAAGGGGGAAACATTGTGCTTAGTGAATATATGTTTATGTCTTCTGAAGTCTTCATTTGGTGGATGTGCAAGAGTGAGACAACTTTGTGGATAAATGGAGCCAAGTAAAATAACACAATCGTTTTTATGACTGTGCGTTAGAAAGGGAAACAAATATATCAAAATTTAGTTAGTGCCGTGATTAGTACTTATACCTATACTGCTATTACTACAACTAAGACCATGGACACGTAATCCAGTTATTAAGGCTGGTCCTAAGAACATACAGTATAGCTGCACCAAAAAACATGAGGGTCCCAAACCTCCGGAGCAGCTGGCGTTTTGCATTTCTCAAATATCAGCATTCCTTTTATCTATTTTGAGTCCAACAGTGTGCAGTGTTATTATCAAGCTAAATATTTAAATGAAAAGGTCATGTTTTGATGTTTGACATTTGATGGCACAAAGAGAAGCGACAAGACAAAGTGCTTATGAGCAAGAGCAGAAATGTTATATTCCTTTGTAACATTTGAATGAATTGATAAAATTGTACTTCTCGGCAGTGGAGCCACAAGAAATTCTGGCCCCCCCATGTAAAAATTCAAATCACTGGCCCTCCCTTGCCTTAAATTATATGTACATAAATATCAAGAGTGAGCCTGGTCACCTCGAGTAAGTCAAACAGAACCGTGCAATCAGATTAGTTTATTTCCGTGGAGCATGTGAAACAGTGGCGCTCATTGGTCAGCTGTGATTTAGAGACAAAATCAAACTTCTTCTGCAGGAATCCGCAATGCTTTTCAGTCCTAGTAACATATTTGCTTTGAAACAGAGCATGTGTGTCCCCGATTAGCTAATCCACCTGTCAATCACACCCGACCAGACAGATATTAAATTTGTGTAAAAAACAAACAAACAAACAAACAATAAAAATGTATTTACCACACATTGCTGCATTGTTTCTTCTGTCTAATTGTCTAGAACCCCATTTAAAACAGGGAGGTCTGGTCAAGCCTGAGAACAGGTTCAAAAAAGCATGTGATTTGTGTACTTTGATGATCTTTTTACCTGCTGAATACAATATTTCACAGCATGATCTCTGTGTGTGTTTGACCTATGTCTCTCCTCTTAACACCCATGCAGTGACTCACAGGACAGACTCATCTTCTATTTGACAATACCAATGACAAAGGTCTGTCTATAGGCCTAGCTCCTGTTTTTAGTGACAACAAAGCACCATAAACTCACAAGTTTGTCTCTCTGCTTTTCTTTGTCAGCCTGCCTTTGGTGCAGGTTTGGTTTGTCAGCTCGCACAGGCCCAAGCCACAGAGCGAAACGAAAGATTATGAAGGAGGAGATGATTGAAACATTGAAAGTTGTTGTAATTGTCAAACCCACAAACTAATGAAACATCGTATATAGTGAGGGCCCATCCACTGGAATTAATACTCTAAAACTAGAATATATTTACCTATTTTGCAAACATTTCTGGGCCCTTAGAATCATTCTATTGCACCAGATTGTGTGCATTATCAAATGTTTGTATGACACAAATTTACTTCTCCTAATTTTTTGAACCACTAATTTGTACTTGAATAAACTTGAATAATATTATTTCGAAGTACGCTCTATAAGCGACAGTAAATCACAATATAAAGCCATGAATGCAAATGCATTTATGTTACAGCCACCCTCAAATATATAGGTGTGATTCTCCATAAAGACTATACCGCCGTTTGTTCCTCTATAAAGAAAGACCTTGAAAAATGGAACCTTATTCCATATTTCAGTCTACGCCAAAGGACTGAAACTATTAAAATGAGTGTTTTGCCCAGATAGCTCTGCCAATTTCCATTCCCAGCCAGCTGTTTGATGAGTGGAATAAAACAATCTCTAGATTTATATGTCATGGTAAAATACCTCATATCCAATTTAAGACTCTACCAAAAGAAAAAGGAGGATGGGGCTTACCCTATCTGAAAAATGACTTTATTTCAGCTCAAATCAGAACACTGCCTTACTGGTGTGACCCAAAGTGTAATGTTGCGCCGGCGGCCCCTGTACAGGCCTTAGTGGCAGATGACAAACGGCTGAGTAACGGCCCTGGGTAAGATCTGTGCTTATGACATGGAAAGAACTAATCAAAATAAATTAAGCTGGTTGGCTTAATACATTTTGAAACTAAAGTTTTAAGCCAAATAGCACCGACCTGAGATTTAAGATTTGGATAACAAACGGCATAAGACTTTTTTACCAGATTTAAAAAGAAAATGAAATGAAAAGCTTTGATATGCAGAAGGTGTCCTTTGGCATGGAGAAACAGGTAAATTGGTATTTCCAAATAAGGAATTATTATAACCATGAAATTAAACAAAGTTATGACAATTATAACCCTCTGACTGAAATAAATGCAATAATGAGTTGCCAATCTACTAGATATATTAAAATAAAATGTGAAAAAGAGCGTTGTTTTTTTTTTTTATGGACAAGGAGTGGGAATACGTGTGTACTTCACAATGGAGGACTGCAAAGCCCCATGTTTGGAGGGAATTCTGTTGACCCGTTTAACAGCATGTCAAAGTGCTCAGGCAGGGGCTGAGAGCTGGAGAAACGGTGGTTGCCGAGAGGCAAACAATTACCAAATGTTTAAGACAGTCCAGTTACACACGAATATTGGACAGAATTTAACAAGGCAGTGAAGACTATTTTTGATACCACCATCCCACTCAATTTTGGACATACTCCTGGCGGCTGGAGAAAAGGCCATCACAAAAAATTATGACACAAACTGCCCCGACAATTAAGGACTGGACTGACATTATAACTGCTATATGCAAAGTGGGGAAAAAAACACTTCTGGACTCAATCTGAAAATAGACATATTCGCTAGCCACCGGACAAAATGGGACTTTGATTTTGGATTTAATATGCTTTAACCCTTCTTTTCTTTGGATGCCACCCCTTTATTTTCTCATTTTATTTCATTACTCAACCTGTGTTCTCTTCGGTCCTGCCCAGTTCTGTTTTTGTAGTTTTATGGAAAAAAAGAAGTTGCAAGCCAGATGGAGATTATATGATTCACAGCTCACTCACTGGAGGAATTCAAAAACAAGATGCTATTTATCTGTGTGCAGACCAAAGCTCTAATTATAGGTGACTTGCAGATGATGCAGAAGTTGCAAAGCTACTAATTACAAGTATGCCAACACTTGTTATAAATAACTTTGGGTGTCCTTTTTCATTCCCAACAGCACTTTATTAGTTCATATTTGAAAGTAATGTCAATTAGAATGTTTTGGGCCGAGTCAAGTTAATACATATAAATTGAATATGCATAACATTGTTTTAGTTAAATGTGTATGCTGCATTGCTCTTCAGGAGTGCTAACCTGTCCCTTGGCTAACCTTGATTAATGCCCGCGGCGCTGGCTAACTCTCTCTGACAGTAAAAGGGATAAGTGGCCATAAAAAATACATAGCTGCTGCATCGTGGGTAATTTTTCATGTGCCCAGCCTGGTTTGGATGTGACGTTTGACTGGCTGCACGCGGTGGTGAAACATGGTACGATTAGCTGTAAGCGTGGCTAAAACAGACGTAATACTGCAACGCATCACAGGGGGCGCTTGAGAACATACACAAAAACCTACGTAATGCTTTTTTCCCCTCGTCATTTAACTTCAAGAATGCATTGTTTACAAAGTTCAAGATTGGTGGCAACATGACACAATGGGGAAGGGAACGTTCTAAGCTCAAATCAAAAGCGCTGAATGTTTGCTGGATGTTTATTTAGAAGTTTATTCCCAACATGGAGTAAATAAACAATGACACAATGATTCTGACTGTGTGTTGTGTTTGACCGTGCACATTATCTCAGTGATTACATGTATTTTCAGTTTTGGTGTTGGGACCCAAGAGCGTTCAGTTTGTTTGTTGGGAGGCGTCATTTTCAGTACAGAAAAAGCTGAAAAACAGGTTGCAAAAAATATATCAAGTAATGAATAAGGTTCATTATGCATATTCATAATTATAATATATGCATATATTCATTAGGTTGAATGCAGTGTCTATGTTGCAGAAGTTTTCCTGAGGCTCTGGGACTGCACTAGTGTTATCACTTTGGATATAACAAACACATTCATTTGGAGACAGACTTTTCATAAGGAGCAGGAACAAATGTAAAAACGCTGTAGAGTGGAGCAGGCACATCGAGGACCTGTGGATCCAGATGCTCCTCAACTGCCTGGAGAAACGGTCTTCCTGGAGAAACGGTCTCTACTCCATATGTACGGTTCTTCATCGGCCTCGAAGAATTGGTTCTCCTCCTGAGTGGGTCTAGCTCCACCGTGTATCTGCAAATTGAGGCGCGTCCGCCTGTCCGTCCGAGGGAGTCGGATCTCTCCTTCACTGTGGTTTTCCTGGCCGAGAAGGAGGGTCTAAGGACAGGGGAGCTTAGGACATTTCCAAGTCCCTATGAACACTGTTTATTTTGTTTTCCACTGTAGCCCCTCGAGGCAACTACAGTTGTGATTTTGGGCGTTACAAAAATATATTGAATTGAATGGAATAGTAGCTTTAAGTCCAAATCTCATACTATACGCTGCTATTTTGAAGTGTTTGATCGTGCAAGAGAACGTAAACTGAACAGAATTATCACTGTCACACTCAAAAAGAGACTGAGGAATATTAGTCCAAGTAAGAAATGTTACAAGCTGTAAAAACTCAAAAATGTTGTATGTCGTCTAATAGTGTGAATGAGAGAATGCGTGTGACCTTATGTTCTGCCACCCTTATATACATTTATTTACATAAAATACCATCAAAATGGTACACATGTGGACCAAACTGAACTTGACATTCTGGAATATGTTAAAGGAACTGCATGTATCTTTACTATATAGAAATAAAAAAAGGTGCAACAATCACAGCTGAAGCTGTGTTGCCAGAGCCTTAACCTGCAGAAGAAACACATCCAAGTGTTTGTGTTCAGGCCATGGCTCATGCTCTGCTCCTTCTGCAGAATCCCAGGCTCAATGAGCTGCAGAGGCCAAACTAGCTCTGATTCATGACTGGTGCAGGAGCTGGGCTTTAGGTAATGACCTTTCACATCAGAGAGAGGACCAGAGAGGTTTAAACAATGGCAACACAAATGAGAGACTCACGTGAGGCTCATTCTGTTTTCTGAGGGGATAATCAGCTTGAGAACCAAAACACACTTTGCCATTTTGCCCAATGTTTTTAAGAATGTAATTAAGACGAAATCAATATTACATTTGTTATCAGTAAGAGCCACATTTGATTCGAACATGATCTTATTTCTGGGGAAACAGATTGGTCATGTTTTTGAAATTTTAACTCAAAATCATACATACAGTCCCTTTAAGATTGCAGATGGAAGGTAGGAGCCCATAATCTATGAGCAATTCACATCAAAAATAAATCTCCAAACTGAAATTTCAAAATTGTTTAACCGTATCAATACTGCTTTATTACAATGGAACGGGTCCACAAACCAGCCATATTTTAAAATCTGCAATGATCACACTTGAATAATACACCACATTTTTTAGACATTCATAAATTAGGGTGAGCGCTTGAGCCTGAAGCTCCGTATCTTGCTGATACATCTTAACCGCACCCACGAAAGCCACAAAAGCCTCTGACAAAGTTCACAGTGCCAACAGCTTGTTAACCATTTCTATAATGTCTTGGGAGTTTGAACGCGCTGTGTGAGAAGACAGTGGGACCACAAACGTGTCCACAGCCCTCCACACACCTCCACACACCTCCTGCTCCTGACAGGTGGCCCCAGCTGCACTGAAGGAGGGGTTAAATGCAGGGGACAAATTCAAGGATTATACCTCAACCTAAATAATATAATGTGGTATGTTCTTTGATGGCTTGCAGCTCTACATCTCCTGCATGTGTTTTGCATTCCTTCAGTGTCATTACCATACATTACAGCATGACATTAGCTCGCTATAGAAACTTTAGATCAGAGATGGCTTTTTTCATCTCTATTTCATGATGCCCTCTGCTGCAGAAACTTTTTAAACATGCATTCCGACATAAAGGCTATATATATTAATGCATGACTAGTCCATATGCAGCTTAGGTTAAATATTGCACTGCTTTTCACGCTTAACCCTCATGTGTATAGATGATAACAATAAAGAATTTACAGACTTGTTCTAGGGCTTATAAAAAGTTAATGAAAGCAGCATATGTGGCCTGTCCTGAGGCAGTGCTAAAGAGGTGCAGGTCTCACTGAAACCTATCGTGACAAATGAAGAGCCACTATTGATTTTTGTATGTAGTGAAAGTGTCTTGCTCTACAGTGATTAATGCACGCAGGACGCCTCGTTGACATCCAGTACAATTAAAGTGCAATGGGCTACAGTTTTGCAGATCAATATCAATTTGTTTTATATAGATACGCCAATAGGTTCCACTTGACATGGCAGGGGAAATTTACGTTATATTCTATAAATACACATGTAAATGTATTGGCAATTACATACTAACGTATTAGTAATTTGGAGACGGTGAAAATCCTACATTTTTTAAATTATGGATGTATCCATTTTCAGGAGAGTAAAGATGAATTGTACTTCCGTTTGATTATTCATGTTGACCTTGTAGTGAACTACATGTTCCTGTTCTTCTACTATACTACAACTAATACTACTGCTACTTCTGCTATTATTATAGGCCCGAGCCGAAGGACGAGAATCGTCCCGGCAAGGGATTTATTAAAATTGTATCCGGGGGACCGGAAAAACGCAAAAATAGCATAGTAAACAAGGACGAATATGCCTGTGAGTGGTATCGAAAATTAGAACTCAGTGAGTTCTCAGTGAGTGAATTTTTGATTTTTCAGGTGTGGTCAAAATGTTATGATATGCAATGATATGCAAATGTAGTGGCTATCTATTAAAATGGTACTCTAGCGCCCTCTCCAAATTTGATTTTTAAAAAAATTCCTAAAAGACAGTCTGACATAAACAACTGAAAAAAATTATAATGGGTTCATTTGTGACCGGGCACAATGCGACAAACTCTATCTCGAGTTTTTATAGCGCAAAAAAAAGTCAAAAAAAGAGTTTCTGTTATTATATATACTAACATATACATACACATACACATACACACATATGTATAGTTCTGTTTTTACACATACACACCAGTTAAAATGTCAAAATACATTAGACTTATGCAAATTCATATTATGACTCCCCACCCTAAGCCCCACAGGGAACCCAATTTTTTCAATATTTTTACACCTCATACTTTATATATTTCCACCTTAGATTTTCAATCAAAAAGCTTGAAAATGTGTCAAAATGAACTACACCCTTGTGCAATTAGAGGGAATTCTTTTGATATTTGAATGAATGTGACATGTGGGCATGGCAAGCTCGTTAACAAAACGTGTTAAAACTTGCGTATTTCTGGCATGAGATGTCCTATTTCCCGGCACGAATATACGTTTTGTGTGAAATGATGAGCTGAACCCAATGATATACAATATATATTGCTAAATTTTGTAAAATCTCTACAGCGCCCCCTTGAACCTTTGAATTATGTAAAAAAAATTACTTTGACATAGACAAATCAAATTTGGCACAGACATTCTTCTTGCCATTTTGAACAAAAAAGTAAATATTGGCATACCTCTATTTAAAAGCATGTTACCGTGGTAACCTGACAAATAATGTCATTGACTTACATGGGTTTTGGTTTACAAACTTTTTGAAAAAAAAAAATACTTTGACGTAGACAAATAAGTCAAGGTAAGTTTATTTTTAGAGCACAATTCATACACAAGGCAATTCAAAGTGCTTCACACAACAGGGAAAAATCACAAAGACATGACAGAAATCACAAAACAATTTAAGACTTAATAGAGAAGAGTGCAAAGAAAATAATTTCCGTCATATGCACAGCTAAATTAAAACTGTTTTTAGCTTAGATTTGAACATTGCCAGAGTAGAGGCCTGTCTGGCATATTCAGGAAGACTGTTCAAGATTTTAGCTGCATAAAACTGAAACGCAGATTCCCCATGTTTAGTCCTGACTCTGGTCACCAGCAGGAGGCGGGTCCATGTTTTGTCCCGACTCTGACACCAGCGGGAGGCCAGTGCATGTTTAGTCCTGACTCTGGCACCAGCAGTAGGCCGGTCCCTGAGGTTCTCAAAGTCCGAGATGGTTCATATGGCACTAACATGTCCGAGATGTACTTTGGTGCTAGGCCATGGAGAGACACAAGCACACAAGCAGAGCTGCTTTAAAGTCTATTCTCTGAGCCTGAAGCCAGTGCAGAGACCTGAGCACAGGACTAATGTGATCATACTTCCTGATTCTAGTCAGGACCCGAGCAGCAGCGTTCTGGATGTACTGCAGCTGTTTTACAGCTCTTTTAGAGAGGCCAGTGAGCAGGCCGTTACAGTAGTCTAATCTACTAGAGACAAATGCATGGACAAGTCTCTCCAAGTCTGGTTTAGTTTCTGTTTTTGTACTTTTGACACTAATAAAATCTGACACAGACACCCTTCTTGCCATTCTAAACAAAAAAGACAATGACGGCATACCTCTCGCTGCAAGCATGTTACCGTGACAACCTGACAAAGGCCATGTCCACACATAGCTGGGTATCTAATAAAACGCATATATTTTCCTACGATTTGACCTGTCATCCACACATAACCAGGGGATTATGCTCTTGAAAACGGTGCTTTTGGAAAACTCCAACCAAAGTGAAGATTTCAGAAAACTCCGGTTTTGTGTTTGAGTTTGGACACGGGTAAACAGCGTTTTAAGGTCCTAAACGTCACCATCTGCGACAATTACTGAATACACGTCACACATGCGTCCTTGTTTATGCCAGTGGACAAGGTGGATCCTTTGGAAAGTCTGTTACTTTTGATTGTACAAGTGCGGCGCACAGAACGAGAGCTTTACAGTCGGCTATATTGCACTAAATAACCTGATAGATCAATGCAAATAAATAGCAAAATCTGGCGCCACGCTTCATGTTTTGTGGAAGTGATGACGAGAAAAGGCTTGCTCTCATTGGATAGATTGGCTCTAACTTTTAGGCAAACACGTCAACTATTGGTTTGGCATGTTTATGACCACGCTCAAGAGCGCAATTGTACGTGTTTGTGTGGATGGCCATGTATTTAAACAATTATGTGTGTACGCAGTTCTTTTTATTAAACGAAGTGCGGCGGATATGTGTTTATAAAAATACCTGCCTACGTGTGTACATGGCCAAATACTGCCTTTGACCTACATGCATTTTGGTTTACAGGCATTTTGATTGGGATGATGACATTTACTTTATCATTAACAGTTAATATTTGGCACAATTATTCTGTTTGAGGGAGGGGTGATGTAGGTGGTGGGATTATATGTGTGCTCTTCGCGCTGGCTTTTACCCCGCGGGCGATGGTCTTTATCGCTGCGCGCGGCTTTTATTATTATTATTATTATTATTATTGCTGCTTCTACAACTACTATAGCCATGTTTTGGGAAATTGTCCTAAAGAGTCTCTCCTGTCTTAAGCAGGCTTTAGACTGTGTGTTTTTTTTTAAGATTTCAAGATGTTCCAAATGATCCCAAAACTGACATTTTGATCAAATCTCACACGCGGAGAGCCCGACCTCACGCAGACCTGCTCACAGTGTGTGAGGACATGAGTCAGTGGAGGCGTGTGGAGGTGTGTGGAGGGCTGTGGAGGGCTGTGGACACGTCTTGTGGTCCCACTGCCTTCTCACACAGCGCGTTCAAACGCCCAAGACATTATAGAAACGGTTAACAAACCGTTGGCACTGTTAACTTTGTCAGAGGCTCTTGTGGCTTTCGTGGGTGCGGTGAAGATGTATCAGAGGAACACTTGTTTGACCTGTTCACTTCCTTTGTGCCTCCAGCCTCCAGTGTTTTTTGCTGCTGCCTCAGACCCTCCAACTCCCAGCTTGTAGCAAACATGTCTGAAATCTCTGCGATCGTATGATCGGCAGTCGGGTGTGCATTGTGAGCAGGTAAATGTAGTTCAAAACCCCTTGTGACCTGCACAACACAGACACATAGATGAGCCCAAATTTGGCAACATTCTAAAACGCCTGAAAATTGCCCAGGGTAAGTCCAATTTTAAGTACCGTCCTGTTTAAGCAATCCAAAATGGACCCTGCAAAGTAGTTTTTAGAAAAACAAAACTAATCAGGTACTCATTGAGGAGGGAGCGAAAGTCAGTGTACAATAGGATGTAAATTGGCCCATCCCAGTTCGTTTCAAGCAAAACCAATAACTCCCTTTATCAGGAGGTCCCGCCCTGTGGGCAGGGCTTACACAAAGTAGGTTAAAGACTTGAGTTCTCAGACTTGTTTCACAGAATGAGAATGACTCTTGGATGAGAGTCGACACGAGTACAGATGACTACAACTGAGTATTCTTCTACAATGGAACACTCCTGGACGAATGAGGGATTACACCGACATATCTATATTGCATATATTCAATTAGGGTGTTTGTATTGCTAAAACAAATACCTTGGAAAACACAGATCCTTACAGTGAGTGGGCTCGCTTCTTCATAGATCTGAACCGTAACTTGGTCTTGTGTCATCACCTGATTGTCTCCATGGAGACATTTTAAGATGGCCTTTTAAATATTCTTGTGTTTTATGTAGTTAATTTTTAACAGGCTATTTTAGTTTGTGTTTGCACAGCTCAATGTCTCAAAAACCATAACAGAGTGTCTCACAGACCCCTGACTTGGTGACTGTAAACTTTGGACAGTGATTAGATGAGTGTGGGCAGCATTAATGGGGCCACATTAGTGCACCAGCAGCGTCCACACATCATGTTCGCTCTTTAATGGAGCAGATTATATCAGACGGTGGAAAATCATTACAGAAACTTTGACTTGCCCAGTCTATTATCTTGTTCTACAACTTATGCTCAAAGTAATTGCTAACTAACCCGTTATATGGCGTTTAATTAGTTGGTGTATTAGGTATGCATCTTAGAAAGCAGAATCAATGCAAATGTCTATAATGTGCATTGAGCAAGCCTTAAAACTGAATTTATCTCAGTAGTCAACCTTAATGTAGCCATTTTAAAACGCGAAATAACAGTTACTTTGCAAATAAATGGAGATACGTTTCAATTTTGTTGTGCTATATAATTCTTGCGTCACATAAAAAGGATAAAATGGGATGTTTCCTGAATAGATTTAGAATGGTCTTGATCTATACCAAAACAAACAGAGCGGAGTGAGATTTAGAAGACTTCACCTGCTCCCCCCTGCTCCCCCCTGCTCCCCCCTGCTCCCCCCCTGCTCCCCCCCTTCCTGCTCCCCCCCTTGCTGCTGGACACAGATGAGTGTTATTGGTTAATTTTTGGGCTATTACTCTCCTCAAACTGCCCTAACGAGTCCTCTTGTTGAGCTGCACCAAGACATTTGATGAGCTTTTCTATTGTCGTTGTATTTTCGCTCTCAATGTACTTGAATTGCTCCTCTGGGATGAATAAAGTTACATTGATTGACTGATTGATTTAGTAAGAGATCGCATGGTAACATTTAAGAAATTACAAAATTATTTTGTGCTGAAAATTACATTCCATTGTCAAACTGTGTGTGTGTGTGTGTTATTTTTTTTATTATTATGGTACCAAAATTGATCTTTAGTATTGAGCCTTTTTCTTATGGAAGTTAAATGGTAGTTGTTGCTGACTGTAAACGCAAGGTGAAACAAAGTGTCTTGCCCAAAGGAATGATGGCAATACCTGGTCATTAACAGTCATCAAATCTCCAAGAGCCAATGCCCAAAGATTACTCAAAAAACAGCTTCTACTTCACCACTACTTCACAACACACTTGTGACAACGTGACAAAATATAAATAAATAAAAATATCATGAAAAAAAATTAAAAGGAAATAATTTGAACAGACATTGAAAGCAAATTAAACATCAAACATTTCTTTCTCTGTTAAATCTTTGCACAAGCTTTTCTAAACTGGCTTTTTTTTTCTTTACCTATTAACATAAATTCATGAGCTGTATTTTAAAGGTGATATTGTATGTGAATAAACTTTTGAGCAGTTAAAAAGCATGCATGAAAGTTATTGTGAAAAAAAACAACCAAAAAACGGATAAAAACATCAATAAACTAGAAAAAGGTGCTTGAAACCAATTGAGAATCGCTGTGTTAGTCCGAGAGATTATACTGTGCTGCTGAATGGCCCTTTAACCTATGGATATCTGACCAAAAACGTCTTATTTGGTATGTAACTTTGCATTAGATCATATCAAATGGGATTACAAGGGTTTGACAAGGTCTGAGCAGTGAACTCCTGCCTGTATCTAAAGGATTAGACTAGAGGAGATGTGTTTTCCTGAAATAACTTTACAGTAAGCGTTTGACTAATATGGAGTAAGATGTTTTAGCTCGAGGCTGAAAACCGATGAATATCATGTCACTGCAGTGGGGATGTTTGTTTCTGCTTTTGAAGACTGTAAAAAGAAAATCAGTAAGAGTAATTGAGTGGGTTTGACAAGTTGGATTGAACCGGTTTTAATATTCTGCAGCACTTTATGATAATTACACTTTAATTAGCCTTAATAAAGCATTAACAAAGATTCAATTTATAGTGAACAAAGTTTATTAAGGTAGAAATACTAAATTAAGCCTGAATCACTCGATTTGTTTACGTAAAACATTTGACATTTACAAATGTTTTGATTATTAAAATCGGTATATTTAATTTTGAGTTTGTGCAGGTCATGGTTTAACAAATCAAAATTTTGGGTTCTTTAAATAATAGTGCTATATCGTAAACTATCATGAGCAATATATCGATTATCACATGTATCGAAAAATCACGAAAACAGTGTTCAACATGTGACTGGCCCTTCAATTGTTTTCTGTTGTTTTTGCCCTTTTACCCCACAAACTGAAGTCGTTAGATGTGTAGCTGTATCCTCTTACCGGTCTCGCCCCACACAGGCAGGTACTCGTCTTGTTGGATGTCCAGCATCAGCTCCAGTCCGTTGCCCATCCCGCCCTTCATGGTCACCAGCGGGGTCTTCCCGTCCTGGCCCGAGTTAAACATGTAGCATTTGCCATAACGAGTGAAGATCTGAAACAGCCAGAGGAAAAGGAAGGATTTAGCGAAGGTCTCAAGTAAGACATTGTTGAGTTTAATAATAAGTGTCCTTCTCAAGGATACGACGATGTGTGCAGGTGGTGGTTCGAACGGCCAATGCAATCAGTCAACAGGCTCAAAAGTTTGCTAACAAGTCAATGAACCAAAAAAGAAAACACCAAATAAATCAATTCCCAACGTAGCAAGTAAATCTCTGCACTGGATTCTCCGTTTGACTCAATGCCCTTGGTCCATCAGGGGTGTCCAAACAATTTTCATCAATGGAACGATATTTGAACGAAACGAAGGACCACAGATTAGTGACTGATACAGAGACGTATCATTGAATAAGGTGTTTTGAACGTGTCACCACATCTTTATTTAATCTTAAAAACTTATAACGTATTAACACTTTAAACGTATAGCTATGTCCCAGATGACAGAAATATGTATTGGTGGCAAACTCCTGCAATGGATACAATAAATGGATACTGTACGTTTGGGGTCTACAAGAAGGCCATCACAGAGAAATGGATAACACAAACTGAATCAATCAAGGACTGGACCCAAATTATAACTAATGTTCCCAAAATGGAAAAAACGACCTTCAGACTCAATTTTAAAATGGATTTAGGACTAAACGGGACGTGACCCTTAAACAATTTTTGTTTCTCCTTTCTTTATTTAGATGTCTTGTGCCATTCTTACTGCTTTAGTTTCGCTCTGTGCCGTGTTTTATATGTTTTATGATTTATTGCTCACATTTATAAACTGAAGGATTTTTAATTTTGCAATTAAAGTACTTCTTGGGGGAAGCTGGGCAATTCACAGTTATGATGTGGTGAATGTGCAAATATGAATCCATCCCAAGTTCTCGTTTTGTCCTGATCTAGTCCTTATTTAGTTTCGAGTTTAGTCCTGATTTAGTCCCAAATTTGATGATGATGAAGTACTGTGCAAAAAACTGGTCAGAAATCCAGTTCACGGTTGAATTTTAAAGTTTGTTGACAACATTTTAAAAATCCAAACGCATTCGAGATGGTGTTCAATCCAAGAATACATCTGGTTACACTTGCACGTCACCTTAAATGCTACACCCGGGTTCACTCCGATGTATGTGTTTTCCCCAAAGTACAATGTGTCAAAGGTTTATTTTTAGCTGCAGTCTGAAGGCTTTTCTCGCTGCTGCGTGTTACTGTGTCACAGGCAACAAAACATAGTGCAGTGTTTGTGTACCATGTCTCATCATCGCTAACGTCACAGAACACTGAAGCACAGCACAACAATCGGGAGTGACTAAAATAGTCAATAAAGTAATAAGTAAAACTCTACAGTCTAACGACTCAATCAATATAAAGAAAATACAAAGTACTCTCTAAAATGTTACAACTGGGAAATACAGTATACTGTCCTCAACAATTAAGAAGTAGAATTTGTAGTAAACCTACAGTTTCTGTGACTGTAGTTGCAGTCGTAGTTGCTGTAGTTGTGTCGAGATTTCAAAACGTCCATCTTATTCAAGACCAAAAGGCTTTAGGCTGATATTAAAATGTATTTTGCCTAAACCTGTTTACGTTCAAAACAAATTCCAAGTACATATTCTTATTGGCAGCAAAACGGAAATATGAATGTGAAGATAGCATTAGCGAAAAACTTGCCCTTGACGGTTTGAGCTGACTCCTGATGTTGTGAGTTTGCTGGTGTAAGAAATATGTGTCTTAAAATAAAATACAGTTTAAGTTTTGTCAGCATTAACATTAAGGAGAGCGTTTGAGGTGAGTCCCAGTGCAACAAACAGCTTGAGGTAAATCATTAGCATATGTTTGCTAACAGAGCTCATGTTATCCCCAAACCTGGTCAGCAGCCATTTTAATGCCTTAAATTTGTTTCTTAGTTAAAGTAACATTATGTAACTTTCTGGATGTGGCAAGTCACCTGCATGACTCCATGAAAATAGAAAGTTAAAAGTATACTTCTAAAGATTCTCCATAGCGATAGATATATTTTATACCATACTGTGGAATATTATAGCCAGAGGAACATTTCATTGGAAACAAGCAGGAGCACGCTCCTCCAGGCCACGTACAAGTCAGGTTTGTGGAGATGAATGCCCACTCACTGTCAGGATACTTATTTTTCTATGTTTTAAGTGCAATAAATCCAAAATGCAAAAAATAAATAAAAGAAAATGTTTTAAAATTTTTTTTTTTAAAGTTACATACTGGGGCTTTAAGCAAAAACAATTGCATCAGTGTTTTAGCATAATAAAGATGTAGAACCCGCAGAAACAAAGTTAATCTGGTTTGAAAAAAAATTCTGAAACTTTTAGTCATTTACAATTTTGAGGGATAGAGTACAGGAAGTTAAGCATTTGGGAATTTCTTTTATAGAAATTGTAAATGTTTTCATTTTTTGTGATTTATTGGGTACTTTTGTGACTTGAAAAATAACCAGGCTTATTTGTAATAAAGACTTGATATAAAGATGTAATGAAGATGTATTTACTTGAGTTCTATTGTCTTGACAAGCAGCTATTTCATTTAAACTTTTTGCAGCAGTCCAAACCACCTCACTTTCCAAACGTATTCCTGAGCATCCTAATTATTCAATGCAAAGAGTTTATAGCCAGAGCAAGTTTTGTTTTGTCATGGTAACGCTAAAAACAACTAGCATCCAAACAGCGCACTTCCTGGTTTGAAAACGCTTTAGAGATGCAGACAATGACCTTAATTTGATCTAAAGAGCTGCTTTTACAATAGATCTGTACAGGCAATTTAAATATTACTTATACTATTATTATTATTATTATTGTTATTATTATTATTATTATTATTATTATACTTTACATAATAACTTCAACTAAAATCTACATGCGCTGAAAATTTAAGCATAGCAACTTTAGAAATATAAAATGTAATCTATCACCCAGGACTTAAAAAAATAAATAAATATTACATCATAATATCCCTGACTAAACACAGACACTCAAAAAAAAAGAAAAAAAGAAAAAAAAGTTGCACGCTGTGTCAAACATGTCAGGCAGCTTGATCCTCGCAGTGCCAGGGAATAACGTGTCCATAGCAGCAGCAGGAGCAGTAACAGTGGAAGTAAACTGACCTATCGGCACGGACATGATCCGACTGAACTAATGGACATCTAATAGAATCATTAACATAAGGAGACAGAGCGGGCACAGCGGAGTGGGGATGAGGGGCCAGTAAAAGCCTTTATCCTGCTCTTCGACAGGAATCAAAACAGCTGCGTCAGCCATTAACCTCATATTAACCTTCAACTATGTGGCATTTACTCAAGAAAGCACTCAAATAAAAAGAAGCGAACAAAGCGGACAATGAATGCCTGTTTTGGGTTCCACAAATCTTATTCTGTGGAATAAAAATGCAAGTGCATTTATGAATCTATACCTCATTTTGTGTTCTGTGCAGGAGCAATAATAGTAGTCGTAGCAATAATAGTCCGAGCTGAAACCTTAATGTGCCTGATCATAACAGCAGATTGTGTATTATCAAAGACTCTTGAAACAATTAAGATTTAAAATGACGTTCAACATCCCAAAAGCTTTTAGCCAGTTTTACTGTTATGTCAAACTACCTTTTATTCATGGATACGAGCACAAACATCTGATGAACTAACACGTCTCTAGATCAAATAGAGGGATTGCTTTCTCTCCACATTTCTGATTAATTCTTTTAGAAGCGGCATCAAACAAAACTTAATGTAATATACCCCACAAATTACATCTATTTTGTTCAAGGACAAATATTATGCATTGATTTTATTGTTATCGGCATTTAAACATGCTCCTGAGTACCTTTTCATCTCAAAATTGTTTCCAAAAAAAATCTAAATTACTTGTTTCTAGTAAATTACTTTTGCACTATCTTCTGGCTGCAGAGGGAATTACAAAATTGTGATTAAAAAAACTGCTAAACCACTCAATTTCAATGATCGTGATTTGACAGCCGAAATGGCCAGAAAGGAGTGACGGTTTATCATCAAGATCAAGTCAGCGTTTGGCGAGAAATGATTATTTATGTACTGCTTTTTGCCTTTTGGAGTCTACGCTCTCTCTTGTCCAAACCCCTCGTGTGTGGGGAGCCGAAAGCAAGTCAGACCACTCACTTTGGACGCCTTGAGCAGGACGATACGGTTCACTTACGACAGTGGAGACAGTTTCGACCATTCCAAAACCAGTCACATTTCTATATCTGGAGTGACCAAACCGGCAACCCTCCAGCTCCCAGACGAACGCTTGTACCACTGCTCCCTACTTCTAAGTAATTTGTTGTCTACAGTTGAAAGCTTTATAAAACACTTTAGAGACTATTCATTCTTTCTTTCGTTTTTTTAAGATTTAGTCAGCGAGGGAGTGCTGTTATCTATTAAGGCCAATTCAACAGCAATTCAATCTGTCTTCTAATACTGCTTTATAGAAATGTATCTGAAACTCTCTGAAAGCAGATCGTTTTGTGCAGTGAGAAAGTTGTGGAATTTAGAAAAGAGAACGAGGGAACATTTTCTTACATTTGTAGCATCAAGACATGCAATGAGACAAGCTCATCTGATTTGTGTCATTTTTAAGGTCAAACTCCAATTTGAATAATGAAATGAATTCACGAAATTAAACCAATAATTGTGAAACTGAAAAGCAATTTGTATTTTCATTTTTGATGATGATCACAATATAGGAATATGTGTCTGAAAATATGTAACTGCGATGCATTTTTGGAAGCTAAGATCTCCGTCAAATCCATAGTTTTGACAGGGAGGCGTCCGTTTCAGATGTGACCTATGAATCATCGTTTTGATGACAAATCATTCAACGTGTTTCCAGCGTCGGCAGCTCTCAAGTAAAGACAAGACAGGCAGAGTTTGTCTGAAGCTCAGCGATGTGTGTTAGAACGCACAAAGTATGATTCATGATGGATGGCCTCTCGCTGTGAGGACTTAGCAAGTCGTTTTAAAAAGAGAGGGGGTTTTGAAGTAACCTTTAAAGTAGACATATTTCACTGTTCACACTCTCTCTATTATACTAACTTGATTTTTAAGAGTCAGTGTTCTATTGTTTCTTCTTTAAAAAAAAACAAAAAACTCATATTTTCTTTCACGGAGGCCAAATATGACTGATCTAAAGGCCCAATGTATACAATATGCAGATTTTAAATTACTATGGCAAATACCCTCACCAGAAACCTATGAATAGGACCTTCGATATGATTTGATACCTTTACATGCTCAATAACTTTAAATAAAAGTATAAACAACTTTATGTGCAGACATTTTTCTTTCACTTTTCATTGGAAAGTCCAGCACTGATAATGCACGATGCGCAGTGCGAAGGGCATCAAGTCAGAATCAGGGTCAGAAAAGGTTTATTGCCATTGCCGATTAACAGAATTCAACATAGGAACGGCATTAGGGTGCAACATAAAGCATTGAGCAATAATAAAGACAACATAAATGAAATTAAAGGAGCATGCATTAGAGTTAAAATTGACTATATGAGATAAAAATAGACTCACTATGTACACAATAATTTACAGTTACATTTACAGTTGCAGTGCAGAAAGTGACAGTGCAGTGAGTGATGGATTGAATTGTAGTTAAAGTGACAGGTGTTTAGAAGTGTTCATGAGGCAGAGGGAAAGAAACTATTCTTGTGGCTGGAGGTTCTGGTCCGGATGGACCGTAGCCTCCTGCCTGAGGGGAGTGTCCAGGGTGAGAAGGGTCAGCTGTGATCCGACCTGCTCGTCCCAGAGCCCTGGAGACGCACAGGTCCTGCAGAGATGGAAGTCTGCAGCCAATCACCTTCTCAGCAGAGCGCACAATGCGCTGTAGTCTCTGTTTGTCCCTGGCTGTGGCTCCGGCGTACCACACGGTGATGGAGGAGGTGAGGATGGATGCAATGGTGGCCGAGTTAAACTGCACCATCATCTGCACTGGCAGCTTGGCTTTCCTCAGCTGCCGCAGGAAGTACATCCTTTGCTGGGCCTTCTTGATGAGGGAGCTGATGGTGGGCTCCCTCTTGAGGTCCTGGGTGATGGTGGTGCTGAGGAAGCGGAAAGAGCCTACTGTGGTGATGGGGGATTCTGTCATGGTGAGGGGGGGCTGTGACTTTCCTGAAGTCCACGATCATCTCCCCTGTCTTCTGGGAGTTGAACTCCGGTCCACCTCCCTCCTGTAGACAGACACATGCCCGTCTGAGATGAGCCTGATGAGGGTGGTGTCGCCCGCAAACTTGATCCGTTTTACGTTTTACGAGTCGTGGCTGGAGGTGCAGCAGTTTGTGTATAAGGAGAAGAACAGAAGAGAAAGTACACAGCCTTGTGGAGAACCTGTGCTGATAGTCCGAGTGTCTGAGACATTCTTCCCCAGCCGCACGCACTGCCTCCGATCCGTCAGGAAATCAGTGATCCACCTGCAGGAGGAGTCAGGCACGTTGTCCTTGTCCTGAAGCAGAGCAGGGAGGATGGTGTTGAATGCAGAGCTGAAGTCCACAAACAGGATCCTGGCGTAGGTTCCCGGTGAGTTCAGATGCTGCAAGATGGAGTGGAGTGCCAGATTGATGGCGTCGTCGGCAGGAAGGAGTTGAAGGAATTGAGGTGGGGCAAGATCAGGCGTTCAAATGACTTCATGACAACAGACGTCAGCGCCACAGGCCTGTAGTCATTAAGTCCAGGGGACTTGTCCTTGGGGACAGGGACAATGATGGACGACTTGAAGCAGGCTGGGATGTGGCATGACTCCAGGGAGGTGTTAAAAATGTCTGTGAAGACGGGGGACAGCACTCCTGAACCATCTCGGACTGTGAGGGACACAGGGACAGGCCTCTTGCTGGTGCCCAGAGTCAGGACTAAACATGGGGAATCTGCGTTTCGGTTTTATGCAGCTAAAATCTGGAACAGTCTTCCTGAAGATGTGAGACAGGCCGCTACTCTGGCATTGTTCAAATCTAAGCTAAAAACTGTTTTGTTTGGCTGTGCATATGACTGAAATGATTTTCTTTGCACTCTTCTAAGTCTTAAATTATTTGTAAATTAAGGTTTTGTGATTTCTGTCATGTCTTTGTGATTTTAATGCACTTTTTTCCTGTTATGTGAAGCACTTAGAATTGAGTACAAATTGTGCTCTACAAATAAACGTGCCTTGCCTTGCCTTGCAGTGTCTTAAGGTGGCGGAAGAAACACCGTCTGGTCCAGCACCTTTTCAGGGGTTGGATTTACGAAATAGTCTGCTTAGTGCTGTGAGGGGCCCCAGCTCGACCAGGCAGTTTGACTGAATGGTAGAAAATATTTGTGCAGCAGCTATATTACCAACACTGGTATTATTTTTATAAATGCAAACATCAGTTCAGCCATCCTGACAAACAGTTAGCATGCAGCCTGTTAGCCTGTAACGTCTTCTGGAGGCATTGTCCTCAGTGCAAAGTGAGAAGTGCGGAGAGAAGACACTGACAGCTGTATGTGAGCTCTGAAGCAGGGGCAGATCAGGGAAAATCAGGGGCCAATGGGGGCTCACAATAAAATGAGTAATGAGTTGCTAAGAATAGGCTATTACATCTAAAATGCAGCAGAATACAGAAAATTACATGATTTTTGTTCTTCACGTCTATGTTTAAGTAATAAAAAATAAAATAATATATATATATATTTTTTAAATAAAACGCCTTCAGAAATTGTCTGTGTAGGTTGTATTTCTACCTTGAAAGCCCTATTCATTTTTACACTACTTTCGAAGGGGTTGGGGGCATCATTGAGCAATTCTGCCAAGGACACCAAAATGACCAACCAAGTGGCACAGTGAATGCACTGATTTTTTCTTATTTTGGTAATAGTTGGGAGTAAGAGTTTGCAAAGGCTAAAAAACAGTATGACAAAAAAAATAGATGCTTTGTTGTGAAGTCAACCTAAGAGTCTAGTGGCGTGTATGAACTTTCAACATGCTACCAGGCTTTTTAACAAATATTCTGCGTGCAAATGGGACAAAACAATTTAAGGGATGTTTTTGATGAGAAAACCAAAGCTTAAAGTCAGACCCAGGGTGGACACAGTTGCAGTATGCAGTGTCTCCAAAGCAGGAAGTCGAATCAATAAAACAACAGAGTATCCATCTTGGTGCAGTAATCTGATCACCGCTTCCTACACTTCTTTTGGATTAGGACAGGCAGCTCGTATCAGACTGGAGAGTGACAACAATAGAAAGAAGAGGCTTTGGAAGAGGTCTATGTCTGTTTAAATAAATTCAATCAATTCAAAGGCAGTAGAATTATATTAATCTACAAAAGTAAAGAAACCATCTCCAAAGATAGTTGGGATTGGGGTGGCTGTTTGGAGGATTCGCCCGCCAACCAGAATGTCAGCAGTTCAATCCCAGCCCTAACAATTGCATTCTGTTGTCGTGTCCTTAGGCAAAACACGTCACCCATCTGGCCTGTGTATAACTGTGTGAGATTGAAACCTTCTGAAATGTTTCTCGTTCACAAAACACAATCATGAATTTGGACAATTTTGCTTGTTCAATTACAATCAGTGGTCTTTTTTCTTAGATAGATGTTATGATTTTTTCCCAATGATTTTCCTAAAAAAAATAAAAAATAATAATAAACAAATAAACGTGCAAATGTCCAGTGATGCTAGCCATAACCTGCCAAAGAAATTATTTTGATCACAAAATATACATATATATATATATATTTAAAAAATCCTTCTCTACCAATCTGTAACTTTCCCGATGGCAATCAAAAACAATTTCACTATGATTTGTAGCAAAAATGTTGTCTCTCACATCTGCGAAACAAATTGGGACAGTGTGAAAACCAGCAACAAATTCATCGAAAAGGAGAAAGTGTTTGGCATCAAGACATAGTGATAAAATCGGCAGCCACGTTTCTCAATGGGTGAATATAATTAATTAGTACAGCATCATCTGTCTACATAATATTTTGCACATTTATGCATAATTAATTTCCAATCTCCGATAATAATATCTATATACTGTAGGATTCAGCTTTTAAACCATGTTTGTTGTATCATTGTCAAAAACATGTGTATTTTGTTTCAGTCGTACACTTTAGTTTAGAGTGATTTCGTCCAACTCCTTTGTCGCTCTCAAATTGTTCGCCACTCACTGCTTCAGAAGCTCCCCCTTGTTTTTAAAGTTTAGATTACCTTGACCAAGCAGCAACTTTAATACTAGTAAGCCTCTTTTAAAATATTTCCAGTTGCTTCCTTCCGCACTAGTGGGTGGTTCATAAGGGAGCTGACCAATATTGGCACTTTTTAGCGTATTGACTATCAGCCTTTAATAACCAACATAGGCCGATATGTTGTTTCGGCCATACACCAGACTGAAGGAAGGAGATTTATCTTTCTTTGAACACAGTAGTGCAAAGAGAACACAAAACGTGATTGCACAGCTCTCATGGGTTTACAGTCAAATAGGGTTATGCTTTGTTTTTTTAAATTTCCAATCATATGAGGTTGGTAGAGTTGCCAAAAATGTATTCAAGTAAGAGTGGATGTGAATTGCAATGGAATGTTATATTATTATTTTTAACTTTCTGGTCTCCTGGTTTAGTCTTGTTATTAGTCATATTACAAAACAACATAGTTATCTTCTGCTACTGAATGTTTTTTCTGGTATGGCTCATCCCTATAGTATACTCATCTTATTGTTGAAATTGACTTCATGAGTCTGTGTTGCCGTGGTAACCCGGGTGACAAGCGATGGGTGCTGATGCTGACCTTGGGGAGTGAGGATCTCATATTGTTGCTTTGTGTGGAGATGCTTTTATGAACACAGTGTACACCAGTGACAGTCAGAGCACACAAACTAAAGCAATATTGTGGTACAATCAAAAAGGAGAATTGAAGACATTTTAAATCAAATTGTAATCATGATGACTAATCAATCGATGACGTTTTTATCAAGAACTGGCTAAAGGTTCTGATATTTTCGTTGAATAATATAATCTAAACCTTCCACTTTCCAATACCAGAGCCCAAAACCAGACCATAAACAAACACGTCCTTACATGTCCAATCACGCACATAGTTAACACGCTTCAATCTGGAACAGTCCCATGTCTTTGAAAACTGCGGTCATAAAGCCTCTCCTAAAGAAGAGCAGGTTGATGCCGCAGTACTGAGCGATTACAGGCCCATCTCTAATCTGCCATTTTTAGGCAAAGTCCCTGAAAAGGTTGTTTACCAACAGCTCACCAACTCTTAATAAACAACTCACTTTGATGTATTCCATCAAAGACAGCTCTTCTCAAGGTGACAAATGACATCCACCTGAACACTGACATGGGCAAAGCCCCAGTCTTAATTCTGTTAGATCTGAGTGCCGCTTTTGACACTGTCGATGGATCCTCATTGACACTGTCAAGAGACTAGAGGACTGGGTGGGCATCACTGGCACTGCCCTAAATTGGTTAAGGTCCTATCTGGAAGAAAGGAAGTACTTTGTTGAAATTGGAAACCGTGTCTCAAACCCCATGCCCCAAGGGTCAATCCTGGGACCCCTTCTGCTGCCGTTAGGTCAGTTGATACGCAGCGAGAATGTGTCCTATCACAATTATGCAGACGACACTCAGATCTATGTTTCACTGACGGCAGGTGAATATGGACCAGTGGATTCACTCTGTCACTGCATCCAACAGATCAGTGTGTGGATGCAATACAACTTTCTCCAGCTGATCTCAGACCAGACTGAAATCATCGTCTTTGGCCCACAGAAACAAAGAGAAAATGTTAACAGTCACCTCCAGTCTCTCGCTTCAAATATACTGTATTAGTATCAAAAATGTAAGGAGGTTTTACGTACAATCCTAACTGAGTATTCTGACAGTGGAACAATTGCACAGTGCAGTTTGTTTTGACACATACGTCGAGTGTGCTGTCACCATGCAAGGCATGTTCTTGTAATTGGTGTCAACATATCAAACAGAATATCTAACAGCAAGAGAAAAAAGCAGAGTCAAAGTCTGTACAAACATGTGGATGGCTTATATAACTTACATTTAGGTTGACTTAACAACCATACTCCCACACAGGTTGTGAATAACACTTTTGTCATCACTGTACAGCTGTAATCCACTAAATAAAATGTCTGAGTTTGCATTACCAAAAGCAAAAAACGTACACAAGCCTTCTAGAGTTATTAAATTAAAGTACATCGGAACATATGTATCTTCAAAGCCGAAGTAGAGAAATAGTTTGAAAATTTAGTTTTAAAAGGTTTCATATATAAATGTTGAACAATTGTACATGATATAGGTAAACAATTCAGATGTACTATGCAGTAACATACAGTATACTGTATATAGTCACCCGCTTTGTTTTTTTGAAAATGTAATATTATAGGAGACATTTTTTTTACGACCACCTCATAATATAATTACTTAATGGTTCGCCTCTAGTTGTATGCCTACGTTTTTTGAGGGCAGACCCCCTGGAGACACGTTTTCAGCTAGACACTCGCTGTCATGCACAATGAGTGGCATTCGGGGGAATGACTTCTACTCTGGAGGACGCTCCTGATTGGTTAACACACTTCGAATTTTGGCGAAAGTTCCGAGAACTCTGGTGTCTGATGCCTGGGACTCTGGACGCGGCAGATGTGTGAAAGCTCAAGATGCGCAGCGCCAAACACTCAAGATATGCCAAAGGAAAACTTTTCCAGCAAAAAAAACCTAAAGCGCCTCAGTCAAAAAGATGACCGAGGCACTTTGTGTTTGTGTGCCTTATACATTGTAGTCCCTGTAAAAACTGTCTTTGCTGTCTCAAAAAATTAAATTAAATATCTGTTTATTTTCTTAATTTGTCTTGTTCAGTTACTTCAAACATAGACTCAGATTATTATTAGAATTTTCACTTTGTCTCACCTTTTATCATCAAATGTTGAAGTTTAGGGAATCAATGCAAATGCCAGAGATGAGATGATTTATGACTTTCACAGTGAATTGTGACGACACGTTCCATTTGGTTGTTGTGTTTTATAAGCATCAATATCAATATGAAAGTTAGATTTGATCAAATTGGCCTCATAATACAGGTTTGGCAATCAGTTTGACAGTGTCAACAGTTATTACTAGATGTAATGTAACGTGTAATAATAGTGACAATTAAAAAAAATAACAATGTTTATTTTCTCAATATTTATAAAACTGAACTTTCTTTTAAAGACATAACCAGTTTGTGTTCCCATGGATTTAATATGATGCAAACTTTCTTAAAACAGCCTTTCACCAGTGAGACAAAACTATCTTGAAATGAATTCTTTATATTAAGAAAAGTGAAATAAATTGTGTTTTAGTCCACTATTTGGGCTGTACAGAAGTTTGGTCTCAAATGAGAAACAATAGAACCTTAGTGCAAAACTGCCTATGTCAGGACCAATTCAGCGCACAAACCGCCTGAAAAATGACAATGGTACTACCCAAGAAATCGACAACAAAACCAAGAAACAAGTAATAACGAAAAAACAAAAATGCCAACCAAAAACAAAACTTATGTACTTTGTACTTTTGCATCCTCTCTGTCAGTGCAACAAACTCCCTTTGCAGGCCAAGTCATTAAGATGATTTCATGAATAATGAAAAAGCCAGAGGAGAACATTATGCTGAGCATGATTACAAACATTAGGTTTTTAGGTTAATAACATTCCCAGTGACATTATGGTGCACTTTCAATGCTCTTTATTCCTGCGTTAACTTTAAAATGCGTATGTTCGGGCAGCAGCTCAGAAGGCAGAGACATTCCATGTAAAAGTTGTTGGTTGTATACTGCAACAAACATCACATTCTTTACCATATATTAAATAATAATGCACCAACATCTAACTTTGAATGTGTAGAAAAAGGTAAAAGGAAGTAATACTTGAGATTTCTGAGCACTGATTGGCTGCTCTGACTGTCCGTCACAGTCGCACTTCTCGATCTCTGATTGGATCCTGGCTCTCTTTACCCACTGTCTCATTGGTTATTTCTGTAGAGCTGGTGTATGATTGGCAGCATGTAGAAAGTGGGTTGGAGCTTAGCGAGTGCGCAATGTTTACAGCAGCCGGAGCACTGAGAAGAGCACGCCATGCGATCTGACCATGGATCTAACAAAAAAGCCTTTCCTAAATCCATCCATCTTCTTCTGCTTATCCACGGCGCAGTCTAAGCGAGGACTCCCAGACTTCCCCTTCCCCAGACACTTGGGATCCCGAGGCGTTCCCAAGCCAGCCGAGAGACATAGTCCCTCCAGCGTGTCCTGGGTCTTCCCCGGGGCCTTTTCCCGGTGGGACATGCCCGAAACATCTCCCCAAGGAGGCGCCCAGGAGGCATCCGGAACAGATGCCCGAACTACCTCAGCTGGCTCTTCTCGACGTGTAGGCGCAGTGGCTCTACTCCGAGCTCCTCCCGTGTGACTGAGCTCCTCACCCTATCTCTAAGGGAGCACCCAGCCACCCTGCAGAAGAAACTCATTTCGGCCGCTTGTATACGTGATCTTGTTGCACCTCTCGCTGCACCGATCCACCTGTCAATCTCACGTTCTATCCTTCCCTCACTCTTGAACAAGACCCCGAGATACTTGAAAGCAAGGACCGGACAGCCCTGAGCAAAGGACCCTGGACCCCATACACCTGGAGCACTCCCTGAAGTACACCCCTAGGGACACGGTCGAAAGGCTTGAAAGGACAACTCCAATGAACCCCCGAGCACCTTTCCTAAATCATTGAAGTAATTTTACAAAAAGTGTAGGGCTTAAATAAGGAGCGGATGGACTGGGCAAAGAGGCATTTAGAACATGTGCTGAAAAACAAAGTAAGTAAAGTTTCTCCAACCTAGAATAGACAATGACATGAAAACAGCAGCACATGTTCGTTCAAGCGATGAATTAAAACCAAAACATTCCGTGCAGTGAGGAGAAAAGCGGACCCCGTAGGTGAGGGTCTGCACCCTCAGGCAGAGGGCTCAGCGGAGCAGAGCTAACCATAAGAGCTAAATATGGTTCCTTTAACTTTTCACTTTTGTAAAAAAGACAAACTGGGAGTGAACAATAACCTACTAAAAAATCCAAACATCCAGACACTCAGAATGGACAGATGTGCATATAACATCATTTGTTCTCAAGAACTGCCAAAAAATATATTTTAATAAAACATATGTTAGATATAAGTTCAGAGTAGATCTTTATTTCTTTATTATGAGCATTTAGCTACCAGTTATTACAAAATCTAATAGTCCCCAATTCAATCATCAAAACCCCCCCCAAAACATCAGTAACTATAAACAAAAAGATGAAGTAAGTAATTGTGAAATGAGCAGTGTGGTATTTTTAACTCAAATACCACATAATCGTTCTTTATTCCTGTATTTTTTAAAGCTTTCCTATGGCTGGGTTTCTGATGACATGACAAAATAACTTTTGCCTTTTTCGTTTTCTTTAAACAAGGCTAAAACTGGATTAATATTGTGGACAGTTATCATTTAAGTTTATCAAGCTGAAAAATTCTAACTTTATTATTATTAGTGTACTTTGACAAGCAATTGTCAGCATTATGCGTTCTCTTGACTTTAAAACCAGCTTATACAATATCATTAATATTGAAACAGAGTATATTTCGAAAGGCAACATGTAAACCCAGTTATGCTCTCTCGGGTTAGGCAAGCAAATTATTATAATAATGACAGAAGTATTTATTGAGATATGCTCCCTGTTATTACTGCACCATATTAGGTTAATGGAAAGTGCAGAGCTTTTACAGCCAGAATTAATTTGATCTAACTCCATATTTTGCAGGACAGACTATAGTTACATAGTTTCTAAATATTAATAATGAGCTTAAATCAACGGGTAAAAAAGAGGAAAAGTTTTCAGTGCTTGGCGCAAGCGGAGAAGTGAAGGGACGCACATCTCGACACCACACCAGTATTGCGCTCCTGGCCAGGGCTTCAAAATAGAATATGCGCTTAGAAGGAAACTAATCATCTAAAAACAGTTTTGAAGACAAAACTCTTAAAAGGCTGTGCAAAGTGCATCCTGTGATGAAAGGAGACAAGACGTACATCCTGCAGTCAGGACACATGACTATGTTATTAAAATACTGTATTGCCTGTATTTCTAACTAACATCCAACATTAGAAACATGAACAAAGCCTTAGCTACAAACAAAAACTTTTTGATGTCACTTGTTGAAACTTGGCGCTGCGGTTGCTTCACTTCTGCAAAACCTGCAAACATCCAAGATTCCCACACAGGTTTATTCAGCGTGGTTTGAGGCTGTGCTGTCCTCAGAGCACATGAGCAGATCTCTAAAACATCTGCTGTCTGCTCAGGTTGTAAAAGCACTGCATTGGTCCGATGGGTCTGATCCACCCGTGGATTCAAGCTCAAATGCAGCAGCTGGAGCAGGTGGAGATGATTTTTCCGCACAGAAATGGTCCTTACTTACCAATCTTGTTCCTTGTATTGGCTCAGATCACATCTCCATCATAAAAAACTGTGCTCTGTATGGTAATGTGTCCCTTTAAACCGCTCTCTAAATCAACCCTGAGGTGATGAAACAGGGGAAAGACATCATGTCGACATGTTCTCACAGGACCTCCAAAATGTCACTGTCTTTCTTCAATAAATAATTCACACATGGAGCGCTCCAGTCTGTGGCATGGCCCAGGGCTCCTCTTGGTGCTACACTGGGACAAGGGTGCACAAGCTGTTCCCTCAAACACCACACTACAAATGATCCGCAGGATGAGCTGAAATCTATACAGATAAAAGGGAAAATACGAGAATATACTTTATGTTTGCCAAAGAGAAAGTAGATACTGGACAATGCGATGTTGTATAACCCAACTGAAGTGATGTTGTAGAGAAGTCTTGGATTAGATTGATGTTGTTGGTTTGAGGGTTTTCATTTTAGAATAAAAGTTTCTTTCTTTGATATCAAGGAAAACTTTTACGAGAAACTTCCTTAGAAATAAAATAAAAACACACTCTTTTAGATTACACGGGCGGCTTTACCTGACAGAAGGATAATGAGGAAGGTTCAGGAGCAGAGCTGAAATCACTCGGTTGCATTTACACATACAATTCATCAGTCCTCATGTGCGGTTTGGCTTTGCTCCGTGTGGCAGAATAAACCAAAGACGCAGCAGAGATCTTGAGTTGAACACTGCACACACTGACATTACATGTGAGCACTAAAATGAGTACTCTGGGCCCAACATTTCACCAAACTAACAAGAGAACACTGATACAACGCCAGACCAATTTCAACAGTTCGCATCTGTCGCCCTAAGAGCCAGTTACACCTGCAAGCGGCAATGAAGGGCTTTGAGTCTTGTGAATGTATTTGGAAAATGACCACACAGCTTTATTATGAAATAGTTAAACTATAGAAAACATTTTTGCAAAAATATTTCTAATTAATAAAGTCATACATTATGTTTAAAGAACAACATTAATGTATGTGTGCTGAAGTGATTATCCATATTTCAAAGATTCTATTTTTGGATCGATTGACAGCACTAATGACATCTTTATTTTTTAAAGTTAAGTTACAATTACATGATGATATCTAATCATGCCAATGTGCAGGTAGAGAATGCAAAAATAAGGAGGCAAAAATACCTTTAAAAAAATGCACTCTTACTGTGAGCTGTAAAGTGGCCTGGTGGTGTCACGTCATTGTCTCAAAGAGGAAAGAGTTAATGTCATACTGTGGAACATTCCAAGCAAAGCAAAAACATCTCCACCAAACAGTGCACCGTTTAAAACTATCCAAAACAAGATATTTGGAATTCAACTTCAAATTGCAACACCCAGGCCTTTCTATAGCCCACAACAGTGTCACATCCAAAACTAACTTTTCACACTTCACAGTTTCTGCAGAGTTGGAAGCTAGCCGTACTTTGCCAACAGTTTACACGGAGGTGCAAAAGTCCTCATTGTTTTGATTGAGAGTTGGGCCTAAAAGGAGCAATCACAGCCGCTGCATTCAAATGATGTAATTCACCTTACTCTAGCCCGATTGCTTTTCCTCGTCTGAACTTCCTCGGAATTAATCGACACAAGCCCAACGCTGCCAAGAAACACTGAATTTTGACAAATACAGACCGTAGTAACGCCAAGGCTGGGATCCAATCACACTTTTCCCAACTGTGTAATCCAAGTGGAACCGAAGTTAGAACACAAGACATTTTAGAAACATGCAAATGTTTTGTCCATATACATTCCCCTAAAAAGAAAAAACACTCTGTTTCTCCATCAATATAAAGCCAGCGAGGTACTCTGATTTGGAATGCCGCATGCAACGTGGTTACGCAAATGTCTTTGAGGTGTTGGTGTGCTAAAACCCTTTCCATATAACTCCATTTTGTGCTAGAGCAAGTTCTGTAATCTTTTGAAATATTAAATATTTTATGTATTTTTATTTTTTTTAAATGATATCTCTTATAGTTGTTCAATTTAGTGCAATGTATTGTACAATAAGCTCCTAAAATATAATTGCTTAGCTATTTGTAGTTTAGTTCTTTTATATTCTGTATTTTAACCTAATTTCTATAAACGAGTCCCCTCATCAGTCCAGAAATTGTCCATGGTAGAAACGGTTAGGTAGAAAAGTAGTCATCTGGATGTTGTTTTTCAAATCGAGACATTTCGAAGGTCAACTATAAGTCATTTTGAATATAAAGTACTGCTTCTAGCCTGAGATAGATAAATCCTGTCTATAAGGGAGGAGTTGAGCTCACCATTCAAAATATATCATGAATATAAGCAATAAGCTAGACTAGTAACAATATACCAACTTCTTCCTTTCACGGTTTATAAAATTATAATTAAAATGATATATAAATCATCCACTACAGCGTTAATGTATTTTGGATTCATACTTTTTGAATGATGAAAGTTTGCCCGTTCGTACTTATTTACTTGGGCGTCGTCCACTGTATATATGATGATGCAGACAGCCACAGTGTGACCAATGACGACTTCCAATGACTGGAAAACATCCACAGGAAGTCCTATAGCCTTGTTAATACTTCCTCTAGTCTTCCGTTTGTCTACACCTCGCCTCCGTTCAACACCGCGACTGATCTAATCGCACTGAATCACAGCAACTTCAGCTCACCCACAGTCCAGGCGGGCATCATCGATTATCAATGCCTTGCCTAGAGGGCACTGTTGCTTGGTTACTGTAAAACATACAAGAAATATAACAATGAAGAAGGAAAGTAACATATTTATTTAAAACATGTACTGCAGAGCCTGGGAATTTTAGCATATTTAATGACAAAGGTGTTTTTTTTTGTTTTTGTTTTTTTAATCAAAACTACAAAATACATTGGTTCTTCTTATATTGTTTTGACTGAAACCTGAGCAGGGGTTTGTATAACTCCATGGGAGATTAATTGTTTTTGGAAGAAATATCCAAACTTTTGATGTACAAATGTTTGACCTTATATATATTAGAATTAGTAGTCGTAGTCAATTTAACTGAATTTCCCTAGGGATTAATATAGTCTATATAGTCTATATCTATCACAGCTTTGGGGGTGAAAAATGGCACCACTTTCTGAGGCAAATTCTTTCACTTTTTTTCCTTTTTTACTGGCAGAGAAGACGTTGAACTTTGTGCCGGTTTTTGTTCCATGTGTATAACACCAGAAATGAGATAAACCATAAACCAGGTCAACAAATCTGCAATCTGAGAGTTAAATAACAAATTCCACCCAATAATTCTGACCTGTCTTTCAGCTCAAATTCAAACTATAGACATTATAGATTTTGTTTATGTTATGAATGCAACATATTGTAGAACAAAGTAGAATTTCTGCAGCTTTGCTCACCTGTGACATTAGTGATAAAAAGCATCAACTATAAGTGGCTGTATTCAAATCAAGAGAAGTTACTGTGAGCTAAAAACAAAGCCTTTATCAATCATTTGTATTATTGACAATCATGAATGAGGTTTTCGCAGCTCTCCTGTTGTGTGTTCCAGTTAAACGTCATGTCATGTTATGTCATCCTGAGGACCTTCTACGACTCGGTGGTGGCATCAGCCCTCCTGTATGGTGTGGTTTTATTATTATACTGTGCATAATCTGTTTCTGTACCCTTTGTTGCAACTCTAGAATTTCCCCATTGTGGGACAAATAAAGGTGATCTTATCTTATCTTAGAATGTCCGTACTGAGCACTACGTATGTGCTAATATAAACCTTGGGCTGTTTGAATAACATAATCTTTACGTTATATTGTGTATCAATCCCTTCGTTCTTGTTATTTTCCCCTTTTTCAAAAAGTTTCAACTGGTTTCATTGTCTATGTGCCACTCCACCTCTTCAGTCTTTTTGAGGATGTGTTTGGCCTTGTTCTGTAACATTAGGGAGACAGCGCTGTGGAGGGACAGCATTTTCACCTGTGCACTAATGAATAAATCTACATTTTGATTCAGACAAATCTCTTCTCAGTATTTTTATTCTTTGCAAGTGTTTAACAGAAAAGCCGCAACAATTTGGCGTCACAAACAGGATCTTTCAACCGAACGATTCTTTCCCTGCTGTGATCTAGCATGTGCCCACCTGCAACAAAATACCTGATTCCAGCCTCGTTCCTCGTCTTTCCCTAACGTTAGAGAACAATGGTCGAACACATCCTTATCAAGAGCAAAGACATGCATGTACGGCATGTAGACACTGAAAAACAACACAAGGACGAAGGGATTAACGTTATCATAAAGATGCTACTTAAACAGCCCAAGGTCTATATCAGCCCATACGTGATTAGACGGGCAATGGTCACTCAGTACGGACATTCTGATTACGTCATAGATGCAACCAGAAAGGCCAGAGTTAAGAACTGTCAGTTATTATCTGTATTTATTTCATCATGTTAATTTATCAACCAAAATATATTATGTATTTTTATAATTATGCAATCATATTTTGCCTATTTTGTATAGGCCTTATGGTAATATACGTATAGTAATAACAGAAGTAGCGGTAGCGGTAGTGGCAGTAGTAGTAGTATTAGTAAATGTAGTAGTAGTTTTGAGTTGACAAAGTCTGAATCGTCATAAACGTATCTTATAAACAAGTAATTGATCTGAATTTAAAAGACTGGTTCTGATTACAAGAACCTCACTCATTCAAGCAAACAAACAAACACATTAAAATGAATTACAATTTGGTCCTGATTAATTATATAAAATATCTTTATGTAGTGTTTTTTATAAATATACAGCTTTTGTTACCTCCCACACAAGTATTGTCTGTTATTTGTTCTGATCCCAAGAGCTCAGATGAACAACGAGATACATCTGTTTCAAAACGTAAGTCCGATTTATGTGAATATTCATTTTTCCACTCAAATAAAATTCAAAATGTTAACTCAAACAAAGCCAGAAGAGAATGTCTCCACTCTAAAATTACTCTCTGACCAGCACAATTCCACTATCTACTTTAAGCTGTACAAGAAAGCAGTTCTGGTAATAAGCTATTTTGCTTTTGACTAAAACGATTTGGGATTTAACAGGAAGAAGGGCGGTAGCTATCAAGGTTGAGCGACTGAATATGAAATATTTTTCTGGGGTATTCTCCCATCACGGACAGATGATAACCTCCAGTTGTTCCTATTGCCGAAAACGGACTAAAGGAAAATTAACTTAGTAAAAACGTGAAGTAAATTTGCGAAATGAGGTGCAAAAGAATGACTTTTTACATTGTTTTGAGTGATGGTGTACATGGCAAAAACATTAAAAACTTGAGTGAGAGATGTTTTGTTTGTTGGTTTTTGTACAGCTGTTTGAATATATTGTATAAATATTTAAATGGTTTTTTTTGTCTTAAATGTTTCATCTCAGTTTTTTTATTTTTATTTTTTGTTTCTGTTTGGACATTTAATAAATACTTTATCTATTAAACTGTTTAAAGTTATTTCCAGTATTTTAAAGGTATATTTTCTATTGATAATCTAATCTAATAATAATTGGATTTATTTAATTGATTTATTAATTGACTTTAGGAAAGTCAATTTTTTTTTTTTTTTTTTAGAAAACAATTACAATTTTTTTAGAAAACAATTAATACACGTAATTCAAAGTGATTTAAATAACAGGAAAAGATACATTTAAAGCCTAATGAAGATAAAACAAATAATCACCATAAAATGTGAGTGTTTATAAACAATACAAACATTTTATTTACTCCAAGTATTTAATTTACTTTTTTGTAAATCAAAACCAGCAAAGTACTTAGTAAAAAAAACTAAAACAAACACTCAAAAAAGATTTAAAGCCTAATTCAAGCCATTTGGACTCATAGGTCTTGTAATGCAGCCGTAATGTTGCCAAGGTGTTACCAATGCTAAGCTTGTGGAGATCTCAGGATCTCACTAAATGAATCAAAAATTGCAATCAGCGCTAGATTGGTCCCACGTGGATTTAACAATTCACATTGATTTATTGTTATGTACGGTACAATGTAGGAGTTAAGGTGAACACTGTTAGATGTTTGCTGATTGTTGGCGTCAGAACAAAGACTGTGGGCCGTATTTTAGGTATGTGTGGATTTGTGTGTGTGTGCGTGCTTGAATTGGATGTGGGTGGAAGTGAGGGCGCCATGAGGGGAAGGGGGGAGGGAAAATTAGGGGGGAAATGCTTTTCCTCCTTGTAATATAATGATGTCATTGCACAATTCCCAAAAACTTGGTCAAACAAAAAAAAGGAAAGGCATATATGCAAAACAAATATTATTCCGACCCTTCTTGAGTAAATTCCCTCAACTATACTGTTATTAATATGTGCGGAAGGTCGTATCAAAAAGAAAACAGAAGGAAAATGTTCTTTATGTAGCACATTTTATTTACAGAAACCGTTTCCAAAGTATAATAAGTGCTCAATTACATCTTGCTCATCCTAAAACAATAAAACCACTACAATCAAATCCAAGCCAATCCAATCCATGAAACTATAAAATATCAATGAATAAATAAGTAAAATATACAAATACAAATAATGGCTCACAAAAGACATCCAAAGAAGCTACAACGCATATTTATATAATATAAATGTCCCATCTTGTCCAAAGTTTGTCATCCATTTCCAAATGTCCAAGTCCAAATGTCATTTTTATTATTTTTCTAATTTCTATATAAATTTCAGTCCAGTCTTTGATGGTTGGTTCAGTTTGTCGTCCAGACGGCCCTGACTGAAGGTTACCCCTGAAGACACTGACCTGCTGAAAAGAACAGGAACCTGCCGCAAAGGCCAAACCACTTTTTTTTAATCTTAACCCAGACCTGATTCTTTTAGAGTTTTTCGGTTTAAAAAGCAAAAGCAAAAACATCTCCATGGAGACAAACCGATGGCAGACTTTCCATTAGAGAAGTTTCACAGTTTCAAACTAGGGCGAATCGTTGTATGAAATTGAAAGTAATGGACGCTCAAATGAAGTACAACAGGCCTTAAGCCGGGTGTCCATTGCACAGTTATTTTCGTCTTGGTCTTTTCTGGATGTCCCACTACAAGACGAGGGGCTTTAGACTCACAAACACACTGATTGATGGTTCACACGATCAGTCGTTATGTCAGGCTCTAAGCTCTGAGTGATAAAGTCACTGGAGATGTACCGGTTAGCTGAGGCTAGCGCGACCTGTTAGCGGTGTTTTTGCATTTATTAGTAAAGTTAGTAAGTGAAAGCTAAATAAGGAGATATGGTCCTGTTCATGGCGGAGCTCTTCTGCTGCACTCCAAGGTGGGCTTGTCTTTACTATATTGACAGAGATTGATCGTAGATGCAGCGACAAGAAGGCTCACTCTGCGACCAAGGTCCTAAAATATCATAGAGGTTTGATGTAAATCTTATCTTTGGTCATACGACAGTTCTAAGTTGAATCTTTATCCCTGAGTTTGAGCCACGATTTTCTCCATGATCATAAATCTTTCGTCGCAGGCAGTCAAAATTGTGCAGTGGACACCTGGCATTATGCATTGAAATCGCAATGAAAAGCCTAAATAATACACAATATTTTAAATGAGAATGTCTGGTTGGGTTAGAAACTACATAATAAGAATAAAAGGTACATGAGTGTATTTATTCCTGCATCATCATTGAAATCAGAAATTTACAGACAAAAACCATGCAAACTTCTCACAAAAAGACCCCACTCTGCCCGGTAATCAAACTTGAAACCATCTTGCATAAGAGGCAGAAGTACAAACCACTATTCCATCGCCCAAAAAAGCGCAGTCAGTTCTTCTTATCTTCCAACATCATTATTACTGGACGCCTTGAACAAACTCAAAAATCCAACGATGCTTTATTGCATTGTAAAATCCGGGTCCAATGATGTGACAAGTGCATTAAGTGCCTGAAGAGTTATGACACTGATTTACTTTGCGCTGGAGATAGGGAGGTTTGAAAATGCTCCACTAGGCAACAGCCAGACGGAAACGTATTGTGTGCAGCCAGTGACTTCACGAGTTTGAGGCAAATTAATTACACTGTGGGTTAATATCTATGAGTCGCTTCTATAAAACACACTGACAGGCAATTATTAACTGTTCACCTCGTGGGCCGGCGGTTTAATAGGGGAAAGAAAGTGCCCTCAGAGAAGTTATAGATAATACAAACCAGAGAGTATGTAAAATTGTGTTTGGTTACATTTAGTAACCAAGTCAGTAAGTGAGTAAGTGTTCATTCTATGTATTGTTATCCCAGCAAACAAAGTAATAATAAGCAAAACATGATAAGCACTTTAAGGGAAGCACATTGTTATAAGGCTGTTTCCTCATCATTAGCTTACTCTTACTATTTTTGATTGATTCATGCATTTGAGGCTTGAGTACTCTCGATTTTCAATTTTATATAGGTGATAATGTTCTAATTTTCAATTTTCACCTATATAAAATTGGCGACGCGTCATATTATGGGCTGTGGTCTGCAGTGGGTGAAAACTCAAGAGGAAGTGTGTATTTTATCATTCAAGTCAAGTCACAACTGTCCTAATGGAGGTTACTGACATGGCATTACCTCAGAAAAGTCAACGGATTGTTCTGTAGATGTCGTGCTAAATCGGTAGCAAATACCCAAGAGAATCCGTTAGCGTTCTTGGAAATGTATCACATTTGGGAAACTAAACCACTTGATTTTTCTCCATGACTTCATTTCTTTCTTTGGTAAACTCTGGGGTTACTCTTGTGGTTGTTGAAAAGTTGTTGACAGAGAAGCTCTTCTACATTAAAATGAATGGAATGCTTCTTCCACAGAGGTCCGTTAGTGGGCGTTCCCTTAGAGGCCAACTGTATCTATAGAGCTCCGTTAGTAAGTCGCTAGGTACAGGAATGCTTGATGATGGTGTCATGAGTTGGGGAACAAGACAAAACATGTTGCCTTCCCATTAGACTCCATCATAATTTCTCAGATACTTTCTGGATCCAAAAAAATCCTGATCCTTTACCCTAAAAAAAATCAAGAGAAACACTTTCCCACCTACTCACTGCTCTGTACTAATCCAAAAATTCAGATTTAGGGTTATGGCTCATAAAGCACTACAAAATGCTGCATAGCCATTTTTCAAAAAATGAAAACACATGAAATAAGCCATCTTAGATTTATACTGCGGTTTACAATAAAGAAAATGTAAAATAAGGATTTATGCAGGCTACGTGATATGTCTTCTTTAAGGTGCACATATAGTTGTATAGGCTATAGTGCACCTTTAAATATCCACTGTGAAAAGATATGTTTAAAAGCTTTCTGTTAAATGTAACATCTGAGTAAAGTTTTTCAATTTTGATTTAAAGGTTAACTTGCTATAGGAACATTCCTAATTTATCATCATTCTGAGCCAATACATAGCCTATACATAAACCAATATGGATAGGCCTTAGTCGATAAGCAACCGTTTATGCTTTCTCAAAAAGTAGGCATAAGGCTTTGACTACTGACACTGCATTTTTGGTATATATCAGAACAACTACCCAATCAACCACACAATACAGGCTGCACAGAGCTTTAACACAAACAGGAAGGAAAAGCATAGTTAGGGACCCTTTCAACGTTTGTAAATAAATAACATTCTAAATTCTGAAATGGAGCAAAAGTGAAGTGGAACATAATGAGATTTCAAAAGGCAAAGTGGGATTAGCCACAGAATATCACAAAATATGAAAAATCAAGACACATGTGAGTGGTATCAGAGCTCCGTTTAAAAACATTTACTACTGTATTTTACTTCAATTATTTAATAGGAGATTATAATTCATTTTGAATAATTTGTATCTGATTTTTATTTTACTGGACACATTCTTACAGAGATGTTGAGCCCACAGTAGTTTTTCATTTCATCTACTTATAGTTTGAGGTAAAAGAGCCTCAAATACACTTTTGAAACTAGAGAGTAGTTATTGTTTTTCACCCCATCTTGTGTAATAAAAAAGCAAATTAACTGACATTTCTACACAGTCTTTTGTTGTTATAAAGACATCATATTCTTAAAATTTCTGATGTGAGGTAATGGTTGAAGAGTGTTCTGGTCCACTTCATTTTGCCTCCAACCGCCTGCATTCCGAAACACCCTCATCACTTTGGATGAAACAATAGAAGTTTGTGACGCGAACTTCACTACTCACGGTGCTGAAATTGCGCGGACCGCACAGCTCGCCCTGGAAACGACACGAGAGCAGCATCTCCTCCAGCTGATGCCCCAGTCTGTCCAGCAGCTGCCTCATGGACGGCTGGGACTCGCGCGGAGGAGGCAAGAAGTGGTTAAAGTCCAGGATCCGGGACAGAGGCGACCAGGGCGGCTCGCTCTCGCCACCAACCCCGGTGCCATTCGCGCTCAGCGCCTCACGGGCCGCGGGCGACACCTGCCAATTCCTCCCCAAGAGCCCCAACCACCTCCCCGCGCTGAAAATATCCGTCTTTTTCATGCGCCGCGGGAGGAGCAGGTTCTGGTTGCAGATGGTGACCGCGGGGAACACGAGTCTCTTCGCGTAAACCATGTGCGCCTTGGTGTACGCGGGCGACGAGAGCAGGTAGCGCACCCGGTTCGACGACCAGGTGAAGAGCAGGGCCAGCGCCGCCAGGAACGCCAGCAGCCACGCCACTCTCCGCGGGTACGAGGCGCTCAGGAAGATGTGCCGGAGCCCGTGGAGCGTGGTGTGTTTGAGGAAGAGCTGCCCGGCGTCTGTCAGCGCTGATGGTGATGATGGTCCCGCCGCCGGTCTCGGTTTGGAGTCGGACGGCTGCTGGCACATTTTGGAAACATCGGTTCGCAGGGACGGATACGGAAAAGTGAGGTTTTTGCGCTTTGCCACAGACTTTACTGACACAGAGTGAGAGGGAGATGGAGAGAGAGGAGCGCGCACTGCTCTGCTCCGCCGTGCGCACCGAGGCAGCAGCTTGTGGCGCTGATGGGGGGGGGGAGAGGGGTCTTGGCCAATCACACACACGGCTTGACCAAAAGGTGCGCGGAGCTGTTTAGAATAATTGAGTGCGTAACTGTGCAGCAACAGGAGCCATGGCGATTACTTGAATCAAAATTAGGAACAGAAAGACGCAGACCATCAAAGAAGGCGCAGAGACTGAGGACGTTCAAAACACAGAGGCACGTTTCCACTGGGAGAAGAAGCCTCCGCAACTGTTACTTCAGTACAAGTAAAGAAACAGGAGCCAAAATATTCTTAAAGCCCGAATATGTACATTTTAGTTTAAAAAAAAAAAAAGTGGGATATTTTATTACACTTTATAATCTTGAAAAAACACATGCTATTGCTGTGAGCAAGCTTGCATCTCCACAAACCTGACTTGTACTTTTTTCCATGGAATTGTTTTCCTTTGGCCATAATGTTCCACAGAATGGCATAAAACTTGTCTATCTCCATGGAGAATGTTCTGAAGTATGGTCTTAACTTCATATTCCATACATGGACTCATGCAGGGACTTGTCACCTCCAGAAAGTTGTTGCTTTAAGTAAAAGTATTGAATTACCCGTTTACAAATTTACCTCAGAGTAAAAAAGTAAAAGTATTTCACACACATTTTGAGAACTATTTAAAGGTGCACTGTAACTTCTCTGGTAGACGGTACACCAAAGGTCTGCTTGTCTCCATGGAGATGTTTCTTCTTTGCCTGGAATCTTCCACAGTCTGCATTAAATAGATCTATCTCCACGGTAACAAATCAGGGGACGTCGCCAAGTTACAGGTCACATCTGTGGAGAGTGCTCAGAATATATGTTTTTTAAGGTATTTCTGACAACAACAAAATCTCGTAATTAAATACTGTAAAACATCGCTCAAAGAAATAACATCTCAATGGACACAAACAGAAAAGTGCAAGTTTAAAGAATCTTGATAAATATTGTGCTGGTTTTGTTCCACAGAAGCAACTATAGTTAATTTTTTCTAGTATTTTATTCTATGATTGTTTGTTAAAGGCGCAAACTTGAACTCAAACCCTTTCGAGTGGATGTCACCATGAACGGGCTCAGAAATAACCCTCAATGGCCTCAAACCATAAAAAAATAGACTTTGTACTTTTTAATCCAGTTAAAAAATGTGGTTAATATAAATACAGTATACCTGCTCTCAAATGTAGTGATGTAAAAGCAAAACGTGCCTACATTTGACTTAAGTACAGTACATTTAATTCTGTGCTTTGTTACGCACGTAGAAGAACATAACACCACGGGAACAATTGAACCGACAGCATAATAATCAAAAATGTCTCTGACAATGACAAGCTAAATCAGTGTAAATGAAAGGCAAACCCCTGCTGAGACTCATTAGCTTCCCAAAAAGATTTCGGTTTCAGTTCATAGAAAATTGCTATCATAAAAGCATAGAAAAATGTGTTCCCTTTCTTCTATGCAGGTTATATGATTTAAATTTGCAGGGATTGGAATGTTGATTCATTGTTTTGAGTTGATTTTTAAGCATAGCCTTGTAATTGAGTTTAATGTTGTAACCATGTAACTGGACACTTTTTCAGTTCTCTTTCCACCATTAACTAGAACATCGTACTGTTGTCTTCTAATCTGATAGTATCATGCGTAACATGGCACGTCCATGAGTGTCAAGCGTCGGTCCAGCTTGCGTACATGTGTTTGCGTACACACATGCATTTTAAAAAGTAATTAAAATTGAATGGTAATTTAATCATTTCAAATCGTCAGTGATCTGGTTGGGTCTTTTTAATCGAGTGTTCTAGAGCCAGTCCTCTGTAAAATCACGTGGAGTTTAGACTTTTGCACGAAATCTGATTATTTCTTGTGAAAACTGTGCTAAAAGTCTGTCTTTTTTTTTTTTTTTTTTTTTTTACAAAATAAAACCAAATAAAAAAATCAAGATCAACACACACAAAAAATAATCTTTTTTGCCATTTCACTCAACTCTACATCAAATTCCAGCTCTAAATAATAGGCTAGTTGAGCCAAAATGAAAAGCTGCACATTTCAGACCACAAGTATTAAAACATGCTGTTCAAACCCAAAATATACAACTCTCTTGTCCACTAAATGTCCTCAGAGCGCTCCACTGTACTAAATTGATGCCCCCAGTTGCTGCTAACCATTTGTATTCCTTTTCATGTCTCTCTCGCTCTCACACCTAAAGGCACACATAGCTGGCACATGAACTGTAATCCACAGCTCACATTTTGCTTGTTCTTTCTCTAAATTCAACTCTAGAAGGTATTAACACAGGGCTGGAGAGTGCCTTCTATTCAAGCAGAATTCTAAATGAAGACGGCCCGTGTTTGGTTCTCAGCATTTGGGAGTAAACAGGGTGACATTCCCAAACACATCTAATCTCCGAGGGGATGCGCAAAAGGTCACTACAACCCGCCGGCTAAATGAATGTAAATTAAGAGAAGAGACATCTCCAGGCCTGTTCAGCTAATGCAGCAACTTAACCTTTAGAGCCACACTTACATTTCAAACTATTTACAGATGAGGAAAGCACAAACTGTATCGCTGCCAAATACATGATGGCATTTCAGACCATGAGGAGTCTTTCCATGTTCTACCTGTGTTTGCATGTTCTACCTGTGTTTCCATTCTGGTTCTAAACAGAGAAACATGTGTGGTTTTGATACATAGAGGTTTGATATTCTCCAAAACATTTATGATGGGCGGACGGAATGGATGTCCAAATTACAATAAATGAATGACCAGACAACAAGTGGAATTTGTAGAAATCAGTTACAAAAAAGGGTCAGACAACATGTATACACAAGACAACACACAAAAGTTGTTCATGTTTGGAATGATCTGGAAATGTCTTTTAACCCGTGCCATAGCTTGATAACAGAAAAAAACACTGTATAGTTTGTTGAGTAATGTTTAATTGACAAACAATACACCCAACAGCTTCTAAAAAACAAAACTTCACTATTACTTCCATGATATCTACTGGCACAACTGCAATCATTACAACAGCATTATATGCCAGGTCAACAAATGCTTTTTCACATATAGTATGATAGAAACATTTTCTTTCTTGAAATATTTCATGCATATTCTTTTAAAATAATGTCTGAAATGTTCAACAGTGTGACACATACCGTATTATGCATTATTCGTATTGTTATTGGCCTTTAACACGCTCTTGAGAATCTCTGCTTTTGAATCTTGTTTTACATGTTTTAGTCAGGAAAAACAAAAGCTACGGTTCCTCGGACATGCTAATATAAGCATGCTGTTGTAATAAACGTGATTTGACGGCAGAAATGCTCAGAACGAGTCTGGCGATCATTTATGGACTTAAAAACAGCACAGGAGCACTCCACATAGTTTTAAGGTCACAATTCTGGGAAATTTGAAACCAAGTGCTTTTGTAAGGGCCAGACAAGGACCAGAGAAGAGGACCTTGTAAAAAAAAAAGTGTGAATGAAGCTTAATACAACTCCAGTTGTTTTTGATGAAGAAACAATGTTAAAACATGGTCAAAAGATTTGGACACAATAAGTGTTTTTCACATGTTTTTCAAGTATTTTGAGCAATAAAAACACAAATAATGAAAGATAGATAAGCTTAATGTCATATTGTAGAACCTTCAGGTAAAGCAATCCTATCTCCATAGACACAAACCTAACCACATCACCCTTCAAATAGTGACCTACCTGCTCCACAACTCCTTCATACTTTGCGATATGGATTGTGAACCCTAAAGCACGGCGGGCACTACACTTTATTGAAAGGGCTCACAGTTGTAGTGCAGTGACACAGACTTGAACTATGGTAAGTATTTTAAAACTCTCCTCCTTCTCTTCTCTCTCTGGAGGCCTGTGTTGGTTAAGTGGTGGGTCATGCTTGGTTAGGCTCCATTGCGCGGCTGCCTTCAAGATCCAAAAGAAGTAGTCGGACAGGTTTGTATTCTTCCCATTGACTGCTCCCTTATTGAGTGCTGTGTTCCAGTGTTTCAGAGAGACAAAATTGTACAGATAAGACAAGACAAGATTCTTGAGTGCACCTTTCAATATTTTCACAAAAAGGGGGTAACGTTGCGGATAGAAAGTGCACTTTGTAACTTTTCTATTGAAGCGTCTCAATGCAGATAATATTCTTTTGCGTACTAAACCTCTTTATCATGTCAACTTACATAATAATAATAATAATAATAATAATAATAATAATAAAAACAACACATATCATTTAATAAATGCACAATAACTTAATTAGCCTTAATAAAACATGAACAAAGACTTTATAATGAACAAATTGTTAAAAAGGGTTTAGGCTTAGTAATTACTTGACTAAAGGGTTAGGAGTTAGGGTATGAAGCAGTAATTGTTACCGATAAGTTTTCAAAGGGGCTGTACCCCATTTTTCTTTCATTTGCAAATATCATCAATAAAATCTGTTTTGCCCCAGTTTACAGAGCTTTTTTGTCTCTCTGCTGTTAGCATGCTAATGTTTGTAGCTTTATCGTGATGGTAAACTCTGTTTTGGCCTCTGAAAGTTCCTGAAAAGTGCTTTTGCTTTGAAAGTTCAGTTTTTCAAGTTTTTTAAGACAGTAAAAATCAGTTACATCACTTTTAATTCATACTGTGGAACATTTCAGGCAAAGCAATAGCATCTACATGGAGACAAGTGGGGAGACAATAGGTGGTGGCTGGTGGACCCTCTGCCAGAAAATGTACATAGTGCACCTTTAAGTAAAACGTGAAGCTAATGTAGATTTTAAAGGTGCATTCATAACTTTTGTAGTGGATATGATGTTTGTGTCAAAAACCTTAAAGATTAAAGCACTATCATAGTTTATGATCGTAAAGTGGTCGCCTTGTTACCAGATGTTTGTTGATTCAATCCCAACGGCAACCAGTTCAAGCCATTATGTCGTTAAGAGACATTTAACCCACGTTGCTTTTGTGAATGGCCTGAGAGAAGTAAATTCATTATGACTGTGGTACAGCGGTGCATTGAGAGGTGTGTCAAACTTGTGAAATTTAAATCCAAGCATTGTTATGATTATCCCTTGCTCATCTGAAAAAATACGGACCTTTTGGCAATAATGATGAAGACTGATAAATAAAGTCAATAGCAGGGTTCACAGCGCACCATCGACGTGCTTAGTTTACATTCAAAGTCTATGTGGGCATTTTTGGGCATTTGAGCGTCGGCTGCTCCAATCACTGATTACGCTCCAGTGACGCACCCTTATCCAGACGCAGCGCTTGGAACAAATGATGATATTCACTAAACTGGGTGGGACCCAAACAAGCCCCCGAGCCGGTCGCCTCAGTTTTCGGACTTTGTAAAGCAAATATAACAAAGCCACTCTCTTAACCTGGTCTGCCATCGCACCAAGAGAACGGCCACACCCGGCAAATACAACAACTCCTCCACTGCGCATGTGCGCTGCACGCCTCGGACGTGCCTCTGCTGGTGAGTTTATTTTTCACATGTGCTAAGCATCTGCCTTCAAATGTATAAGGCGTCCCAACCGGGGCGTCCATCCGGGGGCGTCCAACCGGGGCAATTTCGGCAAACCATAAGACTCAACCCAAGACTTGATAATACTAGGACACTCATAAATACACATTTTCTTTAGGTTCAATGATGGGAAGATGTAGGATGCACAGTTATCTACAAAGTCTCTCTAATAAACAAATATCCTAAACGATTCCATCACAACTAAACGTATTAAAATGGAATTAGCCAATTAAAAAGAAAACTATGTTAAAGCTTTCAACACTGTACCAAGGACACTATTTGAAAAGAGATGCCAGACAGTTCATAGCTATAAATAAAATCACTGCAAATCAGTTAGTGTACAATGATGACTTGCCTTGCCCGATGACACAACATTATATATAGTCAATCCCTTGAAGTTTTTATGTTTTTCCAATTATTATTTTGTTCAGTGGGTGAGTGGCAGTAGTAAAATGGTATATCATAGTTCAGATCCGACAAGTAGCAGTTTGTGGAGAAAAGCGAAGAAAAGTTAAAGCAAAAAAAGTGTAAAATCACAGAAAATAACGAGTTCAAAAAAGGAATCTCTCTATCTGTGTTATCCTCAATACACAAAATTCCATCCAAAACTCTGGGAAATTGTATAAAAAAAACAAATTTTCCTGAGAGTTCCAACAACAGTACTGTTTAATAAAATACTGTTTACGTGCAATTATGAATAAACTACTCTTGAATCAACCGTTACACTGTAAAGTCGTTATCTCATTGGGCTGTTCGAAGATTGATAGATTCCCATCCCAGGCAAAAAGCTGATTCATCCAGTCTGTTTAATCCATCTTGAGTAAAAAGTAGTAGTATGTTGCGTGAAGCACTTTGAATTGCCTTGTGTACGAATTGTGCTCTACAAATAAACTTGCCTTGCCTATTAGTCCATACATATGTGTCTTTGATAAAAATTGAATTACAAAAAACCTTTTTTTGCCAACATTTGCTAACATTTATTTCACCGAGATGTAGAGTCACGTGACCCGCAGCCAGGAGAAAGTGTGATACAGGTCTGAATCACACTGTGAATGAGTGCAATCGAGTTTGCCACATAGTGCCAGGGCTATGTAGTGCATTATGGTTATTGATGGGTCCGAAGTGATGCGACACACTCGCTGGTACACTTGGTTGGTTGCTTGGAGCGCTGTGGGTTTTACTGACAAGTCTCAAAAGAAAGAATTATTCTTCTAATCTGCAACATTCCTAAAGATAACCGCAATCACCTGTGGACTCCAAGAAATCACTCCAGACTGTGCAGTGGGCACTTGCAGGTAGCAGCTGGCTAACGCTAGTTCATACATTAAACTATGTTAATCGTGTTGTCTATGTTAATTTACTGTATTAGCCAACTAGCCAACACGTGTGTTCTTGAATGCTTTGAGGTTTGGTCCGGAATTAAGGATCAATACCCCAAACTTATTTCATGTGGCATCATGACTATTCAACAGAAAGGACAGGTTACAGCATACAGTGACATCCTCAAAATGTCAACAACAACAAAAATAAAATAAAATGAACAAAATAGGGACTGGTGCGGACGTCCGGACTCAGCCTACACATGTCACATCTGCTGCCCATATGCACTTTAATCATGCGCTTTTATCATCACTGTGGCCTTTATGTAAAACACTGAAAGTTAGAAGGCACAAGATGACATTTACTTTGTAAATTGCGTACCTAAACACATTTCTCTAAATACGTCCTAATGCACTCAAATGTGAATCAATATCTATATGTCCATTTACGGTGCTCAAAAAACCACTCTTCCCTGACGGGTGGTCAATAGCATAGTTGAAGTCCGGGTCTATTTGAAAAGACTTAGTAAAGCGATGCTAAATAAGCAGAGGATTTATCATCACGGCTCTGAATGTATGCAAAGGGATAAGGAAAAGATCACATTCAATGACAAGGTAATCCCCCCCTGAGAGCCCACCCAGGGATAATACATGGATATAAAAGGATAGGAGTGTGCATATAGAACAGCTAATTGGTCAAATACCTTGTCTTTAGATAAGTTGGCATTGGTCAGTAAAATGTTGGCCAAAATGAGCTCAAACAATAAGTGCTTGTTGGCAAATGTTTCATTGTCGCTGCCGTGGTAGAGAACATTAGCCAAAGCATTTAGTGCAAGCATCGTAAAGAATGGAGTTGGAATTAATTAGCTTTTGTTACATTTATTATACAACTAAAATCTGTTTCTTCAGAGAGTTCACACTTGACTCCCATTGGTTGAATCTACCTGCCACTCACATAGAGCAGAAGGTGGTGAAAAGAGGACAAGTGTGCTCGAACATAAAGCTGCATTCAAAGGTACACTATGCCACTTTTCTATGTCACCTACCTGTCTCCATGGAGATGTTATTTCTTGGCCTGGAATGCGCTTGTATAAGGCATTCAATTTAGCAATCTTGTTCAACTGCAGGTGTTTTTTTATTTGGTGAAATGATCCAAGTTCTACACAGACTAAAAAGCAGTTTCAGGCCGCCCAGAGAATCGGTGCATTGTTGACTTGTTGGTCACATGAACATTGAATACACAAATCAATCAACTTTATAGCATATTTTAGTGGCAAGACTTTTCTGCGCTGATTAAATATCTATATTGTTTAGTATGTTCAGGTTTTTATTAACAGAAAAGCACAGGATAACAATAAATAAAATAATTATTATTTTGGCTTTCACAATTCATACAATAATTTGATTGAAACACTCTCAGATTTGTGACCGGACATTTTCTGTTTTAAAGTCCGAAAATCATCACCAGACTTTCTGTCGTTAAATCATGTTCATTACAGCTCATATTCCCTCTGCTGCCAGTAGATGGTGTGCTAACGCTAAATCCTGATGAGGGAACGTCTGACTGAGAGAAAACAATATGTGATTTTTAATGTATACATTATTTAAAGTTCTAAAATATGAGATGCTAAAGTAAAGGTACTCAAGAGCATGTTTAATGGCCAGATAACAATACAAATAAAGCAGAATATGTGTTCATTAAGGTTGTTATATGGCCAATCCTTGTATTAATAAACATTTTAAATACGACTTAAGTTTGTTGACTAAAATATAGAAATGGTTTGCTGAGATCCTATCAATCTTTCTCCTGCGTGTCAATGTGACCTCATGTTTGTATCCCAGCAGGCCACCTGTGCCTGATTAAATGCAGCTTTTATTAGCATGTACTCCAGGATAATTAGAGACAGAGATAATCATTAATAAACTGATGAACAAGGGTTGGGGGAACAGTACAAAATACTGTGTGCTTGCAGAGCTTGGTTACACTGGAGTTATAGTCTTCATCATATCTTATTTTTAAACATTTGTATTAGTGTCATGGTGCTATGGTGGTTAGCCCTTTGGGACCACAGCAAAAACGTTACTCCGGCTTCTCAGTTTCCCCTACCACTGATGTAGGACTTAATAAAAATAATAAAACATTTAAAATAGCTCATACTCTTTTCCCTGGTTAAATAAAAGTTCCATAAATAAATAATGCCAGCACAAAGCTAGATTAATTATGCAAAATGTAAATTTCTGCTGGGGAGTCCGCCACCTATTTGTTTCCATGGGGATGTTATTGCTTTGCCTGTTCCACAGTCATTAAACTGACTTATCTCCAAAGGGAAAGGCTTTTTCTCCATGGACAAGTTACAGTTAAGATAAGAGGAAACCCCGCTCACAGTACGATGTCTGTGTTTTAAGATATTTTTTTGCAGCAGTAGCTCATTTGGTTAAGTGTTTGTCCTCTGATTCAAAGGACGACAGTCCGAATACATGAACATTGTTTGTAGAGCAGCTATTTATTGAAACACTTTTTAACAAAATCAATCACCTGAGCAAGACACGTACTGGCCTGGCCCCAGTGTCTCCGAACACTGGTGTATGAACGTGAATGGGTGAGTGGTTCCTTAATATATATAAATGTGGGTTTCTTTGGATTACAACATTAAACTTCTTACAGTTTTTCAATATTTAAAGCAGTGATAAACATGCAATTTTAGTAACTTTACTGCCAAAACACAAAATGTTTCATTTTATTTATTTATTTATTTTTGAAGACAAGTTTTTCAGTCACCCCACATGACATTTCAGTGTTATTTGTTAAAAACACGTACAAATTAAACCCAATTTCGTTCTAAAACTATGTTAAACTAAGACATTTTTGTGCAGTGTAGAGTTGAAAAACAGACATTGAAAGGGAAAAACGGCCTTCACGTCACGCACCCAAACTCAGCAGAGTTCAACAAAGAAATCAACTGTTGCATGTAAACAAAGAGAAAACATACAGCTGAATTGAGCACACATCTCTCATCATTCTCAGCGCCACGTTGATCCTCCTGTGGCTCATTGTGAGAGGTAACAGAGGCTCCAGTCTAATACGACTGGTTGAATGGATAATTACACAGAGAGAAATAAGATCCAACCACAAGTGTTTCAACAACAACAACAAGATCATCACAAAATGAATAACAAATGTCTACGCTGCTCTAAAAGACAAATAAAGACTTTACTGATGAAGGTGTTATGAAACCAAACACAAGAGGATGGCAGATGCTTTGGGTAAATATGATGATCGAAATACGGCGCGAAGTGGATAAAGAGTTTGGCCAGAATGTGTTAACCCTGGATTGAATCTGTCAGCGTGAATGAAACTGCGGTAAAATGTATCTAAAGGAAAATAGTACTTCAGTGGTCTGTGCAGGAACAGTGCAGACTTGACTAAAACGGTATTGATTGTTTGATGTTGTAGTGTCTATAAAATGGCTACGGGGATAATCAAAATGAGGTTTGGTTTAAGTGGTACAAGCTAAATGTGAGCGTGGTGAAGAAGGATTACACGTTATTTCAGATAAAATAGGCCATTTCCTCACTCAGTTCTATTTCCCAAAGTTCTCATGCAGATTACAGATGTCACAGTGTTTTTGTGTGAGGATTATTTGGAAAAAGAAAGAAACATTGCAGTTTAACAACAACTCTGAACAAACCATCCCCAATTCACTTGGATTCAGACCGCGTTAGTCTGTTTAATGAATCAAACTGTCAGAATGAAAAAATAATACTAAGTCCACATAAAATAGCAGTCTCGTCTTCGACATTCATAATGTAGATCAAAAATGAATAAACATGAACATTCCCCATTTGTGTTAAACATGTTCAAATGAAACATTGGTTTAATGGCATTACAGCGCATGCATTAATCAGTTTGTGTTTACATGTTTGTTTTGATATCAAAGCCTGCACTGGTAATGAGATGTAGTCCATGTTTTCAAAAAGCTTGTGGAATAATATTTAGCAATTTAAAGCTGAGCTTCCAGTGCCGCTGCTCTCTATGTGGGTGACCCAAGCAGACATTTTTTGTACACTTTCAACGTGTGCAAAAAATACGTAGGTGTTTGATGTCTGCAATACAGACCATAAGATGACTATGTCTGAAATTATTTTGTTAATACATTTAATTTGATACATATTGCATAAATCTCAATCTGAAGTGGGGTCTGGGGCCCTCAACCAAGACGTTTTCAACAAAAATCATAACTTTGTCTTTATTCTGGTGAATTTTAGATGTAATATTATGAGAAACTCATTACTCAATGTATTATGAGGGCCCCCCATAGAGGGCCCCCTGCTCCACCCCTGCATCACCTGAAGTGCTTCTCCTGCAGTGTGCATGATGTGTGTAACAGGCACTGTGAGCTACTCATCTTTATTTTTATAATTGAAAAAAATATATAGATGTCGGCATCTAATCGATAACATTTTAATTCAATTCAGTTCACAGCTATTCACACAATTCACAGCCTCGGTGGGTGTTCCAGAATTGTTGATTTTATCTACAGAAAGTTAGAGAAGCAAACAATGAAACAGTCACTGGTCAATAATAGAGAAGCAGATTATGTGTTCACGGGAATTAAGCAAATAAATAAATAAATGTCCCAGAGCATCCCCTGCCCTTTGACCCTCCTTCTTGGTGAGGAAGAACTACAAAAATCCCAGTTGAAAAGACCCCGGGGAGAACCACAGCAAAAAGAGAGACCCTACTCCCACGATCACAAACCCAAAATCAAGAGCAGTTATTTCATGCTTTGGGATGAAAGCATGTTTGCCGCGAATGTGGGCCGGAAAAAGATATCCTAAACTGGTGACTATTTTAGAAACAAATGTAAGTCTTTTTAATTCAATCTTTACTCTTAAAAATAAACAAAAATGTATAGTGTTTTTATGTGGCTGTTAATATCACAATAAATTTTACATTTTAATTCAGAAACTTTGAGTTCAGACAGCTGGTCACATACTATTGGAACAGTAATGTGCTAGCATGAAAGAAAATGAAGGATGTCAAGAACTTTTTGACATGAATAATTGTTATAACGTGATGTTTCTTCTCACAATAATCGCAACAATACATTTCGATATGGCGACATTTGCGCATGTACTCAAAAAGCCATGCACGCTAGCATTGGCGATGTGTCCAAGGGTTTGTGAGAGCTCAGAACAAGTTAGATACTTTTAAATCTCCAACATGTAACAGACTAAAAGCGGTTTAAATAAAAAACAATTGCACTAAAAACATAGAAAAACATGCATTCTTACTGCGAGCGGGCTTAGTACTTGACCTGGAGGAGCCTCCTCTTGCTTGTTTCCATGGAGATTGTTGTTCCCCATAAATATTGGACGGAAATTAACAAATTATTGCAGAAAGTTTTTGAGGCCACTATCCCACGGTTAAGGACTGGACTGACATTATTACTGAAATACGGACAATGGAAAAACTCAAACTGGAAATGGACAAATTCGAAAAAACCTGGACTAAATTGGATTTTTGTTTTGAACCTTGTGTGCCTTAACCTCCTCTTTTCCTTGGATGCCTTATTATTCTTAAATCTTATTTAAAAATTGACCTATTTTGGTATTTTTAATTATTTTTTCTCTGGTCCTTCCCTGTCTTTTTTTAATTTAGAAAACATGTTGTTCCTTTGGCTATAGTGTTCCACAGTATGGCATAAAACATGTTCATCTCCATGGAACATTTTCAAAAGTATGGTTTTCATTTTCTATTTCCATGGAATCATGCAAGTGAAGTGCCACCGCCACAAAGTTAGATAATGTCTCTTTAACAATACTTAAAATACTTTAAATATACGTTTTCTTTTTTTCACTATTTATTTTTTGAACATAAAACAACAAAAACAAACATAAAACAAACACGAACAAATCCAAAGAACACTTTCATCATGTTGTTGAGGAAGAGGGGAGACGTTCCAGAGCCGAAGATAGTACGACTTTCTTTCTTCCTTAAAAAATCAGGCACGCCAAGTTTAAAGTTGAAACAAGAACATGAATAAATCAGGAATAAAACTGGTTACAGCTTTGACTGAATTCAGACTTCGGAACTTGAAACGACTTTTGTGGTCAAATTGAGGAATCTTAGTAGAACACGCACCACTGTTTGACAACCATCTCGGCCGTACTCAAAAAGACTATAATGCTACTCAGCTTCCTTCATTTGTTACAGCCAAATAAACAGCTTAACATTTCTTAACATATAAACCCGTGGCTTATTTATTGAGCTTGAAGTTGCTGTGTTTTTTGGGAGGTACAAAGCGCTTTATGGCTGTACCAATTTCAGCTCCCATTCAGGGTTGTAGATCCCTGAATAGCTGTAAAAATGGATCGGAGAAGCAGGCTGTACGGGACCTAGTTCTGTTCCACATCATTTTACCGAGACACACTTTACAATCTCAAGTTACTTTTACAACGACCTCTGTGGCAGGTGTAATTTACAAGTAGCAAATAACTGACTCAAGATATTACTGCACATATTCTGATTCGCCCAAACTTCCGGAATCAGGAATATTTAGAAACCGTGTCTGTCATGAAACAGGTCGTGCACCGCAATTGTTAATGATAGAAGAGAAGAAAGAAAACAAAACAGTATTACAAAGACTTAAACGGTTGTTTGTTGTATAATAAAGCTCCTTTATTATGCTTCTAGTAATACTTTGTATAGTTTATGTTTTATATAACTTCAAATAAATATATAATCATAATAAACAAATTGATTAACTAGTGGCAAGTGTTAGGAGTTAATTAAGCAGTCTCAAGTGTAAGACATTTTTACTGTCTTTATTTGTGTGGATACGTTTGACACCATTCTGGGGAAGCAAAGCAGTAGTTGTACATAGAGCAGCTTTAAATAAAACATGTCGTTGAACACTAAAACGCCATCTCTATAGGCTGACAGCAGACATTTCCGACGATACGCCTGCATTTACTGTATGTGCATTTATCTGTCACTCCGCTCCCTCTGAGCAGCACGTTGAGAATGCTTTATAGAATATTAGGCCGAAAAACGGCGTCCTCTGAGTCCACAGTGTGACAGGCCATAAAGGCTAAAAGATGTCCCCATACTGAGACTAAACCTGTCAACTCCACCACGCTGAAACAAGAACGATGTAATTAGGGCCACCATTCTTGTGCCCATCAAGGCCTGCATTCACTGCCACACTCTCCATTTCAAGATATTTGGGATTAACTGCTAGATTGACGGCGATAAGTAGTTGCTTTTACGCCAAGGGAAACCTAACAATGTCTCCAAATGAAAGAAAAAAAAAAATAAGAGCTACAATTTTAATCAAAGTGCTAAGTAGAGCAGGGCCTGCAGTCAATAAAAGTGGTCTTAAGAGATTGAGGAAGTGAGGAAAGGATACAATTTGGTGTGATTTCTGATGAGATATTGTAGTTTGGGGCAAGCCTGGTCAGTCGTAACTATTGACAAAAGGGAAATCTTGTTAGAAGCTGGTCTTGAATCCTTCACGTTATATTTCGATGTTTAATTTTTTTTTTTTTTTTCTATTTACATACAGGTTTTAAGAGGGAAGACGTTTCGACACTCATCCAAATAGTTTCTTCAGTTCCTCTGCTATGGAACCCACCTGGAAGACTGACGGAGTAGGCAAACATCTTTCTACCAGAGTAACCGAAGAAGCTACTTGGATGAGTAGCAAAACATCTGTAACCTTAATCCAGTTTACAGAAGCCCCACAGAGCTGACCTGTACTGTGGCCTGGCGGCGTGGCCTGCTTGTATCCATAGAGATCAAATCATGCCATACTGTGGAACATGCTTGGAATACAGAAACGCTTCTATCTCGACGCAGTGACCAAAAAGCATGTTTTTGACCAATGTCATTTCCACTAATCGCTGGTAAACGGCTGAACTGATTAATTGACTACATGATGTCGTAATCTTATTTTTTTAAGTAATTGTAATCATTAACTGGACTATACAGACTCTAAAACGCATACAAAAATACCTTTTATAACAAAGGCAGAGGCAATATTAAATCAAAATGTCAAAAAAGAATGAACAAATTCCGATTTTCCTCAATAATACACATTATTCAAAATATTCTCTATCTTGGGGCCTTCAGTCACCATAACCTTAACCATAACCTTTATTTGGCTGATAATCGTTTGACTAATCAACTTATCAAAAAAATAATTGCTGACTAGTTGACAACTAAAATAATGGTTAACGACAGCCCTGAGCGTGACATGAGCACTTACATGGGCAGAACAGGTTTTGGGATTATTACAGTTTTTGGACAAAGAAGGAGGCCACTGTTTGGACTCACATGAGGCCCAAATGAAGGAAGCTTTGGCACCACATTATCAGGACTGGCTAAAGGTTTGGTCTTTCGCGAGGGGCAGAACTTACTATCATTATTATTATTTAACTCATAACTGTTTATTTTTGACAATATAATTATCGTAGAGGATTTGAGTTAGGATTATGTTTATATTTAGGGGTCATTTATTTGGTTGGGATTAGGGTTTTTTCATAGTTTTTATTTTTACATTGCTGCCCAGGGACGACAGGTTGAAATTAGCACTTGAGCTACAACCTGGAACAAAGAATCTCTCCTGATAAGGTTAATGTATGTTGTGCACGGTCCTTATCTCCAATAAAATAAACAAACTAACTATTATTTAACATTTAGGATGAAATTAGGGATACGATTAGGGTGAGGTTTGGAAACCATTCATTTAACTATGAGCTTCGGGGACAAGAAATGCAAGTGTCGACCCTGGACGAAAGGCTGAACTTTCATGGAGCCTGGAGCATCATCGTCACCTTGCAAATTGTTTGATTTAAGTGAGTTACACTGAAATGAGAATTTTGTGAATGGAGCACAGGGACAATTAGGGTGAGTTCAAAACTTGCACATTCACCACTGTGCAAGTGCCAACCAGACTAAACCTGAAACCAAAACCAAAGAAGACAAGACCAGGACTAAACAAGTACTAGAACAGGTCCAAACCAAATCTATGTTAAAAAATTAATGTTGGCACAATTTAGGACCAAACAACGACAAGTGTGAACACAGATCGCTCCCGTTGTGGTGATTCTCCAAACGAATCCTCTAAAAACCAGCCTCCTCCACTCCTCCACGCTCCTCTGCCGTATAATGACGTCATTCACACCAAACACATGCGTGCGGTCACTAAAACCAGTTCAGACGGGAGTGAAAGAGCCTTTCAATCTTAATTCTAATTTAACATAAACATCATTTACTTCCAGGCGTTTAAAATAGTACTTTCTTTTATGCAAAACTCATTCAAACCGCTTAACTTTTACTTCAACAGATTCATACAAAAACCCTTACTTTTGTCAACCATCATTTTACATCACAGCAGTCCTCCAAATCAGACGCTTAAAATGTCCAGTAATATGCTTTCAAATGACGTACATATTTGTTTTTGTCTTGCCCTTTGTAGTTCTCATATTGGAGCAGAAAAGGGGACTGTTGTTTTGGACTTCTTGTGGATGCTGGGGGCGACCTTTCAGGCGTTAGTGGCTGCTCTGATGGCCTGTGCTGCCGACTCTGAGTGCTTTCGGCTGTTCAGACTCAGGGCACTTGATCAAACTGTCAGGACGGGTGTGAGGAGGGGGCCGACCCGACAAAACCAGGATGACACAAGTGAAGTTACTGAGAGGCTAATCACTCTATGGCTACATGGCTTTTGTTCAAACATGCAGGCTGTAAGAGATGATGCAACGTAAAGAAGTAAATCACTCATGACATAAACATTACATTGGGTTAATTGAGGTACTTTAACACTGATCTAATACAACAACGAGGATGGTTAATGACCTATGATCTGTTTTTATATTATTGGAAATCAAATGAAGTATCAGTGAATATAAATGCAGTTCATTTGGAAAATATGGACAATCTTAAAGCAAAGGAAAAAACATCCCCATCATGCTTTATCATAGTTTTCAGAATTTGCAATTATTTGTGGTCATGGTTAATTGTCATTATATAATTAGTCTTTTAAAAGTAATTCCATATTTTTTTATCTCACTGCGCAACATTTAAGCAGCAGAAAAAAAATTAATTAAAATCTAAAAGAACATTTATTTAATTATGGGTGTATTTACTGCTCTAAAAAACCTGTCCTTACTGTGAGCGCGCTTGCTTCTCCACAGAACTTACTCGTAACTCTTCCTTCCACTGAGATGTTATTTCTTTGCTTTGAATAATCCAAAATTTGACCAAAAAACAAACAACCAAAAAACAAACATATTAATCGTCATGGAAATGTTAAAATGTATGGCATTAACTTTGAATCTCCATGAAGTTATACAACATCATTAAGATGTCAGCAATATTCAACAGTATCGTTTAGAAAATTATAATCGAGAACATCTGAGAAGAAAAATGTGCTCTTTTTAATTCAATCTATAGTCCAAAGAAAATGCATCTAAACTTAAAGAACATATTTATCTGGCTGTTTTTGTCACATTCACTTTATTTTGTCCTTCGATTTCATAAATCTGGTCACAAACTTGAGGAAAAGTAACGTGTTCGACAACGGGAACGAAAGAGAACGCACTAGATTTCACTATTGTTTGGTCTCGCTCTCAGTAATCGTTAAATGGTTAAATCGTTGCTTTAGCTCACATTAATTCTAACAATAACATTTGCAATCGTCACATCCCTACTCCCAACTCATGCACAAACTAGCCCACCCCGTTGCCTCCTGTGACATCCATATGAGGCTCGGGATGGAACGCCAAAAAAAAAAACCGTCTATCGAGATACATCAGCAAAAACCATGTCAAACAATAAATAAATAAACTGCTGAGTCAATACTGTATAATGACGCGTCAGAATATTTTTGAAAGAATGCTAAATTTATTATCTTTAACACCTTAATATCTCCTGATTGAACTGAAAATTCGATGAACTCTCTTCTCTGCTCTCCTCTGCGCATCCAACTGGCAATATTTAGCCCCAAAAATGTGTTCGATGGAGCGAAGCAGAGGCTGAGTGATGGAGGTTTCACGGGCGCAGCTGGTGACTTACTGAGACAATCTCCTAGATAATTGTGAACATGATGCACCATACAAGACAAGCTCAGGTAATGGAACCCTCAATCTGGTAAACTCCACTCAAGTGATCCAACGAGACCTCAGGAGAGAACACAGAGGAGATAACTGTGGCTTTTTAAACACATGCGGCAGTGAAGTGCAGTCAGGGGTCAAGACATGAGTCACTTGTCGTCAGAAGAAGAGGAAAAAAATGAAAATGAAGTGAATGTGAGTGCTGATTTAATCAACATTTTAAGTATGTGAGCGTATTGATAAAAAAAAAAAAAAATGTTCTGGAGGCGGGAGATTCATCTAGAACACGGAGGACGAGAGAGGTTGTTTGGGCCATGGCTGTGCGTTTTGTTGCCTGTTATTTTGGTTTTATTTGATCAATCCAGTTGTACCGGGGTGTCAAACTCATTTTGGGCCGCGGGCCGAATTTTGATGCTCAGGCTGGGTCGAGGGCCAAACATAACGTAAAAAATAAAACAATAAAAACTATAAGAAATAATAATAAATAGCTTTATATAGCCTAGTAATAGTTCTTTGTGGACACTGTTGCACAAATGTGCAGTTGACTGAGTCCATACTCATGCAGCAGCAGCAGGAACAGGAACATGGACTTATGACTTGGGTTTTGACAATTCTCTTTTAAAGCTGAAGGTAAATTGACTAAAAGTGAGTTTTACGGACTTGTAATAAAGCAAAAAGGTCCAGGCGGAATCCATATAAAGTCCTATTCATTTTTAATTTTATTTTAGGGTAATTTTTTACTTGTAGTTTTGGAGTACAAACGGACCCTGATGGTTCCCAGAATAATTGATTTGACTGGAAATAAGAGGGTTACAGCTTTAGTTTAATGTACAGCATATCAAGCAGCTTGAGAGTTCCCTCTTATAAAATAGTGGACAAAATGAAATAGTAAAGAAAAAGTCCAACGTCCACCCGTGGGACGCACTGAGCGTATGCGGCCGGATTAAAAGGTGTGGTCCGCGGGCCTTGAGTTTGACACATGTGCAGTAGCATATCATTATTTTCATTATTCACGTGATCATTCGTTATTTTTGTCTTTGTTCCATTGCAGTCATCACTGTTCATGAATTCTCTGTGTGAGCTGATTTACCTGTGTCTGCCTCCACATCTGTCTCTGCTCCAGCAGAAAAAAAGATTCCGTGATGTGGAGGCAGGCTGGGGCGGGTCAGATAACGCCAAAATGCGGGAAAAAACCCTGTACCGCACATTACTAGTGTCCACCAGTCCACTAGTGTCACTTTATGCATAAAGAGACACACAGACACACACGAGCATGTGTCGCTTTCTACATGTGATGATAATTCTCTAAACAGGGAAGTATTATCAAATAAATGTTTAACACAATATATGTGTTATGGCAGCAACACGGTAGCTCACTTCAGAATCCATGCAATGCACTGCAACTTCATCAGTTTACTCACGCTCAGATGAAGCTGTCCCACCTCTATGAGACGGGGAAACATGGAGTTGTCTCGCTGCCTTTCTGTGTAAGAGTTGTTGCACTTCCAGCTGTAACTCCAACAAACAAAGCCAAACATTTAGACGTTCACGGTGTACGTTTAGTCTTAATCAGGCTGGAAAAGTGTCTTTGTGGATGCACTTTATATTTGAAATAACAGCACCACAAATAACAATAATAATATTAATATTTATGCCAACAACTCAATACAAACATTTAGAACTAGGATATACATACCACTTTAAAGTCAAGCCTTTCTTGGTGCAGGTCATTGGCCAAGATTAATTACCAGCTTTTCTAATGAATCTTTCACGAGACACTAATCTTTATCGGTCTCTCAGAGTTTGTCTTTGCCAAGCCGCTGTTGTTTTTGTTACTGTGAGTTAGCTTGTGTCCCCGGACCAATACCCAGTACAACCAACAGTTTTTCTTAAATTTACCTTCTTCCTTGTCATTAATTGTGTTTGCCTAAATTGGGGGTATTTTAAGAAGTGCTGGCCGTAAAGGCAAGCTGTGAAAAGAATTCGGCAGCCCATGTTGACCTATTTTCGCTGTGATTGTACAGTAGTTCGGCTATAGGCAGTACTAGATTCAGTGTGGAGCTTGTGAACTTCTTGACATGTCTAAAATAGTGCCTTCAGAGACGCATTAGAGCTGTTCTCGTAATAACATGGATTACAGCGAGCGGGACACGACTCAGTACAATTAAATGTAGGTATAACAAGCTCCAAATACGGCACTTTCTAGGATTTAGAGTGTAAACCAGACTAATTATGGCCCCTTGTTTTTATCTACTTTTTTTCTTTTTTGCACCTAAAGTTGTTTTATTATTCCATTTAATCAACTTGAAAGAATCCATGGACTTATGTGGGACATTGTAACTTCAAAGGCTTTCAATTGTCTAATCTGCTTTTATCCACTTACATCCATAGATGTCTATGGGACATTGTAATTTCAAAGGCTATTTTCTTAAAATGATTTTTTCACCCATAGGAACATAAAGATCACCCCTTAAATTGGAACTTACACACACCAAACCCCAATGATTTATAATAACATGTAATAAAATGTAACCCAAAGATAACTCTATAAGAACCTGTAATAACATGTAATAACATGTAACCCAGCCTAACACTATATCAGAACTTGTAATAGGATCCAACCCAAATGTAACGCTCTTCATGTAGCTCAAATTAATGGCCCCTTATTTGTTACATTAGGCGACAACTACGTAGTTACAATCCTTTGTTATAATCTACATGTAAACGGAAATGGTAATTATTTATATTAGCATAGTCATATATGTGCTAGAATATTTTTTTTTAATACAAAAGATCTTATGTCTGCTTAACAACACACACTACATCACCAGTCGCATCATGACAGTTTATCTTCAAGCTAGCCATCATCCCTTTAAAACAACAGTATTTGAAGGGATATCTGAAGCTACAGCCGCTGCAGAAGGCCACACAGATGGGAGACATTGAGACAGCTAATCTCTGGTTATAAGTATCAAAATATCACCTCAATATCACCTGTGCTAACTGAAATATATTTACACTAACGTTGTACTATATTCAGTTTTGAATGGAAGTTTTGCCATGTTCCTTTTGCAGATGAAGCATTTTATAACCCGGCTCCACTCATCCATCAGTGTTCAGTCTCAAAATGTATTCAGGAGTTTAGCTGATTTGCTGTATATTTACGACCCAACAACAGAGGGGTCAAACTTTTCTTGTCTACACCAGGTACAACACAGCTAATTCATCTCCGCGGTATCCAAGACAGCTGGGTTTGCAAGGCATTGTGGGAAAAAAGGGGGAGAAATTGATAAATGGCTTTCAAAGCGTGGCCACTATAGTTAAACACTTTCATGGCCCTTGTTATCTGCTATTGGCGAACTACTTTGCGAATGGCCCTTTGTGTTATAAATTGATCGTTTTCTGTTCACCCACCAGAAGTTGGTTAGGTATTACTCGTTTGTCAAATTCAAAGAAAAGACGAAGACGAAAATGAGTATAGTGAAGGTGAAAGGGAATAATGTTGAAGCGTCAAAGAAAAACACAATTAAAGAAAAAGCAAATTACTTCGTCCTTGCGGGAAATTTATTTTATATTGTTCACTCAGACGTAAAATAAGAAAATTGTACAACCTTTCACGGATACATTTGACTGTTATGTCTTGCAATACGATTCGCACAAAATGAAACTGACAAGTAGTCGCTAATTAGTCATGGAAAATTGTACCTTGACTTTAAAAGCAAGCAGTTCTATAGTGGTTGTCTTTTATGTGTTTTGCGGGACAGTCTACCCTTGTTGATGCATTTTAAATCATGTAGACTTTTCAAATGTAAAGGTGGGTACAATCACTTCAGTACATTGGAGTCACCTTTCAATAAACTATTAGTACTTCTTAGAGTAGAATTCAAACACTGCACTTTTACTCTTACTTGGGTAATATATAACGTTTTTCTCATCATGTTACGTCCATGCAGTTACTCTACAAAGTTCTTGAGCAACAGTTTTCTTCTTTTACTTGAGTATTCTTTGAACCTCAGCTTTGTATTTCTATGTGAGTAATATTATTTTTGAGGTAGAGAAAATGTATTTGAATGCATTTTGTGTGCAAAGGCCACTTTAAAGATGCTGGTGCGTGGGCAAACACTCAGCATTCATAACTGATTCATTGGTTTTACAATATGGGTGTATTCAAATAAAATTTAAAAATGAAAACATGATCATATGCGGCATGAAAGATGTACATTCAGTGGCCGACTTTAGACTATTCTGTTTGTTTGAAAAGATAATGAGATCGGGTTATGCTCAGCGTGTCTTCAAAAATTATTCATGAAATCCAGTTTTGCTATTATCGTTTGTACTGTTGCCATGGATATGTGGCTCATTAGCAGAAAAAATTATAAGAAAGTTTGAGAGTTGGGAGTGACAGTAGCACAGTCTATATTGTGAAGTTGGTATTGTACTCTTAATGATGTTCCAGCCCTTTCAAAAGATGGGTCCCTTAAACATTTTATTCCAAGGCTTTAAAATGCAACAGTTTGGAATTGTCTGTCGCTCTGCTTGCAGTTTCGGATCTGGCTTGAATAGATTCATGCCGTTAGCACAAACTCCCAAAAGACAAGCTCTATCATAAAACACATCCCTTTTAAATACAACCCCGTGAAATTGTAACAAAGCATGATCAAAAACTAGCAGCTAACCTCAAGCACAATCCTGCCTCGTCCAATTAGTCACCATTGTCGCCAAATTCCGCTGACGCCGAATCATTAACTGTGAGGATATCTGATGAAAAACAATGAAATGTGACACCTAAAGCGTGTGTGTGTGTGTGCTTTTCCCGATTCTGTTTGTAGTCATTGTTTTTAGACCCTTCTTGTTTTCCCACCAGTTGTTATGCCACAGAGCTGACATAAATGGAGCTTGCTGACGTCCGTGACGACCCATATAAACAGGGGTATGTCAGACGGATGGCGAACGCACGGCTAACGAAGGAGGGTCGATAGGAGTCAAGTGCACTGGCAAGTCCCTGGAGAACAGCACAACAAATCACAAAAAACAATACAGGCTATACTAGTGTGTACAGACACGAGGGGACGGATGCAATTCAATTTATATCTACAAACCATCAGAAAAGTTACATAAGCTAAGTTTCGATTGGCCAACTGGCAGAATGCATGTCCATCCTCTTTTCTTAATAAATAAAGTATAATTTGAACCTGAATTATACTTTTTATCATGAGGCCAATCTTAGCTAAAGCTAGAATAAACAAGACACAACTTGTTAACTTATCGTAAACTTTTTCTGCATTTATTTCACTTCTCTGTTCCTCTGCAGCGGATTTATCTGATGTTGGACGCATTATCCACTGGAAATCCGACCATCTGTAAATGTTTGTGTAAATATCTGTGTACATACCGAGACGTGTTTATTTTTCACCTCATTTTATTAGTAAATTCTTCTTTATGCATGCCACATTTGGCTCTACAGACGTTGCTATTATTATTATTTTATTATCCATTCTTTTATGTTGCACCTTAACGCCGAGACAAGTTTGCGTGTTCAATGACAATGGCAATAAACCTTTTTCTGATTCTGAAATAGGGTTAAATATTTTTTCTCCCGACACGCGTGCTGTGCGTCAATAAACAGGAAACTGCTAACATGTGCTAGCTTTGCTTTGCTAAGCATGTCGGCTCAACATCTAAAGTTACCAACTCTGGAAATCCAGCAGTTTATTACAAGATCAGCGTTTGTTGAGAAATTATTATTTTCTGTTTGTATCTGAGTCTGTGTACTCTCTTAGCCAATCATCTCGCTCTGGTGTGCAGCCTCTTTTGTAGCGCCTTCTTTGCTAAAGTGTACTGGAAGTTGAGGTAAGCCAGACTCCTTTAGAAGCTACAACCTCACATGGTCTGCCTTGGACTGCTTAAATAGACTAGAAGGATTGACTTAGGACAGTCGAGACACTTTCAGCCTGTCTCAATCTGCTTGAAAGTGAACCAGTGGAAATAGGCCTATAGTGCACCTTTAAGGGCTGAGGCTTATTGAATAAAGCATTATTTATAAATATGTAGGCCCGACTAGCCTTTGTTGATGGTGTGTGTCTCATGATGTTTGCACTTTAGAAAATACAATGCAGTGGGGGATACAAGATGTAAGTACATAAATGAATACAATTTCATTGCTGGCATCAACCACCACAGCAGTGATTTGCATATTGTTTTGGCATCCATTTTTATGCTGGAATCTTTTTGAATTTAAAAAAAAATAATTAAAAACAAAATAAACAGAAAACGACCAGGTTGCAAACTTCAAAATAAAAATACATATAAACAACAAAAGAAACACAATCATGGCACAACTGAGTTAAAATAAAAGTCCCATTTGTTGTGGTGGCCTTTGGAACAAAGCAAATATATCTTAAACCGCTGGAATAAGACCGAAACTACAACAGCTGAATTTGAACGTGTGCTATGCAAAAGCTATTAGTCATTTTTGGTTTAAGGTTGTATGCGGTACTTGAATCAAAGGTTATTTTACTGCTATGACTCAAGGCAATATGAGTTTCCATTATTATATTTTGTTCCTATGGTATCACAGTTTGAAGACATTTCACTTATCAAAGATACAAAAAAAGCAGCACTCTGCAAAATAATGATTTGCTGAAGTTAAATTGGTTCCTCAGAAATGGGTCACTTGATAAAGCATCTTAAACATCAAAGTAGTATGAAGTCTGTGTATGATTTATGATGAATTACACAATTTGAGTTGGACATTTGTGGATTTTAGGGACAGTGCTGGGAGTTGGGTAAAAAAATAAAATAAATCATTGTAATTCAAGTTCAAGATGTTCCCATTTTTCTCTCAAAATTAAATAAAATCTTTAAATAATATGCACATTGTTGAATTTTTTTTCATTGTTGCATTACTACATTTCATTTCCAACCGGCATGCAGGATTGGTTTGTGGGAAGAATTCAAAATATTGTGAACAGACAAATTAGATAGAGTCTCGCTCAAAAACCTACAAATCAAGTTAGAAATCTGGGGGTAATAATGGACTCAGACTTGAATTTTAACAGCCACGTCAGATCAATAACATCAGCAGCCTTTTAGTATCTAAAAAACATTGCCAAAATCAAAAGTATAGTGTCTTAACCAGACTTGGAGAGACTTATCCATGCGTTTGTCTCTAGTAGATTAGACTACTGTAACGGCCTGCTCACTGGCCTCTCCAAACGAGCTGTAAAAGAGCTGCAGTACATCCAGAACGCCGCTGCTCGGGTCCTGACTAGAACCAGGAAGCACGATCACATTAGTCCTGTGCTCAGGTCTCTGCACTGGCTCCCTGTGGCAGCTCTGCTTGTATACAAGTCTCTCTATGGCCTAGCACCAAAGTACATCTCGGACATGTTAGTGCCATATGAACCATCTCGGACTCTGAGGACCTCAGGGACCGGCCTCCTGGCTGGTGCCAGAGTCTGGACTAAACATGGGAATCTGAGTTTCAGTTTTATGCAGCTAAAATCTGGAACAGTCTTCCTGAGGATGTGAGGACAAACTCTGGCATTGTTCAAATCTAAGCTAAAAACTGTTTTGTTTGGCTGTGCATATGACTGAAATGCTTTTCTTTGCACTCTTCTCTTTTATGTCTTAAACTATTTGACAGATAGCCTGAAAATGGCACCTTTAAACTTCTTTAAATTAAGGTTTTGCGATTTCTGTTTTGTATTTGTGATTTTAATGCATTTTTTCCTGTCGTGTGAAGCACTTTGAATTGCCTTGTGTACGAATTGTGCTGTACAAATAAACTTGCCTTGCCAGATTACAAGACAATAATCAAGTAATAACTGCTCGAAAAAAAAAATCTTATATGTTGACATATAAGATACAAAAATATATATACACTAACACTAGTTGTAGGAGAAATTTTGCCAGTCAAATAAAATGTTTTGAGTGATTATATAGATTTTTCACACAAAAGTGAATGCATTTGGAGGTCCAAGGCTACTATCTGGAACTCTATGCCCTTACTTACTTAATTGGACATACCTCAGGAAAATACATAAATTATAATAAAGAAAAAATATAGGTGCTTTATTTAATTGTGGTTTGAACAATACAGTATAAGCCAAACGATTTCCAATAAGCCAGTACTCCAAAAGGCCTGTGGTCACCCTACCGCAGTCGCACAGGCTGTGGTTTCAAATTGCATCACTCTATCTGCAATGTCGGCCATCTTGAGTCATTCATCTTAATGCCTGAGCTATGACAAACACCTGGAGCACACATTTTCAGATGATAACAAAGATGAAGCAGTTGTGCAGTGTGTTTAACTAATCAGAGGTTTGAGTCAATAGTGTATCATTTTGGATATACACAGTCTTGGAGAGCCTGAGGAGGACGAGGAACATGGACCAGTGCAAACATTCCAAATTAATTCTGAACACAGAAAAACTAAATAACTATCTTGGACTTCAGAAGCAGTCAGGCTCACATCCCCACTTTCATTCACAGGCAGCTGTGCTTTCTGTGCCTCTGGTGCAGCTCTCGTCCCTCTCGTACCGTTGGTCACAGAGCACAGACCTGTCTGTACTCACCACGGTGCCAAAAACATGTGTTTTCAGTCCCAGCGCCACGTCCGGATTCAGCAAGTAGCGATATCAAGCGCGCGCCCGGTGTGTGCACGCTCATTGAAACTAATGAAGGTGCCTTTCGCGCTGCACATGAAGTTGTCTCACTGTGCCTTAAGAGAGGGAGTTAAAGAAAAAAAAATCAAGAAAAAGAGAGTAAAAGAGAAGAAAACTAAAGCAAACAAGTTAGAGAATGAAAGAACTTAGCTGTATTTCACTGCTGTGAGATGATCTTTTTCAGAGACAGCTGATGTTATTTCAGCTACACACATTCATTTTGGACTAACTTTTACTTCAAACCAAGCACAAATATTGTTGTAATTTTATACATGTTTCCCTCTCCTCACAATAATGGACTTCTTCAACCTTATGTCTTCTCTGCATGTCTTATGAGCTTGCATTGAAGTGGTGGGCACAGTCTCTAATTGCTGCCAGGATTTATTTTGCTTTCCGGCTAATGGCATGTGGTCTGAAGGAGCTGTTCAATAATGATGCGCTTGAATTAAAAACCCAGATGGAGACATGGTGATTTGATTTAAGGAAAGGCTCCCCTGTAAGAACGTTCATCCTGCTGCTCTGCTACGTGCTACTGATGTGAACGTTTACATCAACCGGCCCTTTTAGAAACATATTATGATTATGTTTGTTGCTTGAGTGCGGCGTGGGCGGAAGCATAACACACAGATCATGTTATTATTGGCCTGTATCAAACAGGATCACGCTGACATTACTGCATGGTCTCAGCAGGATGTCATGTCTAGAATACACTTCACTAATCGAAGCTGATTTTGAGTAATAAATATGCATAATTGACAGGAAAATACAAGAATCTGTAAAGTAAAAAAAAATGTTTTAATCTGACTCTGAAATAGCTTTGGACGACACAAAATGCATTTGATTCCTATGATGTTAAGCTTTAATCATATTGTGATTCAGTGCTACACTTTTTCATCCAGCTCTGACCTCAAACATAAAAACTCGTACCCAGTACACACCCGCTCCTCTTGGTCAGCCTCTGTCATAATAACCTTGCACTGAAAGATGGATTATCAGAAGGTTTGATTTTTCAGACTCATTATAATCTATTGTGTGCAGATCCCGCTGATCCGTTCCGTTCGAGTCATGGAAGATGAATCAAAGATGGAGACATATTGGTATCAATGAATCGTATTCATTGGTGAGTGATGCTGGAGCGAGAAATCCCTTCAAAACCCCACCTTTGTAAAGGTCCTGTAGTGGTTGGGGTACTTATGCCGGGCTCCAGGGCAGTGGTTTAGGTCCTGACCGACGGATTGGTGCGTGTCCTCCCTTCTCTCTTATCCACCATTTCACACTGTCCTTTCCTGTCCAATAAAGCCTACAGGCAACAAAATCTTAAAGAAAATAAATAAATAGAAAAGTCAGCCGAACAGGAGCAGTTTGAAGTCACAACAAATACATTGGCGCTCTATGGAAGAATTCTTTCTGGGCCGGGAAATACAGTACTAATGGAAACAAGTCAATGTAATCCCTCATTTACTTGTGGAGAGGCCACTAACCAGACTGTCTTAAGGACAGAGCGTGTGTGTTATCCAGTTAGATCCATGTTTCATGTCTCTTTTAGACCATGGACTCTTTGTGCCAAGCAGAACTTGACATTTTGATTTCTCTGAGAAACCTTTCAGACCTTTTTCTTTTGCGTTTTTACCACTCCTATTCTGAATAATAAAAGGATATTCAAGACAAAATATAATCTGCACTTGATGCAAGTAAACAGCTGTGAATAGATTATCACAACAGCAGCATCCGGTTTCAGATTCTCCAAAGCAAAAGCAGGTGGTATTTAAAGAAACGCCTTGTGCAAGAACTCCCTTTATACATCCAAAATGTGCAAAACCAGAACACATTTTTCAACTTAAACTTTCCTGTAAGATCAGCACTCCTCAGCACGACACCCTTTTGTTGAATCACCGAAAGCATGACTTGTTTGCATTACCTCTGGTGTGAGCCCTGACATACCAAGTATTCCATCAGCACGCCGCGGCCTGAGATGCATTCAGGGACCCTCCGTGTTTACAACCTCCTCCTCATTTACATTTAAGGCGCCGTGCCACTGGCTTGACTCCGAGGTGGCGGTGACTGGGCAGATATGTGCTCTGATTGGTAAACATCTCCAGAGGGTTGCAGGATTTTCTTTTACCGATAAGAATAAGACAGAATACAATAGCTGAACGAAAAGCAGCCATTCCTTCGAGACGCTCCGTGTTTACAGTAGGATTTCATTCAAATAGATTTCAGTACAAGTACGCAGGCATTTTATCTTTATTGTTTGTTTTATTATTTTCATTGTAAATCCAATAAAGTTGCACTATAGCGGTTTTCGCACTTTAGAAACCCTTTTCAGTTCCCTTTTCGGTACCCTGTTCCCCCGTCCCTATTTGATGCCTCCTCACACAGTGTAGGAACTATGGACTTGGGCCACACTTTTGAGGACTTTTTAACCTTTTCCTTTTCAGTAAAACCAGGAACCTTTTGACGACACAAGTACATGTATAACACTGCGTTTGTTTGTAGCAAACTTTACTGATCCACAAGAGAAATAACTTGAACAGAGTAGCTCCAAAAATACAATTCTTAATTCTGAATAACTGTGAATAACTGTGTTTCATTTAGTTAATATTAAATCACCTCTAATGTTGATTTCATTGTTTGGTTGAGCGTTACAGTGCTCAAAAGACAATGACGGGATAAAAAAAGACTTTTGCTTTCCAACCCCAATAAATTCAATATTTAAATGTTCCACGCTGTACAGATGTTAAAGCCAGTTAAACCCACTATCAGCCACTGTCACTGTGTGAACGTGCGCAAGGAGGACTGGGGGTCCTCTGACTAAAGGGACTGAGGGATTATAGGGACTTAGTTGTGTGTACACTTGTATGAATAAAGGCCTAGATTTCAGAATTATGAGAAATTAGGACCGTTGACATAGCGATTAACAATTAAAAACGTATATAATATATTTTGAATAGGAAAAAGGAAAAAACTGAGCCATCTCCATGAGACAAGCAGGTTAAGTTAATTTACAGGTCAGCTCTGTGGAGAGGTGAGTTCATTCACAGCAAGCTATTATTGTAGCAACAAAACCACCAGTAATTTAATAAATGCAACCTATATACATGTAAATGTAATGCCATTGTGTGGAACATTTCAAGCTAAGTAATAATATCTCTACGGAGACAAGCAAGCGACACAATAGAAAAGTACTTTTCAGAGTACTTTTCATTACTTGTTTCAAAATAATTAGTTGCTATCATTTTCATTGTTCATGTCTTTTTTCAAAGTGTATAATCAGGGAAATGAAGGTTTTCCATTTTCATTTCATAGCAACAAATGTATCATTTAAACAACATCATTTAAACAACTATATAAAATCATATGTAAGAAAAACGTTTCAAACTAAGAGGATCATTAAGTTGGAAATTACACAAGCTATTTATGACCAGTATTTCACACAGTGCCAAAATATCACCAGTATTTTAGTAACAGAAAGTGACGCATGTTGAAAATGCCAGAGTTGAATGACTATCCATACGAGAGGAAATTTGTCACCCCTCAATCTCATAATATCAGAGAAACGCTTGAGCTACAGCTTCATTTAGATGCTGTGATTGGCGATGGAGACAAGTGGATAACACTCAGAGACTCTGCCCTGCTCCATTTCCTCCAATCAACAGGCCTTTACCGCAGAGAGAGGCTTTCAAAAGAAGATTTCAACAGCTAGTAATTAAAATCAGATTTCAGTTCCCAAAGAAAGTGAACCCTTCTGGTCTATTTGTGAAAATGTATTGGGTTGTTAGCTGAGGCCATTCAACTGCATTTACCCGAGCGACGGATTTTTCAGATGTTTGGATTCGCACAAAATCTCCCCAACACTAAATCTGTTCAATAATGATAATGTAACAACTCCTATATCAAATTAGTGTGAAAAATAAAATGCAAAAGGCTTAACCAACATTGCGCTGCAAAATTGACAAAGCTGTACTAAACTGGGAACAGGATTAAACTAGTACCAACCAGGTCTAAAGCATAATTTAACAAGGACCAAACCAGGACCAGGACTAGTACCAACCCAGTAACCAGGACTCAACCAGTAAACAAGATAAAATACCAAATATTAAAACATAAAATATATGTTTTAATATTTGGTAAATCAGATCATTTGGCGGGCCGGGTTTAAATCATGCTATAACATTGTTCCCTCATCAAAAACATACCTGGAGTTGTATTTCACTTCCTTCACGCTAGTTTGATGAATCCTGTTTAGAAAGTCTTCTCCCTCCGAGCGTCAAAAACACTCCATTCTGAATTTCCCCAGATGCAACTTTCTACCTATGACATGGCTACAAGATCTTATGTGCTGTTTTTAAGTCCATAAATAATAGCCAGACTCATTCTGAGCATTCATATCATTGCTGGGTCGCGGCATTAGCATGTCGAGAGAAAGCTAATATTCTCGCTCCGATGTAATTCCCTCTGCAACCAGTTAAACCAGCAAGTAAATGTACTCAAGAAGATTAAAGGCTTATTGTAGTAAAAAGTTTGATACAATGGATCACTCCTGGACGAATGAGGGATTACACAGACTTGATTAAAGGTTTATAACAATACAAATAATGCATAAAATTAGTCCTTTTATAAACCAATCTATTTACAAAGTATAACTTTTTTCTGTTTTCACTTATTTTGCCATTTTTGTTGTTTGTTTTAGTCAGTGATATACATAACTCCAGGTACTTTTACATGTGGCAACTGTATATATAATTTTTTTTAAACAAAATCTGTCAAATGTCTTTTTGTTTTGTTTTGTTTGTTATCTGGCTTGTTGCCAAAGTTAATATGTGAGGTCCAAGTATGACGGTTCTCCTGTTTTTCTAATTATGACCTAGTTTGGTGGTATAGAACCACGTAAAATCTTGTACCTGCCATTTCAGCAAACACATTCAATATTACAATAAACTCCTTTGGCCTTGACGTTTCTCTGCTCTGATCTGTCCGCTCAGGTTTTATAGGAGTGAAAAGTTGTGTTTTCATGAACGCTGAGCTCATATTTGACTTCAAATATGTCTAAAGATAAAATATATGAATAACATATTAGGTGTTGTTTGTCCACTGTATAGACATATTGCCATATGTTTATACAGTCACAATTAGCTTAATCAATATTCATTAGACCGTTAAAACATCTGATGCACTGGGGACAAACTGGGAAGTACAGAAAAAATATTGGTGCCAAATATCAGCAAAACTTTCTTTGATTATACTTGTACTTGTTTTATTACTGGAGGACTAGCAAGATTAAATTGAGCATTTTGTTGTTTAGTGTTTGTGCAGCACTTTGGGAAACCCTTTTTATAAATTGTGCTGTATAAATTCAGTGGATTTATTGAGAAAGTCACCCCGTTTTAAAACAAGACTTGATCAAATCGATTTGCCCACGGAAGGGACATGTGCAAGGTTGTGCGGCTGCATTGGGACGATAGCTCAACCTGGTCACGTCTTTACTCTGCTGACCACAATTGTACAGCCACTTACCTGCAGAAATCCCCAGGACCCGTACCTCCAGACTAGCATAAGCATTCACACACACACGCACACACACACACACATCACAGTCAGCGTTCTGCTACACTGGCCGCCTTTATTCCCTTTTTCTGTATAGGTTGTAATAGCTTTTCTTCCATTAATGGCCAAAGCTTTGTGTCGGAGGATCATTGGGCATGCATGGTACGTGTAAAGCATGTAGCAACAAGGATATTGCTTTATCTAACATGTCTGCATTGGTGATTGGAATTCTTCTCAATGTGCATCAGTAGGACATTTTTCATTCATAAGGGTTGGAAATAGTTGAAAAATGTTGAAAAATAGGAAAATTGATGTTGAGTTGTTTTGGATTATCTCGCCAATATTCGGACGACGTAATGGAAATCTGTCGGAAAAGTGCCAAAAAGTGCCATCACCGTCAACTGAAGCAATAGAGCATTTCAACTAGAAAGTGCTAGTGCCAAAGCTGCAAAGAGATCCTAATTTGAATCAAATAAATCACTGCAATTGACTTAACTAGCACACACACGTTATCAAAGCTGGTTCAAAGAGAGTCGGCTTCAACTAGAAAGTACTTTTTGAGCGAGACACAGCGCGTTCCCGTCGTTTGTGTTTGAATTTATTTTCAACTCATAACAACAAAGCACAGCAAGTTGAGTGGTTGGCAACTAACACAAGCAAGTTGAAAGGTACCTACCAGGGCTAATTAGACACACTACAATTTGAAAACATCACGTCATAACTTCATTTTAAAAAAGTTTATTTTTTTAAATTCACACAACTGCATGCATTGGCCAGTGCTGGGTTTGAACCAGCAACCTCACAGTTATTGTGAACCTGGCCGTGTTGTCTATTCGTCCGGTTGTTGACCAAACACGCGCATTAGCAAGGCCGTTGAGGTGTCTTGCCCATGTACACAAGTAGTGGAACGTATCTGAGTGCTCTGGTTTCCCCAATTATATTTAAGTTTTTGCTTTAAATTCTTCACAGCTTCCCCTAATTTGACAATTTCCATATTTGACTTGATATACATAAAGGCAATTCCATAACTCCAACCTAGCTCACCTAATTGACAAACATAAATACATGACAACGCCATCATTTTGCTAAAAGAAGGTGTAAACTTTCAGGAAATTGTACTCCTCGAATGCAAATTGTTTTTTAGATAACGCAGAAGAATTCCATAATACTAATACTAATAAACTTAAAATAAATCATAATCATTGGTGCCACTACAAAGCATGGAAAAAGACTGAACATATAGTTTATTCAGCATGATTCAAGATTAGTAACTACTTATTTAAGCTTAGAATCTGAGTAGTTACTAAGCCTGAATCATTCTTTATAAACAATATATTTACATTGAATGAAGTCTTTGTTCATGCTTTACTAAGTGTAGTTATTACACTCACCCTTGTACTTTACAGGCTTGTTGTAGCCTTTCAGAGTGCTACCCTGTTGTTATTATTCATTCACTTCGTACTCGGTGGTACGTACAACCACTTCTGTAGCCACAGCTGTTATCTGCACCTGCCGCTTGACTGATGTAAAACTATGATACGTATTTACCACAGGTACAATCCAATTAAACAGTCATATATGCGTGTCAGGTTGTTTGATGGCGACCGCTTCTGTTAGCGCTCAGGCCTAATTACTGCTAAGTATGTACAGTAATTGTTCACCTTGTGTAAAATGACAAAATGCTCACTTTACAGTGGTATTCTATCAGTCCCAATGAGCTCGTAGCATAGCGGTCTCCTGAAAGCTGCTCGGTGACTCCCGGCGCTCTACCAGGCTGTTCCGCTGACACTGTGTGACGGATGGGCTGGATGAGAGAATGAACTGCCCCATGGGGATCAATAAAGGATAACTTCATTTAAGATGTGGCTCAGGCCTGTGGCATAAACCGGCAAAATACCAAATAGATAGCATAGATATTTGTTGCAATAGATTTATTTTTAAAAGGCAAAAAGCAAAGGTTAATGGTAAGACCCTGAATGTGCATTTCTCTACACAGTATTAGCAGGCAGATTTGAGTGGGATTCATCTATATAGCAATTATTTGTTTGTTTACTAGATTAGTTGATATATGAGATTTTGACAAAAGTTGACCCAGATGAAGCTAAAGTGATGCCATTGGCAATGAGGCTATCCCGATGGGGTATATTTACAGACAGGCATGGACGATATTGACAAAAAAATTATACCTTGACATTTTTTGGTATTGGCTCGATAACGATATTCAAAAATATATAAATAAATAAGACCATATGCATCAAGAATGTGCTAAAATGTGCCTGTACTCACTCATGTCCTACTGCCATCTTGAGGACGAAAGCTGCATGCTCACTGTGGGCTGTACCAACACAAAGCACACAAAGTCTGTGCTCTTGAAAGCTTTGAGGGCTCTTCTGGTGCTGCGAGCTTGTGGACGAGGAAGAGCAGATGTGAACGTCCACAAAAGTGTTTTGTGGCAAGTTGTCGCTGCTTTTAATTATCAGCGACACGCCTCAGTAGATAAAGATCAAAGCCCATAACTTCTGTCTGCTTGTATCAGACCTTTTTCATTTACAATTTTATGTGCTGCTTTTCATGACTAACAGCGGAGATAGACGTCTTCAACATGGTATAACAACAAATAAGTGTGACTGAAACCAATCAACACGCTTGTTTGGGAGATAACACGCGATGTTTCTGTGTCTTTTTGAGCAGATGTTTTTTTTATACTCAATATTGAAATTTTTGCATGATACATTTTTCGGTATATTGCCCACTTCCAGTTAAGGTGTGTTCAAACTTTTTGTTATCTAAAACAGAACTCAGCCATATAGCTCCCTCCCCCTGCCGCTCCTTTGTGAAAACACACTGCCAGAAAACGATCCCAAATGCGTTTTTTGGGGGGGGTTTTTTGAAATTGAAAGAAGGCAGTATATATACAAAGTTAACAATGCCAAAGAGAAAACAACATTTTAGGGTTTTCCAGAATAGTTGTTTTTGGGTCAATGTCGGTTTATTTACTTCTTAAAAGCAGTCAAATTACTTAGACATAGTGTCTCACACAGGGCAATATATCAACCATTCATTCATCCATTCATTGGAGCCGACTGGAGCCTATCCCAGTGCCTTTGGGCCTTAGGCAGGGTACACCCTGGACAGGGGCCAGCTCGTCGCAGGGTTAACCAGATCCCAAAAAATAAGCATAACAAAAATGTAAATAATTAAAGTAGCAAAAAAAGCAACTCAACTTTTTTTGTGTATCGCCGAACATTAGTTGCAATTAATCCATAATTGTTTTTTTTTTTTGATTGAGTGAAAGAAATCGTCCAATACATTTTTTCTAGAATTCTACAAAAAACTGTTCAAATGTGTCAAAAATTACATAAAAAACAAACTAATTAACGTAACAAAAATATTTACTGGCAGTTTCCCTAAATTCTGCCCATCCAAGCTCGTCTTCCAACACCACATATTATGTAATTGTCCAGTATTGAAGCAGCAGAATTATCCATCCAGTGCATAATCCTTCTCTTCTCAACGTTGAGGGGGAACAATCCTGTTAGAACTCATTAAAGCTCTTTGCATTGGGGCTAATTATCTTTTGGTGAGTGACCCAGCTCTAGCCTCTGCTCATACATCTTATCCGTACATAATTGCGTTCACTAGACCCTCATATCCCTCATTTTCACATCATTACATGTCATCTATCAGCGTCTAAACCGCGCCGCTTTGAGAATGAATTGGCGGAGGCGTTTTAAGGCGTTGGCAGCTGCATCGTCCCCATTGAAGTGACCAGGGCTTACATCCTATTTTGGCTTGGCGTTACAGAGGAGGTTGTGTTGTTGCCAAAAAAAAGAATGATGAGACGTTTAATTGAACGGCTGCATGCATCTGAAAACACTGATTGCTTGAACGTGGCGGTGTTGGCAACGTGGGTAGTTCTGTGGAGTAACTTAGAGGAAGTGATACAAGCATCATCATCCGAGCAACAGGTCGTTTGTTTGGGCCAGGAAGGTTGTAAAAAGAATATATATAAAAGATTTTTTTATTTTTTATATATAGCAATGAATGTTGATGGACTTCGCTCAGCATGTTGCTGCTAGATTGTGTTCCCAAAATAAGATAATAATTATAACTGCAGGGTTTGACAAGGAAAGTTAATTAAAAAAGGCCATGTGGCAAAGATTGAAAGTGATTTTAAAATTCACATACAATATCTGATCTAATGATTGGATTATCTGATTACTCCAGTTATCTGATTTAGACTGACGATGTAAATGACCCCAGGGACAATAAAGACAAGTTTATTTCTCACACAAAGTAATTCCAAGTGCTTTACAGAGCAAGGAAAAACATTAAACGTCTTTAGCCGCAGCTGCCTTGGGACAGACTGATGGAAAACTGGCTGCCTATTTCTCCCAATATCCTCTCTTTTTCTTCTCTTCCTCATCAGTTCTACTTTATATTAATTACACCTTAATTAGCCTTAATAAAGCATGAACAAAGACTTAATTCATAATAGTAGCTTTGGCCAAATATGAATCTTTTCTTTCGTGAGATTAATGTCTTGACACTTGTTGAATAAACTAAAGAAAATAAAACTAAACTAAAGGGATACGGGTTAGGAGAAAGTAACTACTTAATAATTAAGTGAGTAAACTTTACTTGCATAGTGCTTTTCAGACATATAGTCTCAAAGTGCTTCACACAGTAGTAAAAAATACAATTCAAAATACACTAAAATATACAACAAGGTGCAGTAAAATTTTAGCTTAGCCAGTAACAATAAAATACTTGTTTGAAAAAGTGAGTCTTCAGGTGGTTTTTAAAGACATCCACGGGTTCAAAAAAACGCAAGGAGGAGAGGAAGATCGCTCCAAAGTCTGGGTGCGACAGCTTAAAAAGATCGGTCCCCTCGAGTTTTAAAGCAAGTTCGAGAAACCATCAGCAAATTTTGGACATACTGCCGACGAGCCAACTCTTTTCTTGTTGAGGAGAGTGGAGAGACTGTTGCAGGAGTCTAACCGCGGGGAGACGAAAGCATGGATAATTATCTCCAGATATCTTTAAGATCTTTAAGATACCATAGATCTAAGCGTTGAGATGTTGTGTCAGTGAAGAAAAACAGTTCTTCATGAATTGTTTTGAATGATGTTCAAGGGACAGAGAAGAGCTCTGATCACCTAAGTGCTGTTTGATGTCTATTAATCTGAGCCTGAATGATTCTTCATACACTATTATTGTTGTATGTGTTCATTCTGAATTAAGTCTAATTAAAGTGTCGCTATAAAGTGCTACCTCATCATTTACTGTGCACATATTAATTTACCGGGGAGTCATTTCTGTATACACCATGTTGCAGTCTAAACTTACGCACAAACATCAGGTCACAAGTAAATACAAATTAAAAATATTGACACTTACTGAAAAAAATGTGCACGACATCATCATTTCTGCTTTTGGTTCATACAAGGAGCGTTCACACTTGTCCTCGATCCCAGTTTACGTCTGATGTAGACTTGGTTTGATCCTGTTCTAGGCCTGGTTCAGTCCCGACCTAGTCTCGGTTTAGTCCCAATGGCATTGTTTGTGTGAGTGTGTAAGTCAAAATGGAATCAAACGCCCTACCCATTCGTTACCAGCGCGCGACTTCCCCGACTGCATACTTTTTTGCTAATATAAAGACGTATTAAGTTGATTCATGATCCTAATTAATCTTCTGATGCGCCGTGCTATCTCCAAAAACAACATTCATAGTCTCCGTACATATCATTACCACAAACAGTCCTTGCCTTGAACTTTCCCCAAACCGCAGTGAATCCTTCTTGCTCTATTACCTTTACTTCGTTGCCAGAGCCGAGCGTGCCTGTCTATAATCTAATCCTGTTACATAAACTGACTCAAGCAGAAAAAAAAATATATATATATATGTCCTTCATCTTCACAAAGACAAAACGTTACATGCACGAGTGAGATAAGACTTGAGTGTGTCCATGGGAAAAACAAAGCTAATATTTGATTTGAAATGTGTGTGTGTGTTTTTTTTTTTTTAAATCCTCGCATCCACAAATAGAGTTAATCCATGGGGAAAACAGGTCTTTCGTTTAAAAAAAAAAAGAAAAAAAAAAGCAACAGATTTATTCAAACACTGACAGCGGCTTGGCTCAGGTTGAGAGCTGGAGTTTGGTCAACTTCTGAAACAGGCATCCAAACAGAAAATAAATGCTAGCTTTTTAATGTATTCCTGGTCTAATAGACAAGCTTGTTAGGATCTCAAACACCAGCAAGTCTGAGCAAGCTGTTTATATCATACATACACTATTGCCCCCTGGTGGATACATTTGGTAACAGTGATTAACAGATAAAAAGTAAGCTATGGTCGCAGATAACTAGAATAATCAGAAAACCCGACAAATAAATCTGATCATCAACAATCCATGTGTCATTTAATTAGTGTATTTTTAGAGGAACTGTCAGACACATTTATTTTTTACAAAAACTCTTTGACTCTTTCACACTTTGTCTTTCAGTGTTTTGGTTTTGACCTATGCTTGCATCATTTTCCTGGTCAAAACCGGCACAGTTAGAAAGAAATGAGATTACACACATCGGATGGAACTGTTTACATGACGTTTCAATAATCTGAGAACTGAGAAATTAGACTTCCAATGCTCCTTTATAAGTCATTTTAAACAGTGAAATCTGACTATCGCTAGTATTTTTTTTGGTGAGAGAAGTTATTGTGCAAAAACTACTACTATTACTTGTTTACATATTTGCATCACAACTCAATTATTAAAGGCGGATTGGCTAGCCATTATGTACAAAAAAGCTTTGCCAGTTTATTTTGATTTTTTAAAATTCTTTTTCATTTTTGAAACTATGTGAGCATGGCAGTGGTGTAATGCAGAGGTTCTTTTCACATTTTTCACACCGAGTACCGCCTAAGTTAATATTTGACTTTCCGAGTACAGCCAAATCCAAACACAGACTTTATCAAGGCTAAAATGAGACTATACCAGCTCCAAGACAAGAGCTTTGTCAATAAAAAAATACAAATTCTCAAACTCAAAGGGCGTCATAACCTACCAAACAGATTTGTAGCTCTAAAAACCAAAATAAAAGGATAAAATTTCCATTTCAGTTTTGTCTAAAAAGCCCCTCCAGACTGTCTCTATAATCTTTTTGGGTCTGTTTGAACTCCATATTTAATAACTCCACAGTTTAATTCCCCCAGCTGCAGCCACTAGTACTGCTTAGAGAGGTGAAATTCTATAATGGAGTGTAATTGTGCATGGACGAAGCACCCGGGCACGTCTAGTCTAACTGGGGTCTAAAAGCAGCAGATAATGGCCTATAGGGAAGAGGAGGAGGAGGAGAGAAAGTCAGACACTGGCCTTCTGGATTTCAGCTTAAATATTTAATGTGTCAGACCCTCAGACTGTAACTATAGCACTATCCCAGCAAGTTCAGTTCACAGGCTCCATCCAAATCATTTTAAAGCGAGACACTACAGGCAAAGCTATTTTTGTTTTGTTTTGTTTTTTGTTCTGTGTGCTCTCTCAACATGTAGAGAGCAACCTGGAAACAACAGCTAATCTGCACCAAAAGATCATAGATTAGATGGGACTTTCTACTTTTAACTTCACCTTTAACATTACTTTGAACTTAACTTTAACTTTATCGGGGGGGCTGTACTTTAACAAGATTTTGACTGATTTCTTTTCAAATCTAGGCCTGGTTTAACTCAAAAGTAGTGAGCGAGATTTCAAGTTTTGTGCCACTTTTCAATAAAATCTAGTACAATCAAATATTTAGTACATTTTCTGTCTTTTTCTATCTAATATGTCATGCCATTTAAACTCGGCTCTATCGATTTTTCAGATTTATATGTGCAATTTTGTCCATTTTACACAAAAGACAACACATAAAGTTTGTTTGCACTGTACGAATGTTATATATGAGCAATAAAAAACAAAACAAGATCGAACATAAAATCACGATAGGTCCGTTTAACTGTGGGACATTCTGGACAAAGCAGTAACATCTCCATGGAGCAATCCAGGTTGCACCACTGCAAGCAAACGGGTCTAAAGTGTGAATAGCCTTCCCTCGTTTCGAATAGCAAGATCTTTAAATGTATTGCAACCGCACAATGGAATGTGCAGTGCTGGTGTCCGAAAAGTGGATTTCAGGATGTGGGCTGGGATGAGTTCTCCGAGGGGGGCTCATATTCTGCCCTGGGACAAGATTACGGCAACCCAATCCTGCCTGTTATCCGACCCCCAACTCACTGCCCATTCACTTGTGTGCACACTTAACCAGACAGACCAATACTTACATTATAGACACCAGAGGAGCAGACCGGGGTAAGATTAGGCGTGATATATGGGCTGCTTTAGCTTAAAGAGGATATACGATGCTTTATATCTCAGGTAAATAGTATTGAATTATAAAGTAAGAAGATTATCATTTTATATTTTGTTCATTGAAAAAAGCCTTATTATTCAAATTTTGCAGAACTGTTAAGCCATCAATGTGTTAAGCCAGCGATGTGATTAGACGGCAGAAATGTACCGGACGAGACTGAAAATGATTTATTGATTTAAAAAGCAGCAGAGAAGATTCTCGGAGCCCCGTCACAGATTGAGAAAACGTCAGTTATCGAGGTGATTCAGAACAGAGTGTTTTTGACGCTCGGAGGGGAGAGGACTTTCTACCCAGGATTCCTCAAACTAGCGTGAATGCAGGTAAATCTTGCTCAAGGTATGTTTTTGATGAGGGAACAGTGTTAGAACATGGTTAAAAGCTCAGGTTCTACTGTCCTGTTGCTCAGAAATACTGGACTGACATCAATAAAGTGCTGCAGATTGTTTTTGACATCACCATCCCACTCGATTTCAGAACTATGTATTGGGGCCTCAGAATTATGGATACCTTTTGAATATACTCCTGGTGGCAGGGGAAAAGGCCATAATAAACATAAAAATTATTAACATATGGAAAATTGAAAACAAATCTCACATTAACTTAATCTGAAAAATGACAGATTAAATTTTTTTGGCTGTGTTTTCTCTGGTTCTTTTCCGTTAATGTGTTTTCTATTCTTTTTGTTAAGTGTTCAAATAAATTAAAAATAAATAAATAAAAATACATTCAAAAAATAAAAAAGGTTCTACTCTACATACAATAGTTTATATTAATACTATTTAATTTTCTTGAATAATTCTTAGCATGGAACTTTTTAACATGGACTTTATTTTAATGCAATTTTGAAGTTTGGCAGTGTTGAAGAGCTCTTAGTCCCTGGATGGGTTGGTAATAGTTAACCATTGTCTGATGCAAGAGTCTTTATTACAATACTGACATTTTTGGTCATCGTAATATTTTAACATATGAGGAGGATTACTCGGCGACTTCTTTGCATGCTCACACTTTATGTCCTGACCAAGACTTCCCGCTTTATAGTCTGGAACCAAAGTTTTCCAATGATTGACGGGTGAATTAACCAATCAGAGCAAAACACATGGACCATTAGCGTCAGAACAAACATTTCCAAATCGCTTTTCCACTGCTTATACACTTGCGACTGCTACATCGTGCTAAATTAATATCTGTATTGATTTCCATCTCATAACGCGGCGAACAGATACACGACCAAGCCTGCCCTGTGTATGAGTACATTTATTAGAACAGCACTCAAGGACAGATCTGAGGTGAGATGACAGGCCGCAAGAACTCCATTATGTGACCATTTTTCTCTGCACACGTATTCATAATAGTTTTCTTTTTTTCATCTGCCCTTAAATGTGCCCTTAAAGCTACTTTGAACTATCTACGGTCCATATTGGAGAATGGAAAAACATTTAGTCGTCCTTCACCGAACCTCTCTTTTCAAAATGGAGACTTGAGTTTTCATTTGCAATAAAAACAGAATTAATTGTTCCAGTACTTGAAAGCAATGCGTTTCGAGGTTTACATTGACTGAGCAGAGTTGCAATACTGGATCATTTTGAAGTTCTTTGCAGCTTCATGTATAAGTGAAGGTCAATACCTGCTTAAATAACCTAACTGTGCAAAAAGAGTAAAAACTAGATCATGATCATGAACTGTGCAAGTATTTATCAAAAGTTAAAGCTTATACCAAGGAAAAGTTTGATTGAACTAGAAAAAAAATGTATCCGATAAGACATGGATGTTGTACTGTACATTGTGCATATATGTATTCTTTCATTATGAAGAAAATCCTATAAAACGGAATGTATGTAAGGCGTGTATTCATGTAATATTTGTAGAGCATAAAACTTAAGATGCACTATTAGTTGTATTTATTATTATCCCCATTTTAATTGGTTGATTTTGTTGTTTTTTTGCGCGTCTGTGCTGTTGTTTGTACTGCCTTTTTCTTTCTTTGTTGATGTATTATTTATATTATTTTACTCTTTAGTAAAAAAGGACAAAAAACAAAACAAAAAGGTGAACTGTGTAACTTTTCCGGTGTGTACTCCGCCACTATTAAACTATTGAGATGCTTCTTTGCCTCGAATGTTCCACAGTATAGCATTAAACTTAGCTAACATGCAAATATTATAAAATTCAAAAATAAAAAATAGATAGATAGACATTTTATATTGTGGCGCATTCCAGACAAAGCTATATCCAGTCCACCAGGAAAGTTCCAGAGTGTACCTTTGAACTGGGCACTGGTGATGAATTTAAAAATGTTTCATTGCTGTCATTGTTAACTTCAAGACTCCAAAAATCTTTTTCAGCATCATTGAGTTTCAATCTGTTGACCTCCTCCTGTCACGTTATCCTTTACAGTGCATTTTGGGTCCCATTGACTTCCTATTGTGGGCTAAATGAGCTGAAGAACAATCAATTGTGTCATTAGTCAAAGTCTGCAGATATAATTAGTCCCATTAGACCTGACCAGACATGTGTGAGCTGCACTTTTTGGGCGTTTTGTGCAGTGTCACGCCTAGAAAATGAGGAGGAAAAAACAAAACAGAAACAGTTATAATTGGACAGATCTGCTGTTTTTGTGTTGTTTTTCGTCTGGGAGCGGCAGTGTTTTTGCTTTAGTGAAAATGTCTAACAATAAACAGTGAATGGAACTTCTTGATTGGGTGTAACATTTTGAACCAAATAGTACTGTTCTTAAGTGCACTGCAATATTTTTTAAAAGACAAATTGCTAGAAAAGGCAACTTTTGGTAAAAAGCAAGGCTCAATTAAGTCATGTCAGTATGTGCGAAGAGCCAGGTCATTTTTTTGTATTATTTGGGCAACTTTTCCGTTTTATTTTTTCATTAAAATACTATAAGTAATTGGAGGCACAGACACTCAGATAGTAGAAGTAACATCAACTGGATACTTGTTGTTTGACCAGCCAAGACCACACGCTTTTTACATGCAAAATACAGTACTTTTGACGTAATGTCTGTCCCTGTCTCCGAGAGGCGTGGTTGACAAGCGGATTAACCAATCAGAAAATCTCATGATCTGATAGCGTCAAAACAAACATGGCGTGTAAAGTAACTGAATACATATCTGACAAAGAGCACAGACTTCTGAAGAATCAAGAGCGAAGCACTAAACTCTTTAAATGGCGAGGTAAAATAAGATTTATATTTTGTTGTGAACGAAATGAGTATATTCAAGAGGAAATGTCAAACGCATTTGAGGGATAAATTAGCGGCTGTGATTGGCACGTCCAGATTGGTTCCCGTGGCCCTCCCACAATCGAACAGAAAGTAGGTGGGACTGCCAATCAAACGCTACAATAAATGATGTTTCAGAAAGCACATCTCACTGTTCTACTGTTTCATATTTCCAAATGAACATCTCCCGAGCCTTTTCCATTCAAACATTCTGACTGCTCAACCTCCTCCCTCAGATATAAAAACTCCAAACTGGTAAAGGAGTAATATGTCGGATCTATTTATAAGTTACTTTTTTGCATCATGCCCCAAGATTCAAAGCCCTCAGAAAAGCAGTGAGATGATAAACTGCAAAAATGTGTACAGATTCTGCCCTCGAGCCAAACAAATCCGCGCCGACGCAAGAGACAATTCATTTTTAATCTTCCAAATGTGCTTCATTTTGAGTTCAAAACAGATTCTTCGTTATTATTTGTCAGTGTTGGATAGTGTATCTAGTCAATATGCCAGTGTAATCCCTCATTCATCCAGGAGTGTTCCATTGTAGAAAAAAGGACATCATCTGGACTCTGTTTTAGAGTCCAGATCTTTTTTTACTATCTTGTCTGCTTATTGTCTTAAACAGATTGTGCTTGCTGCTACTCTGTGATTTTCAATCTTTTTAAACACATCAAATTACTAAAATGATTACTCAGAGACGAGAGGGTGGTGCAAGTTGTGATTATCAAAATGGAACATGCCGGTCCCAGAAACTGAGCTAAACGAATTGCAGAAAGTTTTGTAAAATTGTGAACAAAGAAGAGTGGTTGTGGGTTCAATTCCTAAGTCTTCCTTTTTCCATAGACAAAACTGTGAAGGCTTTTTGATACTAAGAGCGGACTGAATATTTCTCAATCCAGCTTCAGCCTTCGTGTGCATTCCATAGAACAGTGGTTCTCAAAGTGGCGTCCACAATCACAAACATAATGAACATTGATCATTAAGTTATTTAAATAATACAATTTCTTTTAACATACAATCCCAACATAGAATGTTTTAATGGAAACAACTACACCAATAAATGAACAATGAGAAAATCATCACATTTTGTTCTAAACCACAGGGTGTCCTTGAGATATTTTCTAATAAGAGGGCCCTGGTCTGAAAAAGTCTGAGATCCCATAGGTAGGAGTGGACGTAGCAGCCCGCAAGCCAACACCGTTTTCCAAGGAAGTGAGCGCGGGCGCGAATTGAGTTTCTTCAGGTTTGGCTCCCATTCACTCTCTATTGAAGCATCTGCGCCACTTTCTGAAACTGCTGCTGTCAGACTTGTCATTGTGGACTTAAAATGTTTATTTTAAATAGGGCTGTCGCATGCCTGAGCACCGTGGTTTGTGGTATATGCGGTGTGTGGCCCATAGGCCCTTAATAATACATGTAAATTGAGGTTGAACTTTAATAATAGCAACAATAATAACATCAGGCATAAGTGACAGTATGCGTGTACATAATGGCCTATATTATGCAAAAAAGGCATTCTGAAAACATGTAAAGTTTCACTTTTATTTTGCGCACATACGTGCTTATGCTTTAACACGATTATGGGTGTAGGAGGAGGATTATGGCAGAGTGGATAGTATTTTCGTTTTGGCTGAACTTTACACAGACTCTATTTGGCTGCATCTTCTCACTGGAGTTGCCACATTTGCTTGCGGGTTACGCGTTTACCTGGACCGAGGAAGAGGAGGATTACAGTGTTGATCATGTCTTTTTTGGCGGAGCTGAACGCAGTTGAAAATCTGGACCTTCAATTCACACTGATACACTGTACTTTGTTTGATTAAATGTAGGCTTATGTTGAATTATCGTGCTGTTTGTGTAGAATGCGGGGTCGTGAACACCTGCGCTGTTACGTCTGTGCTGTGAATTTATTGACTCATTGATGAGATTCATTTAAAGCCATGGTAAAACTCCCGTCTGCTCGAGACTTGAGCCGAGTCTGATGGCAGAACACGGTGAAAGTTTTCTCAAAAGGCAGAGGGTGTGACCACATAAATAATTGACCAATAAACAGTTAAATCATGCCTGGCATGTGCGCAAAAAATTATTAAAATGCAAAATGTGGTTACCACGGTCACTTGAGCCCTTTTGCGATTTTAGTGATTAGTATTGCAATATTGTGGTTACCGTGACAGCCCTAATTTTAAAAAGCTCTACATGACCCTCGTGTTTTTATTTTGCTATTGTCTATGTAAACCAAAACCAATGCCTTAATTAGAAAGGACAGTTCAGTGTGAAATAGGGATGAGAAAATGGAGGACATGCAGCAATTTGTCTGAGCCGGGATTCGAACTCATGAAGCTGTGGCCAGCTGCACATGGAGCATGGCATATGTGCTGCTGCCTTAACCACTGCAGTATCCCCAAGCTTAATGTTCACTTAACACAAAAATGTGACAATCTTTCTCATTTGTTGCAAACTCTATTTTGACTTCCACCAATCAAACGCCCCGGATGGCACAACACTTGAGCAAACAACTTGGCACGGCGTTCATGGGAATCGAATCGTCTGAAGTCGCATTTACAAATGATCCGACACCACATGAAATACAACAAAAACAGGGTTTTGCATTTATGGGACGATTCCCACCATCAACCAAACCAGTGCAGAGTAAAAGTAGATATCTATTTTTTCTTGCTGTACCAGGATTTGAACCTTGAGTATTAGAGTGTTAGCCCCGCCCACTTAATATTTTCTCTCACTTTGATGTTGAACCAAGTGTCCCTTTATTTTCAAAGAGATGCTTTTTCGTTACACTGCATGGTGTAAAGGGCATTTACCTGAACTACAGAAATAAAAGCACCTTCTAATCAAAACCAAATATGTTTTACCAATACAGAAAATATGAATTGAATGTCAGTCCACCTGTAACAAAAAAGAAAGAACAAAAAACCCCACACTTTTTCACGCCTGCATCCAAAAGTCAAACTTTATTTTAACAGTTACACTCATGCCACTTTTAAGCGTGTATTTTTAACCCTATCTACTAAACAAAATTGTTTCACGTCTAAACAGTTCCGTTTCCTTTGACACACAACCTCATAATGTCAATCATCTCGCAAACCAAAACAGCAAAACCTAAAAGTATTAACTAGAAAATAAATACACAAATCAAAATCTTCCTCTGATTCCCACTCAGGGCGGGTAAACATCTGAATATGAGAAGTGGCCTACATCACAATTTGTCAAGCTAAACTCCACAGATACAACATATGTCCCCCAAAGTATTGACAAAAGTAGGGGGGGGGACATCAATCACTGCGTAAAAAGTCTTTCCTTCAAGTGAATCTGACATGTCACATTTTTTCTTCAAACACAAGCTCAGACAGCTAAATTTTATTCAGTGTTTACAGCTTTCTGGGGATGTGATAAAAAAAACAAACAGATGTCAGCGAGGAGGAGCTGTCAGTTTTATAGATGGAAACTGCCATGAAAATGTCTGATCAACTTCAAAATATTGTCTGAGTTTGGTCTATAAAACTCTGATATAGTTCAATCAAATTAGTGAGTTAAAGGTGCACTATGTAAAGCAAGGCAAGTTTATTTGTAGAGCACAATTCGTACACAAGACAATTCAAAGTGCTTCACACAACAGGAAAATGCATTAAAATCACAAAGACATGGCAGAAATCACAAAACCTTAATTTAAGGAAATTTAAAGGTGCCATTTTCAGGCTATCCGTCCAATAGTTTAAGACATAAAAGAGAAGAGTGCAAAGAAAAGCATTTCAGTCATATGCACAGCCAAACAAAACAGTTTTTAGCTTAGATTTGAACATTGCCAGAGTAGAGGCCTGTCTCACATCCTCAGGAAGACTGTTCCAGATTTTAGCTGCATAAAACTGAAACGCAGATTCCCCATGTTTAGTCCTGACTCTTGTGCACCAGCAGGAGGCCGGTCCATGTTTAGTCCTGACTCTGGCACCAGCAGGAGGCCGGTCCATGTTTAGTCCTGACTCTGGCACAGCAGGAGCCGGTCCATGTTTAGTCTGACTCTGCGAACCAGCAGGAGGCCGGTCCATGTTTAGTCCTGACTCTGGCACCAGCAGGGAGGCCGGTCCATGTTTAGTCCTGACTCTGGCACCAGCAGGAGGCCGGTCCATGTTTAGTCCTGACTCTTGGAACCAGCAGGAGGCCGGTCCATGTTTAGTCCTGACTCTGGCACCAGCACTAGAGACAAACGCATGGATAAGTCTCTCCAGGTCTGGTTTCGACACTATACTTTTGATTTTGGCAATGTTTTTTAGATGGTAAAAAGCTGCTGATGTTATTGATTTGACATGGCTGTTACAATTCAAGTCTGAGGCCATTATTCACCTTTCTGGTAGGTGACCTGGAATGTTCCACGGTAGGGCATTCATTTTAATCAACAAAACAATTCTTACTTTGACCTCTCCACGAATCTGACCTGTAACGTGGCCGGTTCGATACGTTTATTGCCGCACTGTTGAACATTCCAGGCAAATAACACAAAATAACATCTCCATGGAAACAAGCAGGTCACCAGAAAAGTCACAAAGTGCACCTTTAAATCACTCTAGCCATTATTTTGTTGGTTTAAGTGCATTAGTACAGTGTTTTTAGTTAATGTATTTTCCTGTAGGATCTATTACACAGGACAGTAAGTGAAAGGCCACTTGAGGTGAAGAGTGGGCGTGACATTCTGCATTTAGGTATATTGTAATGTCGTCACGATGCAAACATTTCAAACTCGATTGCAATACTAAGCAAGATACTCTGGTAAAGTCATCACGCTCTGCACAGGACTGCGATATGATATGATGCCCTCAGGACGGCACTTTAGGCCCATTCATTTTGTCCTATGAATGAAGATTTTTTTTTTTTTTAATCCAGTTTTTCTTTATCCAGTTTCAATACTAGTTTTAGTATTGATTAGAACAAAAAAAATACACAAATGATTACTGGTTTAGTGACATCAAATCAACTTAAACTTAAAAAGACATAAATTGGATTCACAAGTACATTTCACCAACTTAAAATTAATTTTGCTCGGAATTGTTTCGTCACACATTTCAGTTGGCCAAATATTAAACCAGCGGTCATTCAAAAGGGGGATCCAGTGACCCATAAGCTTATCCGAATGTTCCACTAAGCTTTTGTTTACCTTTTTAATGTCTACAGACGGTTTGCTCTCCTGCCAAAAAACAGGGCACATTTTGTGACTAATAATCCCTTTTTTGGCGTTTGATTCCCCCGATTGTCAACAAAAGCCATACAGTTGTAAATATATTTGGTCAAACTGACGTTCTCTTTGAAGGCTGGAGAGTTTCTGCATCTATCAATCAAAAGTTTTGCGACTGCTGACCGTGTGTAAAATGTTATGTATTTCCAATTTCGAGTTACCCTGCCAAGTCTTCAGTTTATATTGACAAGCCTGTAGTTGGAAAACAATTGGATGAGTATTGATTGACATCTTGATATCAGGTTAGTGCAGGTGGGCTTCGTGTCAGTCAGACGCATTCGAGCCGCGAGGTAATTGCAGCTCATGTAACACCAGCAATCCATTAGCATTCAACATGAGCCGATCTGAGACTGAGCAAAGGTCAAGCAAATCAATGCGAACCCACAGCAGCCCATTGTAAACAGCAGCCTTCACTGGTTTGGAATGAACAAGGAGACAATGAATTCAAGTCCGACTCATTTCAATTTCATAATCACTTCAAGATGAGACAAATTAAAACTTAAGATATTATTGTTTCTACATTTAGAAAAAAAAAAAAAAAAAAAAAAATTGGGTGAAGAATATGAGCAAGTTTTGTGTAAATGACTACAGTTCTTCAGGCAAATAGGGAAAAACACACAAAATCACACATTTTATCAGGCAATTAATGACACTAACTAATGGCATTAATGAAACACAGTGATGAAATGCATACAAATAAAACTTGTTATTGTGGATTGGAGATGTTCTTCCTCTTAAGGGTGCGTTCTGACTTCACCTAATTTGGTCCTGGTTTGAGCTCAGTTTAGTCTCGATGTACATTTGGTTTTGGCTTGGTTTAGTCCAGGTCTAGTACAGGTTTGGCCCAAGTTTAGTCCTGGTTTTGATGTGGTCTATGCTAAGAGTGAACACACCATAAATGGTGATTGTGCAACTAACTGGCACAAAAACAACTAAAGTGAACTAAAACTTAATATTTTAACTGTGGCGTTTCGACACACAAATTTCGACTTGGAAGTGCCCTTTTGTTGAACACATTTCTATTGAGTTGGACAACAGCTAGGCCGGCGCTGCCACTCTCACTAATGGACCCTGCCTTAATGCGGTTTTATTTACAAGGGCTTCATTAAAAAGGACTGGAACAAACCATAATGACTTCAAACCAACCGCCTCCGACACAGCAGCAGGAGTCCAATAAACCAACGCATTCAGCCGTGGCTGTCATCTCTCCCACATTTTATAGTGCAACTCCAAATTTTAGACAACTTTATCTCCCCGGTTTCCATTAGGTTTTCTGTGAACTTTGAGTCCAGGATAAGAAGTTTGCATGTCTGAACAAAATGAAATATGTAATTTTGGGTTTATTCAACTTGGACCTTCTGTGCTCTGAAAACATCATTAAAACAACAATGGACAAAATGAAATCCGCTGCTCCCCATAAACAACATTTGTTATCAGGCTTGTATAATGACCGTATCTACGGCAACGGCAAAACACATGCAAGATTGTGGGTTCAGAAGTGAGTTCAAAGTCTTCTAACTATACAAATTAGCCATTATTAGTATAAGACATGGTTAGCCAAACATGGAGAGATGGCTATTAGATTTACATAATATTTATGTACAAAGGGTCACAAGTATGGTGGTTAAAAGTGTCAAAAACAACACTTAAAACATCATTTACACATCTGAACTGAAAATGTAGTTGTAGAAATGATACTTTCTATGATACTAAAATAAGTAGAGAGATGACCCTAAGGTGATACGGGGAAAATACCAATGGCAATATTAACTGCTAAACTCATAATTGTAGTTTTGAACTACAGTGTCTCCATGGAGACAAATAAGTTAAATGCCATACTGTGGAATCAGAATTGACAAAGTAATTACTCCATAGGGACAAGCTGATTTAGCCTGCGGTAATTTTTGTGTCTATTCTTAAGAAATACCAGAATCTGTGCATTATTTAGTGTTTAGTCTGTCTGCATACATTCACTTACGAATAATAAATCAGATTTGAAATACACTGAATGTCCAAACTGTTACTCAGTACTCAAGTAATAGGTTCTCCAAATACTTTTTACTCTAACGTGAGTTACTTTTTTCTTCTACAGTAATATTATTTTCAATCAACATTACTCTTACTTGAGAACAAAAAGCTACTCTACCCATATTTAAGATTTGTCACTGTGTTTATCGTTTTTCTGCTCTCTGGACTTGAATTCATGTACAGAATGTTCTTAGTTAAAGGGTCTGTAGCTGATTTCGATCCATGAGTCAGGAACATTTTCTAGTTTGAATTGTTAGCTCCGCCCACTCTGATATATTACACCGCGACACAGAAACAACCTTGATGCACCACGACAGAGAATCAAGTGTCTGGAATAGTGTCAAGCAGCTATTTTCCCATAATTCTTAGTGAACCATGTGCCTGCTTGGATGAAAAGAGGTGACCCTGTCAGTAGCTTCGGTGTACTTATTGCTAACAAAATGCTTTGTAAAATTGATAGATTATAAATTACTGTCTCATTTAGTTCCTTTTGCCACGCAATGCATTATGTAAAGAGCATTTATCTCTTTGGTACAGGCCCTTTAAAAGAAATGTAAGCATGCATGTAAAATATCTTTGAGTGAAAGAAATGCATTTCTGTCCTACCTCTCTGAAGTTCTCCGGCCCACACTCCTGCCCTCTATAGTTGCACTCTAGCAGCATGTCTTCAATGCGGTGCCTGGTGCGGTTGTAGAACTCATCCAGGGTGAATCTTGATCCCGGTTGTCTGTCTGGTTCATTGGCAAGGGGGAATCCTGGCGCCATTCCTTCTTCAAATCCCAAAAGAGGTCCCATAAAAATCAGGTCACTGTAACTCATCTGCGATTTCCTTATGAAGTTATAGTTGCACATAGTTACCGCCGGGAAGGTTAAGTTTTTGGCCACTCTTTCATCCAACATTGTGATATGATCGTACTGAAGATAGTAAATTATTCTATCTGCGACTTGAAACAAAAATGCCGAAAGCGCCGACAGGAAGACCACCGCCCATAAACCTTGACGTATCCCAAACTTCTTATCCTCGACAAAAATGTGGTTCGCGCCGTGTAGCGAGCACCCTCCAAAGAATGCAGCCAAATCATCAACCTGTTCGACCTCTTCTTCCTCTTCTTCATAGTCCTCTGCCTGGCTACTTCGGTCCAGGTATTCTTGGGATCCGTCGTCACTGTAGCTCTTGGCAACTCGCTTGTAGTGGTCGTCGAACTCGCCTTTGCCGTAGCCTCTTACCGGTTCGTCGTCGGAGGTGAAGGAGATGGTGCACATGATACGGACAGGCATGATGGATGGTTGGCGTTGTAGCTAAGTTGAAGAAGTCAAAAAACTGCGGTCGAAAGATGGAAGTCAGAATCTGTTCCAATGTCGAAAGAAATAGACTACAGTGCCAACTCACTGTCCAATGAAATACCTCACAATCCAAAAACAATTTGAAGCTATCGCAGTGTGGCAATGTTGAATTTTTTGCTATTAAAATCTAATGCTAAATCTGCTAAAAAGGCAACACCAGAGTCCACAAAAATCCTCTAACCTAGTCCAAACATCAAGATTCCCAAGTAAAATTAGCCAACACAAGCAATCTACGCTAAGTTTCGCAATGCTCAAAAATATGATCCACTCTGCATCACTGCAATTCTGGAAGTGTCAAGTCTTGCCGCGGTCTGGGGGTTGGATCGTCCTTCCTTGAGAGTAAGAAGCAGTGGGAGATAAGGATGTCTTGGATGTGGGAGGAGAAAGAGGGGTAAGTGAGTCCAGCAGGAGCACATACGACACCCAATACCCCCAGCGGGCCCTGCTACAGGTCACCGTCCTGGGGGCAAAGTTTCAGCATTTCCCGGAAAAAAGCGCCAGAGCTTTGACGCAGTGGCAGAGGATGGAGCACTATGTCAGCCAATGAAAAACCACCGTAGAGGCAAAAGGATGGTTCTGCTGATTCGAGATCACAATGGGCGTAATAAATGGATGTGTAAGCCAAAGGTGGTATGGAAAGAAACAGAGTAACTTGGGATGATACTAGGTCGTAAAAACTAGATTTTTGTTTCATTTTGAGTTTTGTTTTGCAAATGTAGTCAAACAGGCAAATATAGTGAATATTGTGAACATTTATGTCATCGGTCCATTGGCGTCAACTTGAGATCGTTTAGTGAAAGAGTAAATACTATAAGTTGTGATTTTTCTGCGTTAAAAAAAATCACTTTAAGAATGTTTTTGATTGTTTTGATCACGTAAAAAAAAAATCAAACATTGAGGTTTTATTTTCATCCTAAAGATCACCTGCTCATGAGTCTGGGAGTGTACCTCATTTATGTAACAACATTTAGAGGGTACTCCATGTTGAAAACCTGTGCTGTATCCAAACAGTGAACGAAATGAATCGTTTGGTTGACCCATTACAAATTGTTCGATGAAAATATATTTGTCCTACTTTACAGTTCAAGCAAGACCTAAAATCGATCGAGTGCTCACATGACATTACCTAACGCGATCAATTGAGTACAAGATACTGATTCCAACTTGTACTGGAAGTAGGACAACTAAGAACTTTTTCAATTGAATTATTTATTCCATATTATATTCAAGCTGTTAAACTTTACATGCACAGCAGCTTTACTGACAGACCCAGTAACATTTAAACGCCTCACGTCTAACTTTCACAATCAAGACATATGCTTTAACCAATCAAGCAAAGCACATCAAAGTCGAGACATTTAATCAAGACCTCCATTTTCTGCCTGTTATCTCACTCTAACGGCTCATTTTACACACAATTCCATTCAAATGATAAACAACGGAACTGCTGCCAGCTATACATTGAAATGCAGGAAAGCGAATGATGTTGTAGCAGAAAAAGACAATGTTGTTATTGAGTTTCGAGATTGCTGTTCCCAGTGACGGTGTTAGCTGTGATTGGCTGATCCGTCTTCATCGATTGACATCCATTAGACGTATTATGTGCAGAAACATGATGGCGTCTGGAGATGTGATGTTATACCTGGCTGATGCAAGCCTTTACGATCAAAATGCATTAAGATAGAATATGATAGGACTGCAATATAAAATAAGATAAGATAAGATGAGATAACCTTTATTCGTCCCACAATGGAGAAATTTAAGGGTTGCAACACAGATTAGGCACAGAAGTATAATAATAAAAACAGATCACTTAGATCAACTTTAAATAACTAAAGTTAAAATAAATTACACACTCTTATTTACAGCTGTTATATGGACAGAAAAATATTGCACCGGGGATGATTGACATTATGTCACAGTATTGCACATGATTATAAAAGCTGAATATATGGTGGTAAAACAGTATTGGCAAAATTACGACGTGACTTTTGATATGGATTAAAATGTGATTATTTGAAGGTTGAAGACAAGGTGGGCAGGTAGGTATTACTTGAATTGCCTTGAAGGTTACATAAATTATACAATTATAAATACTGTGTAATACCTTGTTATTCTTGACTGAACACCCAAGGTATGTCATTCTTTTTCAACATCTTGACTTTAAAACAAACTTAATCCCAATTCCTATGATTTCGCGCTTGTATTTTGTATACTTCAAAGGATCTGTGTAGTTTCTAGGATTCATTCTATGGGCTGCGTTCACACGGTTTAGCTTTTATGCAGACATGGTTTCATCCTTTTAGTCCTGTTTTAGTCAAGGTCTTGTCCAGGTTACTGGTTTAGTCCTAGGTAAGTCCCAATTTTGACATGGTGTTTGAACGCATCACGTTGATGAGCGCCATGCTGCTGAAAACTCCACACACTTGCCATTAGAGGAGTCATCTAATCCAAGCCCTCTATGTATTGAAAAATATATTTTTCATTACTTTTGTTAATGAATGAATGAATATACATTTAAAAGGCCACACACACATTTGTATACATGTGCTCTTAAATGTCGATCCTTCTGGTTTGTTTTTAGATTATGCCGTTACACAATGTATTCTCCACTCAGCCCCACAAGTCATAACAAACAAGAATTATGCCTTCAATTTTTTTACGTGATGTCAACTTACAAGTTTTCCAAGCACAATCATTGGCCCATAGCTTTTCTGGATGTCATTGTTTTCACTGAGGATGCAGGTTTGAAATTTATGTTAGCGCATCGTAAACAGCAACAAATCAGCATGTCTTAGCTGCAGGTATATTTTTACATTGTGATCAGAATACATAGTTTGAGTATATGTTGAGTATATATTAGAAGGTATACAATGCAGGAATCATGACTTATTCAAAGAAATTCAAGAAAGAATACAATGCTTTATTTATTTTTGAGGTCCCAATAGCCCGTTTTTGTTTTTTTGGTTTGCTTTTTTTTTTATAGGTATAATTAAAAAAGGTGCACAAGATGTTATTTCCTTTGCCTGGAAAGTTGCACAGTACGGCATTAAAGTTAGCCATCTCTAAAGTAGACAAGTAGTACAATAGACGGTAAACAATGTTTTTCAAAGTATCTAAAAAAAAAAAGAAAAGGTTATTGAAATTGCACTTTTATGGTGTATGGTCCGCCACCTGCTTATCTCCATGGATACAGTATTGTTTTGCCTGGAATGTTCTACAGTATGGCATTAAACTTACTGCTATCTTGCATTTATTCAATTATAGGCATTTATGCTGCCAGAAATACATTGAAAAACATGCATTCTAATTGTGATAGGCGTCGCCTCTCCACAGATCTGACCTGTAATTTGGCCTGGCGTCGTCACATGCCTGTCTTTTTACATATGTTTAATACCATTACTGCTGAGAGGTTTGCTCTCTGGGCTTCTGGATCCACTGAGAAGAAAAGACCTGGTCAATGCATGTTTAGCCGCCGCTGTGAGGTTTGCCCAAAGCTGTGAAGGGGAAAAAAACTGCTTGCGTAGCTTGGCGTTGATCCTATCTCCCCACAATCCCTCTAATAGCCCTGTGCCATTTGAAAATATGTATTAGAGATCGCGAGATAGCCTCCAACTTCCAGACCGACCTAACAAGAAGGTCATGTGGATCCCAGCGCGCGTCGTCCCACAGGCCCGGCATGAATATTCAGTAAGGCTCTTGAAGATTTGGCACAAGATAGCCGCTGGAGAAGAAATTAAAGTGTGAAAATCGGCGAAGTGACCCCCTGACAAATTCACACAGTTAGGTTAATGCCCCCACGGCCAAAATGTCTTTTTAGAACAGCGTTGGAAAGAAACAACTGATAAATCATATTTAGTTGTCAACATTCAAATCCAAAATGTCGTTATTTTTCTATATTTTTTGTCTGACCTTTTATCCATTTGTCTTTAAGCCCAAGGCATGAATCATTCTGGTTTATGAGTGGGTGTTGAAATATGCATGCGAAGAGTCCACAAGGGGGCTGCAGTGACACATTCAAACTTTGGTGCACAGCAGTGAATAGAAAAACTTATTTTAAGCAGATATTTGGTTCATTAATAAACAGAAACAGTCAAAATGTGCTTTGATGATAGATTCAATATTACTTTCTCTTAGGGTTGTCAAACGTATCAAAAAACAAGAGACTAATTAAAATACTGGAACCATTGTCTAAACTAGATACTCATTTAAGCAAGTATTGATACAAAAAACAGAAAAAACAACAACACATAAACATCACAAATTTGGACTTGCTGCTGAACAGTTTTAGAATGAGCTTGAGCGTTATTGAGACTATAAGACCACCTGGAAATATAAATGAAGTGCTATTCTTCTTTATTTCTGCTGTTATTGTCATTGTGGTGTCCAAACAACCTCGTAGATCAGTTTAATCTTTGGGCTGTTGCTAAAATTGGATCACTAACTCACTGCCTTAAACAAGAGGAACATGTCGCTCCACAGATCTGATCAGTAATTCTGCCTAATGATGTCACCTGCATGGTAGCGAGAGCAGTGTAATTTGTGGTGTGTGTGTGTGTGTGTGTATGCCAGAATGGTTACACAACACGGCCCTGGATGGGTATCGAGCGGAGAAAAAACAGAATTTAAAAAGTCAGTGGGTGTATGGCTGAAAAGGGTTTTAACTGCACTCTTCTCTTTTACTGTACATTTTATAATGATTATTTATGTCTTTATCTGTTGTATGATTTTAATGCATTTTGTCTATTATGTAAATCAGCCCATAAATAAACTTGCCTCGCCTGTGAGGGATCAGAGAAAACTAGATTTTCGGAACAAGGGCGTCTTGATTGTAGAGTAAAAAAAAGAATCAAACATGCATGAATCACTCTAATTTCACAGATTTTTTCTAAGTACTCTTTAATACAATAAGTCTTCTTTGACCAGTATACTGTTATTATGGCATTTGGGAATATTAAATTGCAGGTTTCCAAACGTGACATTAAATTTGACTGAAAGCTTTTTTTGTTTTGCCTGAAAAATACTAGTTTTCATATTCAAATTGTCTGTTTGGACTGGTGCGATTGAAACAGCTTTTACCGAGTGGTTAGCTTATTCAAGCCAAAACACTGAGCCTCTGAATTGTTTTGTTTATAGTTTATAGTTGTTTATAGTTATAGAGAAACATTTTCCAATAAATGTTTATAATAATACGTCTAGCAAAAATCGAACACAATAAGCAAACATATAATTTGATTTATAATATTGCTATGATTTTATGGTTTTATTTTGATTTGACTGGTTTTATTGTTTAGCAATATCAACTGAGCACCTGTTGTACCTAAAAATCAATCCAATCCAAAGAGAAAACATTTTCCAATAAATGTTACCAATAATAAATCTTGCGAAAGTGGAACAAAATAGAGCATAAAAAGTAATAACCTAGCCTTCTTTGCAAATGAATAAATAAAACAAAACCACTGACATTCTGTTTTACAACAAGCTCCTTTTCCATGAAGCCGTAAACAGCATGATCCCAATAGGTCGCTCTAGGCGCATTTTCATCTCGGGTCAAAAGGTGGCAGTATTGTGATGCGTTCGGGGCCAGTCCGATTTTCCTGGGGGTTGTGTGGATTCTCAAAGCGTCTCTGGTTTGGCCACAGTCTGAGGCAGAGCACTGTTAAGGCTGCAAGATGAGACGGGAGCTTTAACGAAGGCGCCTTTCAAGTCCCCCCCCACTCTCTTTCTCTCCCTCTTTCTCTCCAGCTCCTCGCTCAGCCGGGATCGACCTGCCGTTACCATGGAGACATCCCGCTGCCGACGGCAACAGTGGAGAGGATGCACAAAGCCCATTACTCAGAACATGCATATATAGTCACACATGGGCAGGTAAACAGAGCAAAAGACAGGGTTTCGTCCACGAAGCATAAAAGACATTGTGGGAATTGTGTGGACTACAGGGCTGCAATCTACTTTAACGTCAACATATCTGAAAAATGTCTCCAATTTAGATTTCTGTGTGCTATTCAGGTCAGAAAAGGTCAGAAAAGGCTTAAAAGTGCTGAAGACGTTTCATTCCAGCAGCTTTGTCACGTCATTCAGCTGTTTAATGCAGCTTCCTGTTTTGTGCAACATTTTGAAGACTTTTATCCAATTCAAAGGATATAATATTGTGTTTTAAATTGTTAATCACTACAGCAATCTTTCATTATTCTGAAACCCATGGATGGTTGAGAGGCGAAATGTCTCAGCTGAGCTCTGGAAATTCAACATCATTACCTTATTATACAGTCTGTAAGTCCTGGTTGAATATGTATTTTTGGGGTGTTTGAAGTGTCCGTCGTCTCCCCCCGTTGTCATTGGGCAAAAAAACATGCAACATGCGAGACCCTGGTTATTTTTTTTGTATTTGGCACAGTTAAATGTTTTTGCATGTGATTATACTATAAACAACGGTCTTATTTCAATTAAGAAAGAAAGGGGTCTGTTCGCTGACTTCCGGGGGGGCGCTATCGATAAAGTTACATACTAAGTTCTGCTTTAAGATTCTGATTTTTGAGGGGTTTATTATGTTTTACATTTAATAAAAAAATATTTTATTTATTACTTATTTATTTTTTATTTTAGTTAATGACAAGTTTATTAATACATAAATGATACAAAATGGTTAACTATAATTCAAGACAGTGGTCAATCAATAACTCAGCCATCATTTTTGCCATTCACACTGTTTTGCTGGAACCACAATCATCAAGATGGTAAAGGTAAACAATAGCAGGAGTCAGATATTTCCCATCATGCACTGGGGCTGGTCGGGCGTGTTCAGCGTTCACCTTTACCTTTTTAGCGTACACAAAAACTGGAACTAACTTCAATCTAATTTCTGTCAGTAATAATCAACATTGCTGATTTTATTTTTTTCACTTTAGTGCCAAAAAGTGGTACCATTATTCAATTACAAGGATGTGATCGGTAGGACCAATATGGCAAATGTGTATACGCCAATCAAATAATGATAAGGTTTCTTATAAGGTTTGTGCCTTTCTTTCATAAAACAGTCACACAAGTTGGCCTACGAGGGTTCGCTCACTAACGGACCTCGGTGGGGGAAGCAATCCATTCACTTCAATGTAGAAGAGCTGCTCTATCATCCACTGTTTGACACCAAGTGCAAATGCTGACTTTAGGATATATGTTTTAGCAAATCCAGACACAAAGACACAAAGAGGAATAAAATGGTCAACCCAAATGTGTATCCAAGAATGCTAACTGTAGCCACGGACTAAATGCTAGACCCGCTTGCTTAAAATGTGTCTACTTTTGGAGGCGACGCCGTGTTTCTTTGACCGCCGTTAAAGCCCAGTTGTGACTCATTCAAATACATTGTGCATAAAATACACATAATTAGCCAGGAAATGTCTTAAAAGAGAAGTTATGTTTCAATAAAATGTTCACTTACGCCCCCTGCTGTGACGCACTGCCAGCTGTATCTACTAGGAGGCAGTCGATTAGCTACATTACAACACTACATCCAACCTATCATGAGGCTCTTTCTATTGAAACCAAACAACAATAACAACAAAAAATCACACATTTAAATTAGTTCATAAAAAACTCCTCCGATTCCTCCAGCTTGAAGAGCCTCTCGTCTCTTGGCTTGCTGTGTTGACATTCTGCCACGTCTTTTCATTCCTGAAGTACCATGAGGATTTGTAAAGCGATCTTGACTCTGCATAAACAGCCGTGTACAAAATGAGCCTCGTATGAGGTGATGTGCACAGATTGTCAGTTGTCCTCCGCGCAGCTTTACCATGGCAGCAACATGACCTTGGTGAAGAAATAGTTGCATATGATCAAATGGGAGGGCTGTGGATTGGACGCCTTTCATCCGGGTGATGATGGCGATTTGCGTGTTCATTCAGGAGAGAGGCGTTTATGGAAAACGACCGGCAATCTGTCAGGTGTGCCGAGCTCCAATAGCGTCGAATCAACTGGTGCGTATCCAGATGTAGTGAGATTGGCAAAGCACAGGCAGAGAAAGAGATCGAATTTAGAGAGTTGGACCCTCACATGATGGCTGCTGATGTCTTAAAAAATATGGGCCAGTATGTGTATTGGGAAAAGGAAGATCAAGACTGAGTAATAGTATAGTGATTCCATTAAAGGTGCACTGCGTAACATTTCTAGGGTAACCTGCTTGTCTCTGTTAACATGGCAAAATCACAGAATTTAAAGGTTAGTTCTGTCATATCGATATGGAATACATTTTGTTGAATTGTTCAGGAAGTGGAGGGCACAGCTGCCAATTAGCTGAACAACATGCTGCGATATTAAAACAATATCATTTTTGGCTATATAAATGTAATGCAACATTTGTACCCACTGAGCAACTACTGGCCCATATATACAGTAGATAATGGATTCCTTTTTTCTTTGCCTTCCTAAAACTGCACCGATTAATGATTTCCAACAGAAATAATCAGATCCAGGTTTATATTGTCACGCCAATGTTGCTCGATCGTTTATAAAAGTCAAGAGCAAACTGTAGAGAGGTAATCCCTTAGCAGCTGGTCCTCATCACAACCAATATACAAAATTCAAATATGACAACGCCAACTTTAGTCTAGCTTTGATCTCTTTACGCACAATAAGCAGAGTGATCCGTATAGGCTCTGGTTTTCATAGGCTTTGTATTGTGATACAAGCTAAATTGAAAGACATTGACAAATATTGGATCATACAAGAGCGCGCCCGGCATTACAACACACTTGAGATTCAAACTATGGGTGATGGTTACCAAATGATGTCAGCGAGCTGGCAGCGACAGGCCAAAGCTTTTAGCGCAGAGAACAAAAGGAGACAAAGGAGGTAAGCGCGTGTTAAGAGTTCAATTGGAAACGTATTATCAGTCCTTTGTGTTGTGTATAGATTGTATACAATGTTTGATTTAAGGTAAGGGTCTCCAGCCTTTTTCACTCCAATGTAAAGGCCACATATTATGCAAGATGTACTGTCATGGACTTTTAACCATGTTCTAACACTGTTCCCTCATCAAAAGGAGTAATAATTAGCTTTATTCACTTATTTATTTCAGTAATCATGTTCACAAGGTTGTCTTTCTATGATTTCTCACTCTGTTTACATTTTTCGTCGCAGTTTTACACCTAAATATGGAGGTGCCGTTTGTGAAGTGTGTTCTTCAAATGTAGACATAGTTTTAAGTTAGAAAATGTGAAATACTAATTCCAAGTTCAGCAGCAGCATTTTTAAAAGCCAATTAAATCCACAAGAAGGCATAATACGTCCATTTTAAAGGTGTGACCTTTCTGGGGGAGGGCACGGCACCTGCTTGTCTCCACGGAGATGTTATTGCTTTCCACTGTATGGTTATCTATCTCCATGAAGACACACATATATCATAATGTTGCCATTTCTACCTGTGCCTAAGCTCCGGTTTATATATTTATAAACTATTATTTGTACCTCATTTGTTTGTACCTCTGATCTAAATTACTTAGAGAGTGGTATTGACAAAAATAAATATAAAGTTTGAATTGTTGGTGAACTGAAGAGAGAGCCAAGTTTAAAATGTAATGACTTGACAAGTGAGACAGACCAATTTCCAAAGTGCAGCGCTTTCAGGTCCAGATTCTGTAATTGTCAGAAAGTGGAGTTGTTATGGATTGATGGATAAGGCAGCAAAAACGTCCAGTCCAAGCCTAAGTATTGAGAGACTTCTGCTGACTTGAAAACAACATGGCGATTTCTGGGATGATGGCCACTGTCAGGTCCATCGGGCTGCAGTCGAGTACGTTTGATTTATCCATCTATATCATGAGTTCACCTGGGGAGATTCGACATTTCTGCATGGGAGCAGACATATAATGAGCTTGGACACTTATTTCTTGAAAACGTCTAAGAAACCGAAGAAGAAGAATGCCACTGAGAGCAAGAAAAATTACGAAGAGCATCTTTTAATGTTAATGGCATATTGAACCCAATTATGTGGTCAAAGATACAAGCAAAGAGGAGAGAATAAAAAAAATAGATATTATATATCTATTAAAAAAGCATTTAAATGAATTAAAAAACATCAAATTCTGTTATAACAGACTTTACTATTCCTCATAAGAGGGAAGTAGCCATATTGACCTCAAGCAGAATAGTCTTTGAACAGAGTTTTTAACATAAAGATGGCAGATTTTGTAATGATCAAAGTAACTATTATGTACATGCAGAACACAGTGAAAGACATTGTAAAGTGTGGTGTAGTGCAGAGTGTAGTGTTTTGAAGACAATGACGTGAAGATTCTAAGCAGGGAGAAGAGATGGTTTGAAAGAGGAGGTTCAATCTACCTGTAATATACAGCAGCATTTTGAAGCCATAAGGAAACAGATAAATATAACTATTATCAGAAGGTTACACAGCTCAGAGTAGGATAAATATCAGAGTTCTCAAACTAGATCAGCAGCTTTAGAAGGAAACGTCATGTTTTTTCTTTTCTTTTTTCTTTATATTTTTCAAAACAGTTTAAACACTTAACTAAAAAGAAACATAAGCACTTAGACATGGTGTGAAGAAATGGGACACATTTTTCCAACAAAATTCCCCCCAGACATGTGATTTTGAGGGATGTGAATAAATTTTTCAGCCCCTTGTCCGTCAAAACAAGATTACCTTCTCTTTCCCATTTGTTTTTGATATATTTAGGAGAGTAGCTGTCCAGATTAGTAATGCATTGATATAATTTGGATATTATTCCACTCAGAAATTCCGATTAAAACATTTCATTCAGAGGGTTATATCGGTCATTACTTTGTTTAATTTCTTGGCTATAATGACTCCTTATTTGTAAATAGCTATAAAAGTCCTGTTTCTCCTGGCCAAAGGATTCTTTCAACATATAAATGCTTTTCATGAATAATGTCATTATCTTTTGGTCAGTACGAGTTGGAACAAAACCTTGGTCATAAGCCAACATGTTTAAGATTTAAACATTGTTGTCCTGTTTGTATGTTTTGATTAGTTCTTTCCATGTTGTAAGTACAGATTTTACCCAGGGATTCTTAACTTCCTCCAAACGACTCATTTTTTTCCCATTGAGCTTCATATTCTGGGTCACACCAGTACAGCAACACTCTGATTTGGGCTGAGATTAAGTCATTTTTCAGACGAGGTAAACCTCACCATCCTTTATCTTTAATAGTTGTAGGGTTTTGAACAGGATAGTGTAGGATAAGTTTTTGCCTTGCCATTCAAATCTTGAGATTGTTTTATTGCAGTCATCAAACAGACGGTTGGGGATGGAAATAGATAGAGAAATCTGGGCAAAACATTCATTTTTATAGATTCAACCCTTTGACTTAGTATGTATGGATTCAAAGTCCATTTATCAAGATCTTTCTTCATAGTGGAGAAAATAGAAGTATAGTTTCTCGTCAACTATGTTCTGTCCCATCAACTGAGACACCAATCCGATCTAATATACTGTATATATCGGGCCAATGGTTCCAAGTACAATGCAAACAACCGGAGGGACCAAACAAAGCCCTGTCTCCAAAGTCAGTGATTATTAAATATTATTAAATCATCTATTTTAAATGTGTTTAGCACTTTAAATAAATAAGGCCAGCTAACAGAATCAAAAGCTTTCTCGGTGTCCAGACTTACTATTACAGCTTTGTTTTGTTGTTTTTGTATATATATATTATACATATTCATATATTCATTATGTGTAAAGATTATCTTATGTTATCTTTTTTGTCATTTGTTAATAAATCCTGTTTGATCATTGTGTATTAAATTTGGGAGTATTTGTTCTATTCTTTTGAGGTGTACATATGATAGTCCAAATGAGATCTGTATGAGGCAGAGTCAAGTCGATCCTTCCCCTCTTTAGGTATCAGGCTTATATTGTGTATTAATTTGCAAAATATATTATTTATAGATTAACCAGTATTTGTGAATTTGATACTGAACATGTAAATTGTTGTTTCCGCCACAGACAAGGTTTCGCTCAGAGTGGTTTTCAGTTAGATCCATAACTTTAGTATAGAAAGTGAGGTCCTTCCTGGCAGAGTATATACATTTATCAAAGTAAATGCACTTCCATGAATAGTTCATTGGACCAGTACATGTCTGCTATCTTTATCTTTGTGTTCAAAACTTTGTTCAAAGGCTATTCTGAGAGCAATATGGCCACTCCTTATGTTTGCCCTTGTGTGAGAAAAGTATAACCAAATTTAGATATTTTTTTATATTCTAAGTAATTTAATTTGTTTATCACTGAACTTGTGGAATTTCAGTATAATAGGTCTTGGACACTAATTTGGGGCCAGCTTTTGTCGGAAATTTGAGATATTCTGGGATCCAGGTCTCTACGTACTTGATCGCATCTTTCCCTTCAGCGTCCTCTAAAATACCGACAATCCACAGGTTGCCTCTGCGATTACAGTTATCTAGGTTGTCTATCTCTAAGTACATGGTTTGTTAATTGAGCCACTTTGGTTTGCAGGGTAAAGCCCCTGTGCCACTGTGGCTCGGCTTCCCATTCTTGAATTTCAAATCATACATTTCCGCCAGGGCCGCATTTATCTTTGCGTCCCTTTGTAATCTTGTCAGTTATCTTGTTATCTTGTAATCTTGTCAGTTATAGCTAGTTCCGCAGCGGGCACTAGCTAGTTTATTGACAGCCCGGTTCTTGGTAGCATTTTTCTTCTTCATTTTCATAGAGATGTTCTGGAATAAGTGTTCCAGCTCATTATATGTCTGTTCCCAAGTAGAAATATTGGGTCTACCCAGGTGAACTCGTAATAAAGACGGATAAATCAGTCGGATCCGACCGCATCCCAACAGACAAAACCAAGCTAGGCAGCCATCATCCTGGAAACTCTGAAACATCTTGATTTTTCTAAAAACGTTACCAGAACAACAACTGAATCTTTTTTTTTTTTTTTTACAGTTTAGCCTTATATTCAGACCAATACATTCATTTAATAAATGCATTTAAAATGCTTTTTGACATAAATCAATATCCTCTTACCATCTTCTGTTCTCTCTGTCTCTTCTGAAAACATTGCATCCTGGAATAGTAATAGCAGCTGAGGTGTGATGTAGAAGGCAACCAAGTTTCAGATATTCCAAGCATACCAATATTAGAGGCACTTTACAAATGTTCTATTTTCTCAGTTTTAAAAACAATACTGCGGATATTGATATGGCCCAGTAGAATTCCTTTTGGTTTTGGGAACCAAACATGTCAACAGTTCCCATAGAAGTTGACACCAATCCTTCAAATAATGTTAGCCTGTGGTTCTCGAAAGGTTTGTTTTGACCTCTTAAATAACTGTCACCTCCAGAGTCTCGCTCTAAAACCTACACATCAAGTTAGAAATCTGGGGTAATAATGGACTCAGACTTGAATTTTAACAGCCACGTCAGATCAATCACATCAGCAGCTTTTTACCATCTAAAAAACATTGCCAAAATCAAAAGTATAGTGTCTAAACCAGACCTGGAGAGACTTATCCATGCGTTTGTCTCTAGTAGATTAGACTACTGTAACGGCCTGCTCACTGGCCTCTCCAAACGAGCTGTAAAACAGCTGCAGTACATCCAGAACGCTGCTGCTCGGGTCCTGACTAGAACCAGGAAGTACGATCACATTAGTCCTGTGCTCAGGTCTCGGCACTGGCTCCCTGTGGCTCAGAGAATAGACTTCAAAGCAGCTCTGCTTGTATACAAGTCTCTCCATGGCCTAGCACCAAAGTACATCTCGGACATGTTAGTGCCATATGAACCATCTCGGACTCTGAGGACCTCAGGGACCGGCCTCCTGCTGGTGCCCAGAGTCAGGACTAAACATGGGGAATCTGCGTTTCAGTTTTATGCAGCTAAAATCTGGAACAGTCTTTCCAGAGGATGTGAGACAGGCCTCTACTCTGGCAATGTTCAAATCTAAACTAAAAACTGTTTTGTTTGGCTGTGCATATGACTGAAATGCTTTTCTTTGCACTCTTCTCTTTTATGTCTTGAACTAAGATTGTGATTTCTGCCATGTCTTTGTGATTTTAATGAATTTTTTCCTGTTGTGTGAAGCACTTTGAATTGCCTTGTGTATGAATTGTGCTCTACAAATAAACTTGCCTTGCCTTGCCTTGCCTTAAATATAGAACTATACGCAGCTGGCAGCATCAAGCCCATTTTAACAAAAGGGTATAAAAACAGCAGAAATAGTCTTGGTAAAGTTACGCCAGCCTCGGACATGTGAAGCTAGATGAATTTAAACCGACACTTGACAAATCAATCTATATGATGCTTTGAGATCAATGGCATCCATGGTAACGGCAGTTAAGACCAGAGACAGCAACCATCACCACTCTTCCTCCCCCCTGCGACTTTGATTGACAGGTCCTATGTGAACAAGGGGCGGGTCAAAGGCCGTGTCAGCTGCTCTGTGATTGGCGGCTGCTTGCTGATGCATTACACAGCGGTTGGGCCCTGGGGTTGAATGTGATTATCGCTCGGTTTCAGTCATTACCTCCTCAGTGTGGGACCCCCTCGTCTCCTGCTGTCCGTACTCTTCACCTATTCCGCTCACAGTTTGATTCATCTGGCATTATATTGTACAATTTTTCTGCCTCTCTCCCTCCCTGTGCTATTACAGAGATGAGGATGAATGGTGTGAGAAGCTAGCGTCTATATTTCACATTTGAGGGCAGAAGGCTTTTTACAAGGAGAGAGTAATAATATATGAATAAAATAATGACTAAAAAAGTTTCTGGTTAAAAAAAAACAAAAAGCTTTTGGTGTGCCACAGGGTGGTTCATTTTTGCAGACTAAGACCACCCCACAAGAGCTGTAGTTTTTGAGATACTTTCTAGTTCTAATTGAAGTAGCGTTCCCAATTTGTCTCTAGGTAAAGTTTCTATTTTGATTTACAAATGTTTTTTTTACATTTTTGGCATCTTAGCATATAACTTAAAAGACACATATTTTGCTAAATTGACTTTTCCGAGCTTGTTACCATGATATGACATGAATCTGTAAAAAGCATATCTGGGGTTGTATGTGGCCATACCTGCTTGCCAATGCCCAAACTCGTCAGCTCTCAGAAGCTAAACAGGACATGGGAAACCGCTAGAACTCTAGATATCACAGTGGGGCGGTTAGAGGAAATGTTGTGTCCTTAGGCAAAAACACTTCACCCACATGGTCTTGGACAGTGCTTTAAGTGCTATGAAGGTGGAAAAAGAGCAATATAAATACACTGTAATAATAATAATAATACAAATAATAACAACAACAACATTCTCGCTTGTCTCATTAATCCTGTTTGCAAGGTTGCATATCTTGATGTTTTTTGGAGTATTCCAACGACGACATTCAGACAATATTATGTCAATCCAACAGAATTGTGTTAAATCCTTTAAGTAAAGGTCTAATCATCAGACAAATGTGAAACATGAATTACAAAAGTGCAGAAACATCACCTTTTATACCCTTGTTTAAAAGTTTACAAAACATAAAAACAAAAAAAAAATGTATCAGCTGTTTATGTACTCAGTATTTTTTATATATTTTTTGCATATCTTCAAAACACCATTCACAATATTTTGATATAATGTCCACCTCTAGTCATAGGTAGAGATCCGGAGGTCTCCTGTTGTTTTTCAGTCCATAAATCATCACCAGACTCTTTCTGAGCATTACTACAGTCAATGCAGTCCATTACATTAGAACTATGGTTCAGTACTGATTTAAACTGGGTTTGTTCCTGTTCTAGTCCTGCTTAGTTCTGGTCTAGCCAAGGTTTAGTGCTATATTTAGTTGCAATTTGAGTGTGGTCTTTATGCAAGTATGAACGCAACAATCTAAAAAATAAAAGTAAGACTTATGAGAATAAAACTTACAAGAATGTAAGAATTATAATGTAATTATATATCATACTTACAACAAAAGTTAACAACATCCATGTTCACAGTCGTACATTAGTACTGAACAATACGGCAATACAAAGATTATCAGAATGTTCAATTATGTTTCAAAAACTGCTAGTAGATATTAAATTGCCCCTTGTAACTTTATCAATCGATTCAATCTTAGACAAATGTTTTCGATTACAGACGTTACATTGCTTACATTAGCGGCAATAAACTAACTCTTAAGTTCTAACGTCAATGTATGACCTGTACTTTTTCCATAGATCAATCAAACTCAACAATGCCTCCATGCTTACTTGTGTTCCAGTAAATACAAATACATTTCAGCCTGGCAACAGTGAGGAGTGTGACACACATGGCTAACATAAACGTTGGTTACAAACAAGGAATCCTTTGTAGAAAAGGCTCTTTGAACACACAAGTAATCAAAGCAAGCATTGGAGGAAGAGGAAATGACACAGTGCAACGCGGCAGGGCTTGCACTCTCGCCTGAACGCATGGGAATCAAAAAGCCTAACCTTGTCTTTCATAATTTAGAGCTTTTAATTCTCCAATTGCGCACGCTTGTCCATTTGTCTCTATAGTGTAGTTCTCTTGATTTTAAGCTCAGTCTTTGCTTCATACAACCATTCACCATACAACTGCACCTATTTCATTCTGATGGTATCTCTCAGCTCGTTCTCCCTGCAGCTATTACAGGATGAGGACCAATGGCGCGATGGGCTGCTTTACCACTAGAGTAGATTGGGGCACACTTATAAAGCTGAACGGTTTAAATAAGTTGCTTGGAGGCATTTTCAAAAAGCTAATTTCAGCAAGGGGATAACGATTACTGTGGGCCTATGCAAACGCGGGTCATTTCTGTAGTGATATGGACAGTTTAGTAGTTGTATATTTTAAATTGTTCAGAGTCTATTATGCCAAGTATGTCTGGATCTTGTCATTTGTTCATGTAACAACTATGAAAATGAGAAATCACTAATGCATTTTTCTCTATTGAGTTTGTTTTGTTAAAGTTTTGAATAAATGGCTTTCTGAACTGTTAGGGGGGCTACAACTTAATATGGGCCAACTTATTCATAGACTAGTGTTGGGAAATATACTTGAAAAAATGAAAATGTATTTAGTTACAGAATACTGAATGTAAAATGTATTTTGCAATATATTGCGTTACTTGGTCTAACCAGAGTATTGTATTCGGAATACTTACAATACTTTCACAATGAGTTACTATTATATCATAGTATACTAACACGACATATGATTAAAACTGCTTTTTGTTTTTGTTTCCGTTTGTTATGCAAGAGAATCTTTATCACAAATTAGAGATGGGAAAATTGCTTACAAATTCAGGGCATTTTAAAGCCTAAATTTACAACCAATCAATCAATCAATCACTCACTCAAACTTTATTTATAAAGCGTTTTTCATACAAAAATGTAACACAAAGTGCTTTACAGTGCATTAAACACATGGGCACACAGTAAAATACATGAACTTCATGATCAAATACCACAGTGTATTCCTCTAATTTTAGAAAAGTAACTGTACTCTGATTACTACCAAAAGAATGTGTAACTGTCCCGGAATACAGTTACTCAAAACGCATATTCTGAATACATAATTTTGGTGCATGTATTCTGTTAGTTCTCAACACTGACTATGAGTAAACAAACATAATTCTAGTCGAGTCAAAACTGAGCCTTGACAGACGTTGTTGACACAGTATTACCCCAGAAAAGCAAACCGATTGTTCTATTGATATTAAAATACAGAAGGCAGCGGCGCTAGTTTTGTGGTAGCATGTAGCGCATTGGTACCATTACCATTCTTAGATATTTATACACATTTTGATCATTGGACGACTATGTTCTGGTCCATGTCTTTGTGTCGGTATTTGGTACGATAAAACTCCAAGAGCCTGTGTTTTTATTTGTTGAACAGTTGATATAGCAGCTTTTCGACATTATTAACACGGAGGGGTTCCATCCTTCCGTTAATGTGTGTATCTCATAAGCCGACTGATTGTATGTACTCAACACTGTAAGATATATAAAGAGTTGGGAAACGGAATTAGCCAGTTGTAGAAGATAAATATTACAAAATGTAATTGAAAGCCTTGGCACTGCAACATTTCAAAGGACTTTTGACAATTCAAAAGGTATTTTATAGAGTTTTGAATTGTAAATCACTATAACAATGGGCCTAATTTTGCATCTTTCTGAAATCCATGTATAGAAAACAGCAACAGAAACAGTAGCAAAAAGTAATGACATCGTGCTGTATACCTATGGGGGTAACTGAAGGTTCTATGCTTTATCAACCAAAACATTTTATAGCATGGTAAAAAAACGGTGAATTTTGCATGATATCGTTCCTTTTAGAGGCAGCATTCGTAACACTACCCTCTCCTGACACCATGTGAACCTAACAGCACGACAACTCAGCTTTGCCTTTGATTTACAAGAGGCGAGATGAGTTCTTCAAAAACATTATTAGCGCCGCTGCGATTTTTTCCCACATTAAACCACAAGTTGCGCTACCCGCAGATTTGGGGGCCTAATGAATTATGCAAAGCCGAAACACATGCAGATTTCATATTTCTTGCCACACACGCTGCTACACCAGTGGTAAGTCCTGTATTATTAGTTTGCTGTTACACTTCTCGGCGGGGGTGGAACATATTGTCGGGGCACTTGAAGCTAGAGGGCTAACAAGGTGGTGCAAAAACAGGCTAAATTCGATCCATCTGTCCTTTCCATAACGGTAAACAAGCGCAACATGTGGCAAGCACCGGTGTTGACAACTGTCGGGAGACTCAATGGAGGTGGCAATATTTTCCCACGGACGTTCTTGGAATGTCGATCGATGTAATTTGACGGCGCTTGTTGTGGGTTAGTTGGGTTACATGAGCTGCAGCACCCAAGGAAGAGCCAGAGACGGGATTCGGTTTTGTGTACGTTCAAAGCACAATCAAATCAAATAAAAAAGGTCAGTGTCAAGAAGGGCTTCGGAAAAAAGACCTGTCAGCAGGATTTGATGTTGAGACGACTGAAGAGAAGAAGAAATAAAAAGAGAGAAAAATAACTTGAAAACACAATTTTGGTCTAATAGAATGTACATATGTGTGTAAAAACAGCCTCCCCTAGTGCTATTTCTGTAGTAACATCACACAGATGGGAAAACAAAATGCGAGTCAGACTTCCCAATCTGAGAAATTTGATTCATATTCCCTGTAAAAAAGATAACGCCCAGTCTCACTGAAACTAGTCTGAAACTTGCTGTACTAAATGTCAGATCCTTATGTAACAAATCATTCTTAATTAATAATTTATTTCTTCTTATAAATCTTGATTTTATGTTTTTAACTTGAACATGGCTACAAAAACACAGGAAATTTAGTCTAAAAGAACCTGCTAACTTTATTTTGAATCTGAAACACGAGAAAACAAAAAGGGAGGAGGTGTTGTGTGCTTTTGTTAGAGATGAAATAGTTACCCACAGGTTGTCCTTTGGGGTGTTTTCAACATTTGAGTATGTAGCCTTTAAAATTGAGCTAAAACAGTCTCCATCCATTCTCTTCATTGTTTTATACAAGCCTCCTCAGCACTGCAAAAGTTTTATTGATGATTTTACTGAGATGCTTTCAGTCGTATGCACAGACTTTGATGGTTTGGTTATAACAGGTGATTTCAATGTTCATGTTGATAATATTTGTGACAGAAACGCTAAAGAGCTTCATGCTGTCCTTGAAACTTTCGGTCTTACTCAGCGCGTGAGTGGCCCCACCCACAGCAGAGGGCACACTCTAGATCTTCTAATTACAAAAGGGGTTAATATTTCAAACGTCAATGTGGTCGATGTTGCTCTGTCTGATCATTTCTGTGTCTTCTTTTGACCTGTCTGTTTTTCCCAAACCACCAGCTGGTCCTGCAATTGTCCGGAGGAGACACATAAATGACAGCACGGGAAAAACTGTTTATGGAAATGATAAACTTTGAAAATGTCTCATGTTCTAATGTAAATGATTTGTTGAACTCTGTTACATCTAGTGTTTTGAATGTTCTCGACACCATTGCCCCTATGAAGGCTAAAATTGTTAAAAATAAGCAGAAGGCGCCATGGAGAAATGATGATTCGGTCAGGGCACAGAAAAGGGAGTGCCGTCGGGCCGAACGAAAATGGCGCAAGTCGAAGCTCCAGGTTCAGAAAGAGATTTACAGAGAGAAGTTGTACATGTACAACCTCATTTTATGTAGAACTAGGGAAGGATATTTTTCTGAAATAATTGGAAGCTGCTGCAGTAACAACTCGCGTGTCCTGTTTGCCACAGTAAACAGATTAACAAACCCTCCAGCTCAGCTGCCGTTAGAACTCATTTCCACATCCAAGTGTAATGAGTTTGCATTATTCTTTAATGACAAAGTTCAGGGCATTAAAAATGCTATCAATTCTACAATGCAAAAAATAACCCTCAAACCACCTACACACTTAGAGCTGACTCACTTTGCACCTGTAACTGACAAAACTGTCCAGGAGATCATCACCAGCCTGAGTTCATCTACATGCTGCCTCGATGTGTTACCCACCAGATTTCTAAAGTCTGTGCTGAACAGTTTGTTAGCACCACTCACTCAAATAGTTAACATGTCGCTTCAATCTGGAACATTCCCAATGTCTTTGAAAACTGCGGTCATAAAGCCTCTCCTAAAGAAGAGCAGTCTTGATGCCGCAGTACTGAGTAATTACCGGCCCATCTCTAATCTGCCATTTTGGGGCAAAGTCCTTGAAAAGGTTGTTTACCAACAGCTCACTGATTTCCTCTTAATAAACAACTCATTTGATGTTTTCCAGTCAGGTTTTAGACCTCATCACAGCACTGAGACCGCTCTTGTCAAGGTGACAAATGACATCCACCTGAACACTGACGCGGGCAAAAGTCTCAGTCTTAATTCTGTTAGATCTGAGTGCTGCTTTTGACACTGTCGATCATGGGATCTCTTACAGAGACTAGAGGACTGGGTGGGCATCACTGGCACTGCTCTAAACTGGTTAAAGTCCTATCTGGAAGACAGGAAATTCTTTATCGAAATTGGTAACTGTGTCTCAGACCAGATGCCCCTGACCTGTGGGGTGCCCCAAGGGTCAATCCTGGGACCCCTTCTGTTCAACCTCTACATGCTGCCGTTTAGGTCAGTTGATACGCAGCGAGAATGTGTCCTATCACAATTACGCAGACGACACTCAGATCTATGTTTCACTGACGGCAGCAGTGAATATGGACCAGTGGATTCACTCTGTCACTGCATTCAACAGATCAGTGTGTGGATGCAAAAAACAACTTTCTCCAGCTGAACTCAGACAAGACTGAAATCATCGTCTTTGGCCCACAGAAACAAAGAGAAATTGTTAACTGTCACCTCCAGAGTCTCGCTCTAAAACCTACACATCAAGTTAGAAATCTGGGGGTAATAATGGACTCAGATTTGAATTTTAACAGCCACGTCAGATCAATCACATCAGCAGCTTTTTACCATCTAAAAAACATTGCCAAAATCAAAAGTATAGTGTCTAAACCAGACCTGGAGAGACTTATCCATGCGTTTGTCTCTAGTAGATTAGACTACTGTAACGGCCTGCTCACTGGCCTCTCCAAACGAGCTGTAAAACAGCTGCAGTACATCCAGAACGCCGCTGCTCGGGTCCTGACTAGAACCAGGAAGTACGATCACATTAGTCCTGTGCTCAGGTCTCTGCACTGGCTCCTGTGGCTCAGAGAATAGACTTCAAAGCAGCTCTGCTTGTATACAAGTCTCTCCATGGCCTAGCACCAAAGTACATCTCGGACATGTTAGTGCCATATGAACCATCTCGGACTCTGAGGACCTCAGGGACCGGCCTCCTGCTGGTGCCCAGAGTCAGGACTAAACATGGGGAATCTGCATTTCAGTTTTATGCAGCTAAAATCTGGAACAGTCTTCCTGAGGATGTGAGACAGGCCGCTACTCTGGCAATGTTCAAATCTAAACTAAAAACTGTTTTGTTTGGCTGTGCATATGACTGAAATGCTTTTCTTTGCACTCTTCTCTTTTATGTCTTGAACTAAGATTGTGATTTCTGCCATGTCTTTGTGATTTTAATGCATTTTTTCCTGTTGTGTGAAGCACTTTGAATTGCCTTGTGTACGAATTGTGCTCTACAAATAAACTTGCCTTGCCTTGCCTTGCCTTGCCATATTTTGTGTTTTTATTCCTGTCAGTTTAAATATAGTTATAGTTACTGTTACTGCGTCAAACATTGTAACTATAAAGTCTCTGAAAGGCAATAAAACTCACTATATCAATTAGAACAAATAAATACATATAAAGTAAGTCAGTGTAAAAAACATTTGATTCTACATTCTAAGTTGTTATGCAGATGAAATCACAACATACAGAATTTTATCTGTGAGTATCAACGGTGAATAATTCAATTTTAAACTGGAAACGAGCCTAATTGTTGGCGAGTTGAAGTGCCCTTTATCTCCCCTTACCGTTAGCTAACAAGCTAGCTAAGATCTCCACATTTGGAGCAACAACGGAAAAACTACTTTCATTTTCCATTTTATCGTATGAAGTTAATTTGAGCGAAACAATAGCTTTACGGACAAAAATGAGGCAAACGGAAATAAAGAAAGACATTTTGTCAGTTGTGCTGCTCATATTGTAGCTGAGCCGGAATCAGTGCAGCCCCCGACTACTCATCACGTGTTTGACATGCACTCCCAGTTCATAACAGGATTATTAGGATTTATTTTCAGGACTGAGACCTACAGGAGCCCTGCGCTCTTATCGCTGTTAAAAACAAGATTATAGCTGTTCATCTGCAAACAGGATTAAACCGCTATCTTTGAAGGAATGTGAAAGTTTGTTGCTGATGTGCCCAGGTTTGATCATTAGGACAGAGGCTTTACGATTACTGCTGTTGAAGTTTGCTTGTCCTACTGTCACTTCAACTGTTGCGTCGACTTTACTTCTACTGTAATGGGAAAAAATGTCAAATAAACATCTCGCCCTTCCCAAGAAGGAAATCATGGGTCGATTCCTGGGCGAACATCACATCACATGATCTCTCTGGGTGGAGTCTTCTGCATGTCCTCCCCGTGTCACCGTGGGTTCTCTCCGGGTTCTCCGGCTTCCTCCCACCGTCCAAAGACATGCATGTGTTAGGTAAATTGGCAACTGTAAATTAAATGAGTGAATGAGTGTGAGAGTGAATGTGTGTCTATGTCTCTGTGTTAACCCTGCGACGAGTTGGCCACTGCCCAGGGTGTACCCCGCCTAACCCTAACCCAAGCGGTAGAAAATGAATGAATGAATCTTGAAATGTACTGAAATCTTAATTTGGTCAAATCAAAAGACATAATGTATGCCTTTTGATTTTGTTGGTACAATCATTGTATTCATTCATTCACTGAGGCATAATTAAAGCTGCACAGTGTAACTTTTCTAATTCTTGTCTCCTAGGAAATGTTATTGGTTTGTTTAGAAAATTCCACAGTTTGGCATTAAACGTATCTATCTCCATAGAGTCAAGCAGTTATGGCAACCAAGTATGTCAAGTTACTGGTCTGATCTGTGGAGAGGCGAGCAGTACGAATGCTTTTCAAGGTATTTTGAAATTAACTAAATAAATCCAAGATTGAAAATACCACACTGTGTAACCTTTCTGGCAACAAAACAGAAAACGATTTAACCGCGTCAAATCTTGATTTATTTTTTGACTAAATTGTATGTACAATATTTCAGATACAAATATAACAAATGTTTTTTATTATAATTCACACAAAGATCTCATTTTAGCTTAATGTTATCTTAAAGTATTTAAATCTATCTAACTTGTCCATGGTTCTCACAAACTCTTTGTATTCTCATGCATTCATTTTCAGGCGCGTGCACGGCTTCAGAACTGCTTTTTTCAGACGGCAAAATGAAACTGAGGCGGACCACTCAAGGTCAGCCAATCAGAGCACTGCTTTCAGCTCTTACTTTATTATGAGCAGCAGACAGCGCAAAGTGGTCTCATTTTCTCTCAAAGTTCTGCTTTTACTATTTAGTCTTTGGGGGAAATACTAAATTGCTAGCTACTCTCTATAAGGTAAAAGACAAACCATATGATATGCTCTCCCGTAACCTATTGATTCTCATGCTATATCAGCCAAGACCTCATTCAATGCTAGACCCATGCAGCATCACATTCCTTCTTGTACACTTACTCGTAACCTTTCCTCCTCGTGCTCCTTGTTTACGCCATCTAACAGCCTCCGCGGCCACTGTTGGAGCACTTTGGTGTAGTTAATGCACATTTAAAACTCCCACTCACAGCAAATCAATGCCTCCCTGCCCACAGAGAAGCAGGCGGAAAGCTCCAAGTCACACTTCACTCAAACACAGGATTTACAATCAGGGTAGAACGAGGCAGCGCACATGAGAACAGCTCACAGCGCAGTTTGAGTTGGACACGAGAGGGAAATGGATACCCGCCCTCTTCTTGGAGTGTGTTGTGATATTATTGAGTGGTAATAATGAGAGTAATTTCAGGAACAACTTTGACGTTTCAAGATTATACGTAAGAGGGAACAATATTTCACTATTCTG
>BJKM01000234.1:0-44621 GCA_015082035.1 Chaenogobius annularis
GAATCTGGCGTGAACCCAACACACACACACACACACAAAAATAACTACACAACGGTTGAATGAAGTATGGACACGTGAGAGAACAATGTTTTTCCACTGATGGACAAACTTACAGCAACAGTGATCTTTTCTCAAGCTCGAAGATCCAATCAATTCCATCTCGAGAGCCGTTTTTTTTTTTTTTTTTTTTTTTCATCGTAACGGACATTGCACACGTTGGGAAACCGCAGGCATTACAAAGAGAAAGACAAGAAATACTCGTCAAAGCAAATGGTCCGTTTGTGTTTTTTATGGGCTTCATATAATTAAATATGTGTCTTTATGGCGCATGTAAAACTGTCAGAGGATAATCCATGTTCAGATTTAGGTTGTGAACGCCGCATTAACCAGCTTCATCAGGCGGGTTTAAATGTGGCAGAGATGATTTAGTTCGCTGTGTTCTCAAGTCCTCCAGATGCAGTCACGCCGGCCGCTTCTGGAGAGTGGTTCGGTTCCTACATGTTTTTTATTATTTCAGTTGCATTAAAGGATTAGAAATGCTATTTTCAGGAACAGAGGTGTTAATAAGATAGAAACAAATACTATGACATCTGTTAAAGGGGTAGGTCTCTGGAAAAGTGACAGGTTGGACGACTCATTGAACTAAAATGCAGTTAGGTTTTAGTATATTTGAAATGTTGCCAAAAATTATTTAATTTTTTTTTTTTTTATAGAATAGCTTTTTTTTTTTTTAGGTTTATAATTTCACTTCCTGTTTGTAATTGATGACATCACACTAGGAAAAATTGATGTCACTTCCTGTCATTTTCTATAGATTTTTCAACTTTTCTCCACAAATACCTGCTCGATTGGTGTAAAACTATAATTTATATGTACAACAGGTATAAATACACCAAATGAAGTCAAAATTTGAAAATTGTAAAAATAATGTCATAGGCAATTTAAATCACGACATGTGCAAACTCTCAGCAGATTCATGAGTCTTAGTTTGTGACAATAATGTACTTTCTCATGGGTTATAGTGTAGTTTCCTTTTGCTTTTTATGTGAATTACGAAAAGGTTTTTACACTTATTATTACGATGTGGTAGAAAGATAAATAAACTATAAAACAACACCTTGAGTTAAGTTAAGATGAGCATATTACTGTCCTTCTGTTGAGCCATCCTTCAATGACTCTGATATCATAACATTGAACCAAAACTGGAAAAAGCTTTGTCAGTATTTTACACCAGAACAATTTTCGTTTTCCTCAAATCCTTTTTTTTTTTTTTTTTTTTTTTTTTTAGATCTAGTTCAAAGTAAAAATCGGACGTGCAAAAAGTGAGAATATTGATTTGCCTGATCTTTTGGATGGACATTTTTGACCCAATGTCATTTTCCAACAAAATAAAATAATAATAATACATAATAATCATAATAATCATAATAAATAGTAATAGCAATAGCAATAAAATAATAATAATAAAAATTATAATAATGATGATAATAATAATATATAATAATAATAGTAATCGTAATAATAATAACAACAACAACAACAAACACAACAACAACAACAAAAAGGTTCAAAAAAGGTTCAAAAAAAGGTAAAATTGACTTTTTACCAGGGACAGAACAACAACAACAAACAAAAAGAAACAGCTGCTCCGTTTTGAACTTAACTCTTCTTTTGTTGCAATGATTATATTTAAAGTAACAATTAAGATTAGGACTCTTTTTCCCCCCCATCTCTGTGATTTGGTTCGGATTGCACTTTGGCCTCGTGCCTGACACATCCGCCAATATGTTTTTTCCTCCTTCTTAATCTAATATTCTTTCACATTTACGGCTCCTGATGTCAATACATTTTCCTGGCAAACCGTCAGGTACATCGCATTTCCAACGCGCAATCATCTCCCCGTGTTTTTCACGTGTATCACAGTTCAGAACGCCGCGTTTCTTTCCTATCTCACCTCCAATATCCTCCTCTGGCCCTTCAGCGGACTCAGATCGGAGAGATCCAGGCCTGGCTCCTCTTGTTTTCCACATATTTACTGTATGATGGTCCACTGGCAGGCTGTGGTGGCGTGGAGCTGTGACAGGGACGGCTCGCAGCTCTTTGATTCATTACAAATGTCACGTTACCACAAAGATGAGGTTTGTGTTGGCTGGAGAATGACGTGGAAACAGCTTGTGTCCTTACATAGGGGGCGCGCGTACTTTACAGAGGGGGCGCGCGTACTTTTACAGAGGGGGTGCACGTACTTTACAGAGGGGCGCGCGTACTTTACAGAGGGTCGCACGTACTTTACAGAGGGGCGCGCGTACTTTACAGAGGGGGGCACGCGTACTTTACAGAGGGGCGCGCGCGTACTTTTACAGAGGGGCGCGCGTACTTTACAGAGGGTCGCGCGTACTTTACAGAGGGTCGCGCGTTACTTTACAGAGGGGCGCGCGTACTTACAGAGGGGCGCGCGTACTTTACTTGGGCGCGGCGTACACGAGGGGCGCCGCGTACTTTACAGAGGGTCGCGCGTACTTTACAGAGGGTCGCGCGTACTTTACAGAGGGGCGCACGTACTTTTACAGAGGGGCGCGCGTACAGAGAGGGTCGCACGTACTTTACAGAGGGTTCGCGCGTACTTTACAGAGGGGCGCACGTACTTTACAGAAGGGTACACGAACTTACAGGGGGCGCACGTACTTTACACCGGGGGCACACGTATTTTACAGAAGGGCACACGTAGTTTAGAGAGGGGCCGCACGTACTTTACAGAGGAGGGCCGCAACGTACTTTACAGAGGGGCACACGAACTTACAGAGGGGCACATGTACTTTAACAGAGGGGGGCACACGTACTTTACAGAGGGCACACACGTACTTTTACAGAGGGGCGCACGCTACTTTTACAGAGGGGCACATGTACTTTACAGAAGGGCACACGAACTTTACAGAGGGGCAACATTACTTTACAGAGGGGCGCATGTACTTTACAGAGAGGGCGCATGTACTTTACAGAGGGGACGCACGTACTTTACAGAGGGGCGCACATACTTTACAGAGGGGCGCATGTATTTTACAGAGGGACGCACGTACTTTACAGAGGGGCATACTTTACAGAGGGGCTTACAGAGGGGCACGTACTTTACAAGAGGGGTACATGTACTTTACAGAGGAGCACATGACTTTACAGAGGGGCACACGTACTTTACAGACGGGCAGACGTACTTTACAGAGGGGCACTTGTACATTACAGAGGGGTACAGTACATTACAGAGGGGCCTTTACAGAGGGGCAACGTACTTCACATAGGGGCACTTACTTTACAGAGGGGCACACATACTTTACAGAGGGGCACACGTACTTTACAGAGGGGCACATGTACTTTACAGAGGGGCGCACGTACTTTACAGAGGGGCGCACGTACTTTACAGAGGGGCGCACGTACTTTTACAGAGGGGGCACACGTAGTTTACAGAGGGGCACACATACTTTAGAGAAGGGCACATACTTTACTGTGACGTTACTCTAGTTTAATGTGAGACGCGGCAGGTGAATAGGAAAAAAAACTAGATCTGACTCAAAATGGGGCTAAAAATGTAAACGTTGGCGCATTGTTTAAAATTAAATCTTTAATAAATTGGACTTCTGTACATTCCGTCAAAATCTATGGCTGTGAATGGATTAAATGGAAGAATACAAAACAATTAGGAGCAGATTGGACAATTTGTTGTTTCCGTATGAAAGCCGATATGTTGAGAGAGCAAACTGACCGAAAAAAATTAACCTCTAGATAAGCATTTATTTTTTATTTTGTTTTTATCATGCTACTTTTTATGGGAATGGTGTTGGTCTTTATATACTGAACAATTGTGGGATATCTACATGTGTTTCTGCCTACAAGTATTATTTATTTTATTAACCTTTATTTAGGCAGATCAAAACCCATTGAGATCAAAACCTTTTTTCCAACATGGGGCAAAGTGTGAAACCCGCGGCACATAATTATGAAAATGTGCACATTTTCAAACAAGAGACATTTAAGAAACTGCAGACAGTTGGATTTTCACTCTTTGTTTTTTTTAAGTAGAGCAAACCCCGTCATGAAACCAGCTCACACAACCTCAGTCACACTGGAGAGAGGGCCAAGCTGTGGGTGCAGCTTAAGAGAAGGCTCACTTCACCCAGTCAGTCCGTACTCGAGGAGCAGAGCTATAAAAGTGAGCACAGGACAGTGACTTTGAGCTCTCTGCAGATACAGGAGGCGAAGCTCAGTCTTTTAGAATCGTTCAGTGAGTGAACCTCCAAGCACCCAAAGAGTGCCCCCCAGCCTGGCATCCAGATCACAGTGATGGGTCAACCCCTCACCAGTTATATTTACAGGTAGATTTGTGAGGTGTTTTTTAAAAATTCGGATTCAGTTCAAATGAACTTTTTATCAATGCAGTCATGCAGATGTGGAGCACTAGGTTATGCAGTATATCCATAATGATCACCCCTTTTCCCACTTGGATATTTCCAGGGCCGTAGTGCTGAATGTCGGTGGTCTGTAGGTCTGGAGGGGCAGCTGCCTCTGGTGCCTAAAGCTCTGTGCACGCCATAGGCTTTGGTTTCACTTAAACAAATATGTATTACCCAAGTTATACAAAGGTCACATTTTGTTTACTGCCTCCATAAATATGTATAGTAAAAGTGGCACTTGAGGTTAAAATCAGACCCGGCGCAGAGTAGCATCTGACGCTAAACCATTTTATCACTTGCAAATTGTAAGAAAGATCCCTGTGCGTCACTGTGTGCTGAGTATTATAGGCCAAGTGTCGAGACCAGACAATAAAACATGAGTATGGAATATTTTTCATTGATTATGAGACACTTATTACATTTTATTAGTGACTGATCTCTCCTTCTAGCCTCAAGTCACTTCATTTCAAACTTCATTGGTTGATAATGTTTAACTCTACTTCTGGTTGAATCTTCTCAAGTCTTCTCACTCCCTCTTCTCACTCCTCTTTACTCTCTTCTCACTCCTCTTCCGCTCCTCTTTCCACTCCTCTTTGTTCAAGACTCCTCTCCCGTCTTCCCACTCATCCCTCTTTTCTTTGCTCCTCCTCTCACTCCTCTTGCTCCTGCCTCTCACTCCTCTTCCCGCTCCTTCTCACTCCTCTCTCCACCCCTCTTCCTGCTCCCCTCACTACTCACTCCTCTTCCCACTCCTCCTCTCACTCCTCTTTCCGCTCCCCCTTCTCACTCCTCTTGCCCGCTCCTCCTCTCACTCCTCCTCTCACTCCTCCTCTCACTCCTCCCTACTCCTCTTCCCCGCTCTCCTCTCCTCTTCCGCTCCTCCCTATCCTCATTCTGCGTTCATCTTCTCACTTCCTCATCCCTGCTATCTTTCTCCTCTTCCCGCCTTCTCCGCTTACTGCTATCCTCCTCTCACCTCCCCTCCTCCTCCACTCCTCCTTTCCCCCTCCTCCCCACCTCTTCCGCTCCTCTTCTCACTCCTCTTTTCCCGCTCTCTCTCACTCTCTTCCCGCTCTCCTCTCCTCCTCTTCTCCCCTCCGCTCCCTCTCACTCCTCTTCCCGCTCTCCTTCTCACTCCTCTTCTCACTCCTCCTCTCACTTCCCTTCGCCTCCTCTCTCACCCCCTTCCCGCTCCTTCTCTCACTCTCTACCCTTCTTCCTCTCACTCCTCTTCCCGCTCCTCTTCTCACTCTCTTCTCCCTTCTCTCCTTCTCACTCCTCTTTCCTTCCCTTCTCATCTCCTTACCTTCCCGCTCCTCCTCTCACTTCCTCCTCTCACTCCTCCTCCACTCCTCCTCTCACTCCTCTTCCCGTCCTCCTCTCTCACCCCTCTTCCAGCTCCTCCTCTCACCCCTCTCTTTCGCCTCCTCCTCTCACTCTCTTCCGCTCCTCTTCCCTTCTCTCTCGCTCCTCCTCTCACTCCTCCTCTTCCTCCTCCTCTCTCCCGCTCCTCCTCTCCTACTCACTCCTCTCACCCCTCTTCCCTCTCCCTCCTCTCATGTCTCGCTCCTCACCCCTCTTCCCGCTCCTCTTCTCACTCCTCTTCCCGCCTCCTCTTCTCACTCCTCTTCCGCCACTCCTCTTCTCACTCCTTCTTCCCGCTCCTCCTCTCACTCCTCCTCTCACCCCTCTTCCCGCTCCTCCTCTCACTCCGCTCTCTCCGGCTCCTCCTCTCACTCCTCTTTTCCGCTCCCCTTCTCACTCCTCTTCCCGCTCCTCCTCTCACTCCTCTTCCCGCCCTCTCTCCCCTCTCCTCCTCCTCTCACTCCTCCTCTCTACCCCTCTTCCTGCTCCTCCTCTCTACCCCTCCCCTCCTCTTCCACTCCTCTTCCCGCTCCCTTCTCACTTCCTCTTCCGCTCCTCCTCTCACCCTCTTCCCGCTTCCTCCTCTCACTCCTCCTCACTCCTCCCTCACTCCTCCTCTCACCCCTCTTCTCCGCCTCTCCTCTCACTCCTTCTCCTCCTCCTCCTCTCAAACTCCTTCCTCTCACCCCTCTTTTCCCGCCTCCTCTTCTCATCCTCTTTCCGACTCCTCTTTCGCCCTCCTTCTCACTCCTCCTACTCACTCCTCCTCCTCACTCCCTCTTTCCCGCTCCTCCTCTCACTCCTCTCTCACTCCTCTTCCCGCTCCTCTCTCACTCTCTCTCCCCTCTCTCACGCTCCTCCTCTCACTCCTCCTCTCACTCCTCTTCCCGCTCCTCCTCCACCTCTCTTCCCGCCTCCTCCTCTCACCCCTCTTCCCGCCTCCTCACTCTCATTCCTCTTCCCGCCCTCCTCCTCTCACCCCTCTTCCCGCTCCTCCTCTCACTCCTCCTCTCACCCCTCTTCCCGCTCCTCTTCTCACTCCTCTTTCCGCCTCCTCCTTTCCGCTCCTCCTCTCACTCCTCCTCTCACTCCTCCTCTCATCCCTCTTCCCGCTCCTTCTCTCACTCGCTCCTCTACTCCTCTTCCCGCTCCTCCTCTCCACTCCTCCACTCCTCCTGCTTCCCGCCCTCCTCTTCATCCTCCTCTCACCCCTCTCCGCTCCCCTCTCACTCCTCTTCCCGCTCCTCCTCTTCACTCCTCTTCCCGCTCCTCCTCTCACTCCTCTACTCCTCCTCTCATCCCCTCTCTACCTCTCACTCCTCTTCCCGCTCCTCTTCTCAACTCCTCTTCCGCTCCTCTTTCTGCTCCTCTTCCCGCTCCTCTTCTCACTCCTCTTTCCGCTCCTCTTTCTGCTCCTCTTTCCGCTCCTCTTCCCGCTCCTCCTTCACGTTGCCGTTGAATGGTGTTATCTTCAGCGGACAAAGCTGCACTCGGCCTCTGCAGTAACTCTCCTTCCTTCTTATCTCCGGAGCCTCACACGCTCTCGATGTCTCACCCTGTTATTTATCTCCACCGACGACGTGCGCTTTGTCAAGGTGAATACCACTCAAACGCAACCATTTCTGCCGATTGTTTAAGTCCTCTTTTGTTTAGTTGCGGAGGCGTTCTCAAAGGATATTCCTGGAGGACATCCTTGAGTCACATAATAAAATATAGTCCACGGGATGATCTTACCGACACCTCTTCATCTCTTCTCTCCGTCACTTCTCTCCATCTCTTCTCTCCATGATATTGGCACAAAATGTCAAATTCAGTCAACATTCGACAAACATATGAACTCATTTCAACTTAAATTCTGTCAAATAATAACAAATAAAGACGTCTTTCAATATTGAAGGTGTAATATATGTACTTTCTGGTGGGCGGTCCGCACACTGCTCGTCTCCTTGAAGGTGTTATTGCTTTGCCTGGAATGTTCCACTGCTTGGCATTATCGTTCTCCATGGAAACGATTAATGCCGCCAGTCAACGTAAAAGGTTGTAAGTGTGCAGTAAGTGTGCTGGTTTTTTCACTATACAAACACTTGAAATGGAAGGGTAGATAATGCCATAGTGTGAAGCATGCCAGGCGAGGCAATAATATCTCCATGGAGACAAGCAGGCCGACCAACAGACAAGTTACAAAGTACTTCATAAACTCCAAGATAATCACTGAAAACGATCTCTTTATTGAACCTCAAACTATTGTTCATTTGTCGAGAGCGAGAGAGAAGAAGAAGGGAGACATTCAGCAAATTCCTGGGAAGTAAACTCACACTACACACGTGCAACGCCTTGAACCGCTGCGCCACCGTCGAGCGCTGCAACCTCCCTTTCACTCAGAACAGAAAAAATACAACGTCAGGAAGCTTTGGTCAAGTTTGGATTCTGCACCGAAAGCGCCCCCTGTTGTCTGGGAGCCGACGCGTGCGTAAAAAAAAATCAGCGTGGCATTTTATCTGGCGACCCTTTCTAAATACTTTTAAAATTGTAGTGCTGGGTATTTTGGGCCCACTCTGGTGTACACGAACCTACGTTTTAAAATATTTATGAATAAAACAAAACAGTCAAATGAATAATCTTATCCACTATATAGGCTTTACTTTAGCCCTGATGCCCTTCCTCTGTCTGATAGGACGACACTTACCGCTGGTTTTCACACTCGTATAAGGTAACATCAAAGTGTATTTTATATACTTTTAAACAGGGCTAGGGTGTCACAAATATACAATTATTCATGATTTTTGACACCAGCACCAAACAACAATGAAATCCTTAATTTGCTTTCATTGATTTTGTCTAAAACATAACCATTCCTCAAGTATGTGTCCAGTTTTATTAAATCAAACTTTGTGACTGATGACTTACTTAAGGCCACAGAGCTTTTAAACCTCATCAGAAACATACCTGCAGTTGTGTTTAGCTTTTATTCACGCTAGATTGATCAATCTTCTGCGCTGTTTTTAAGTCCATAAATCATCTTTTTAAGGCCATAAATCATCTCCAGACTCGTTCTGAGCATATCTGCCTCAAATCACGATCAATAGAGCTGCGTGGCTGCATTAGCATGTTGGAGCTTTTGTTTATCTCACCGATGTTATTCCCCCTGCAGCCAGTAGATGGAAAAGAAATTTGGTTCCTGACGTGGGAAACGGCAGAGTGACATGAAGATGTTTAAAGGCCAATAACAATACAAATCATGCATACTATTGGTCATTTAGAAGTTAGACAGACATCAACACACATTAGAAAAACTTTCTTTTTTCCTTCTAATGTGTTCATGATTATTCTTTAGGTCAAAATGCAATTAAACTGAAGAACTAAAGAATAATCTTGATTATGGGGATTTCCTCATACAGTGTTTAAGCACACAAGTGAATTTACGTAGTCAAGACAACAATATTTACAAAGCTGAAAAATGGCCGCAGACAGAACAGGACAAATTGAGGATTGTGTTCTAGTCTGGGCATCATAAAGCAACCGTTTCTACAGTTTGTATGTGCCATAAAGAGGATAACACACTGTGTCATTAGAGGAAAACATCTACACTTATTTGTACGTGTGAACAGGAGTCGATGGAAGGGGGAGAGCAGGGGGCTAATAAGTGCTAATGCACAGCTGCGTGCAAGGCTGTTCCAGATGAATGATTAGACGCTGGTATAATGTTTATTTTGTGTTACATGTTATTTACACTCGTCCCTCTCTCCTTCTGTGCTTACATCCAAACGTCGACAATGCTTTTCACACCACACTGAAAAGGGCCCCACAAACGTGTAAGATCCTTTAATTACAGAGTAGAGCGCCATCACGGCTGAAAGTGCGAGCTTTGTGTATTCGCTGTGAGAGAGGAAGATTTTCAGAATGGCAAATGTTATATTATTACTAGAGATCCTACAATAGAGACAAAAGGAAGCAACAGCTTTGGACTTCCTGGGTAGAAATGTCGGTTTGTTATTACAATAAAATACTACTTTCTAAAAAATGCTGAGTATCTGTCATAATCTCATATTTAATAAACTAATATTGCAAATACAAGTCAATGTCTTTACACCAGGCTCTGATGTCACTCTCAAGTACGGATCAGATATTAAACAACAATATTGTTTCGCGATAAAAAGGGCAGTCGATAATCAGTCGTAGTACATTTTGTATAGTCGTCATTATACCACCTGTGCAGAAAAAAGGTACTAATCTCAAGAATTTCCTTTGTTGTTTTAACTTAACAAGGCACAATTCTATTTTAATATTAAAAACATAACTATACATTTTCAAACCGTCCGCAATGCTTTTTCTTGATATTTTTGATAGATTTTTCTAAAAAAAAATTTCCAATAATTATGGAGTCTTTTGCACTTGTGAGTAACACAACATGTTTTAGAGCCTTTCACACAAAGCAATATCCAAAAAGTCTTTATTATTATGTTGTTTTTTTTTCTGCTTAAGCCTGTATTATTAAGTCATAAAATATGCAGAAGTGCTCAAGGTTTTATTGTTTTTAAAATCCTGACATAAAATTGAGCCAACAAAATAAAAAACCTTGGTGAACCTGAGTAATAATTGATATTGTTCTCCAGCCAATGTATCTTTGTTATAGTTGTTATCGTTGTTATCTTTGTTATCGTTGTTATTGTTGTTATATTGTTATTTTTGTTATGTTGTTATCGTTGTTATCGTTGTTATTTTGTCACTTTGTTATCTTTGTTATCGTTATCTTTGTTATCGTTATCTTTGTTATCTTGTTATCGTTGTTATCTTTGTTATCGTTGTTATTTTTGTTATTTTGTTATCTTTGTTATTTTTGTTATTGTTGCTATCGTTGTATCGTTGTTATTTTGGTCATTTTTATTATCTTTGTTATCGTTGTTATCTTTGTATCTTTGTTATTTTGTTATCGTTGTTATCTTTGTTATCTTTGTTATGGTTGTTATCTTGTTATCTTTGTTATGGTTGTTATTGTTGTTATCTTTGTTATTTTGTTATTGTTGTTATCTTTGGTTATCGTTGTTATTTTTGTCATCTTTGTTATCGTTGTTATCTTTATTATTTTTGTTATCTTTGTTATCGTTTTATTTTGTCATCTTTGTTATCGTTGTTATCTTTATATTTTTTTGTTATCTTTGTTATCGTTGTTATTTTTGTCATCTTTGTTACGTTGTTTATCTTTATTATTTTTGTTATCTTTGTTATCGTTGTTATCTTTGTTATTGTTGTTTCTTTGTTATCGTTGTTATTGTTGTCATCTTTGTTATCGTTGTTATTTTTGTCATCTTTGTTATCGTTTGTTATCTTTATTATTTTTGTTATCTTTGTTATCGTTGTTATTGTTGTTATCTTTGTTATCGTTGTTATTTTTGTCCTCTTTGTTATCGTTGTTATCTTTTGTTATTTTTTGTCATCTTTGTTATCGTTGTTATCTTTGTTATTGTTGTTATCTTTGTTATCGTTGTTATTGTTTGTATCTTTGTTATTTTTGTTATTGTTGTTATCTTTGTTATCGTTGTTATTTTTGTCATCTTTGTTATCGTTGTTATCTTTGTTACCTTTGTTATCGTTGTTATCTTTGTTATCGTTGTCATCTTTGTTATCTTTTTTTTTTGTTATTGTTGTTATCTTTGTTATCGTTGTTATCTTTGTTATCTTTGTTAATTGTTAAAACATTTCATTTATCATTCAGATTAACAGGTTTTTAGTTCCTGAAATATCGTCAAAACTAGGAAATCTAAAAACGAACTTCAGGCACGATGGAAACACACAATCAGAAACAAGAATCCAACTGTAATCCTATGTTTATTTCTTCTTTTCATTGACAGAAAACACCAGAAATGCATGTGTCCTTCTCATGTCTGCGTGGATGAAAACCGTCACAAACATCACGAAACAGTCCTGGCTTTTCCTTAATAACGCCTGAAGAATGCTAACACACTTAGCTCGTGACCCAACAGCTATGACCGGACTCGAGAAACAGAAACCAAACCAGGCTTCGCGTTCTTTTCAGACCGTAACTGCGCACGCCTTGAATCGTTTTCCCCTCACAATCATCTCTGGAATAAAGCTAGCTTCGCCTTGCCTCGGCTAGCTCCAGTCCAGCCGTTATTCCCCGTGATGTTTTTACCATCCCAGTTTGTCCCTAGTTTATATTCTTGGCAGCGGTTACGTCACCAGAGCCAAACGACGTAATGGTGTTTTCCATTCGGAGCAGACGTGAGGGTTCCCCACCTGCCTCACCTCCTCTCTTCCTCCTCCTCCTCCTCCTCCTGCTCGCTAGTCTCTTCGTTCTTTCCCCTTCAAACTTACGTCTTTGAGGCCTGACTCACCTGCCCTCATCCCCCCCGTCCCCTCGTGACCCCCAGACACAGCCGTGAAACACTATGATGATTTATTTATGTTGGGGATCTTCTTCTTCCCCCTCTTCTCCTCTCCTGCTCTCTTGCTTCCTCTCTCTCTCTCTCTCTCTCACCCTCTTCTCTCCTCTCTCTCTCTCTCTCTCTTTCTCTCTCCCTCCCTCTCTCTCTCCCCCCTCTCTCTCTCCCCCCTCTCTCTCTTCCCTCCTCTCTCTGTCTCTCTCTCGCTCTCCCCCTTCGCTCTTCCTCTCTCTCTTCTCTCTTCTCTCTCTTCTCTCTCTCTCTTCACCTCTGTCTCTCCTCGCTCTCCCTCTCTTCCTCTCTCTCCCTCTCTTCCTCTCTCTCGCTTCTCTCTCTCTCTCTTTCTCTCTCCCTCCCCTCTTCTCTCCTCTCTCTCTCTCCCCTCTCTCTCTCCCCTCTCTCTCTCTCTCTCTCGCTCGCTCTCTCGGCGGCCTCCTTTTCCCTCCTCGCTCTGTCAGACTTTGAATCTACGGCGTTTCATGTCTGTCGCGGAAACGGTATGTGACAGCGATGCTAAATGGGAGAGCGGCGGAGTATTTTGCCACGAGGAGAGCGGCGATGCTGATGGCGCTCCGTGCTTTCAACCAAAATAAGCCTTCAGTTTTAGTCAGTTTTAGTCAGTTTTGGTCCATTTTGGTCAGTTTTAGTCAGTTTTGGTCCATTTGGTCAGTTTTAGTCAGTTTTAGTCAGTTTTATTCCGTTTTAGTCCGTTTTGGTCAGTTTTAGTCAGTTTTGGTCAGTTTTAGTCTGTTTTGGTCAGTTTTAGTCCATTTCGGTCAGTTTAGTTGAGTTTTGTTCAGTTTTAGTGAGTTTAGTGAGTTTTGGTCAATTTTGGTCAGTTTTAGTCTGTTTTGGTCAGTTTAGTGGGTTTTGGTCAGTTTTAGTGAGTTTTAGTGAGTTTTAGTGAGTTTTAGTCACGGTTTGGTCAGTTTTGGTCAGTTATGGTCAGTTATGGTCAGTTTTGTCAGTTTTGGTCAGTGTTGTCAGGCGAAGTCATGTATTTCTTCACTCTATATTCTATTGCGCTTGGATAACTATAAATGGATAGGATGACAGATTTGTGCTGGTTTAGTCCTGGATTTGTCCTAGTTTTGTCCTGGTGTGGTCCTGGTTTTGTTCTAGTTTAGTCCTGCTTTTGTTCTGGTTTAGTCCTGGTGTTCTCCTGGTTTAGTCCTGGTTTCGTCCTGGATTAGTCCTTGTTTGTCCTAGTTTTGTCCTGGTGTAGTCTGTTTAGTTCTAGTTTAGTCCTGGTTTTTGTTCTGGTTTATTACTGGTTTTGTTCTGATTTAGTCCTGGTTTTGTCCTGGTGTAGTCCTGATTTAGTCCTGGTTAAGTCCTGGTTTTGTCCTGGTTATGTCCTGGTTTTGTCCTGGTTAAGTCCTGATGTAGTCCTGGTTAGTCCTTGTTTTGTTCTGATTTAGTCCTGGTTTTGTCCTGGTGTAGTCCTGGTTTAGTCCTTGTTTTGTCCTGGTTTAGTCTGGGTTGGTACTGTTTTCGTCCTGGTTAGTCTGGTGTAGTCCTGGTTTTGTCCTGGTTTAGTCCTGGTGTGGTACTAGTTTTGTCCTGGTTAAGTCCTGGTTTTGTCCTGGTTTTGTCCTGGTTAAGTCCTGGTGTAGTCTGGTTTAGTCCTTGTTTTGTCCTGGTTAGTCCTGGTGTGGTTCGGTGTGGTACTGGTTTTGTCCTGGCTAAGTCCTGGTTTGTCTTGGTTTTGTCCTGGTTTTGTCCTGGTTAAGTCCTGGTTAAGTCCTGGTTAAGTCCTGGTGTAGTCCTGGTTTTGTCCTGGTTAAGTCCTGGTGTAGTCCTGGTTTTGTCCTGGTTTAGTCCTTGTTTTGTCCTGGTTAAGTCCTGGTGTAGTCCTGGTTAAGTCCTGGTGTAGTCCTGGTTTTGTCCTGGTTTTGTCTGGTGTAGTCCTGGTTAAGTCCTGGTGTTTCCTGGTTTTTCCTGGTTTTAGTCTTTGTTTTGTCCTGGTTTAGTCCTTGTTTTGTCCTGGTTTAGTCCTGGTTTTTCCTGGTTAAGTCCTGGTGTAGTCCTGGTGTGGTACTGGTTTTGTCTGGTTTAGTCCTTGTTTTGTCCTGGTTAAGTCCTGGTGTGGTCCTGGTTTTGTCCTGGTTTAGTCCTTGTTTTTGTCCTGGTTTAGTCCTTGTTTTGTCCTGGTTTAGTCCTTGTTTTGTCCTGGTTTAGTCCTTGTTTTGTCCTGGTTAAAGCCCTGAACACACCACAGGACATTTGCACGATCTTGGTCTGGATTTGCGTCCTCTTCGACTTCAGGGAGGCGCGTCCGACTCCGGATCGACGCGAGTGATTGGAAGCCGCTGCTCGAACGTCACATACGGGGCAAGGATTCCTCAACCTACTGAAAAGCTGTGAAGATGAAACTGCTGCGTTCTCGTCCGTGATTTTGGAGTCTCGCTGCACATGACAGTCCACAGCAGATGTTTATGAATCCAGTTTTAAAACGTGAGAAGAGCTTGCTTGTTTGCGCGACGCTAACTTCATGTGTCGTCCATGGCCACGTCTGATCCACGTTCTACCAAATACTAATAGCACAGTTTGAACAGCTGGAGAACGTGCTGGCTCTGTTAGATCCCAGCTTTTGCCTCTGTGGTCTTTGTGCTCAGAGGATCATGAGATTTCCAAATCTTACAAGATTCTCCTTATGTCTGTGGTCTGCGCTTTTTGTCTCACGCTTATAAATAATTCAAGACTCAAAAATATCTGTTGTGTGTTCTGGCCTTTAGTCGTATTTTGGTCCTTTATTCTCTTCTTCTTGTTTTGTTTTTGTGGTCCTGATTCGTTCATTTGTTTTAGGCCTTCTTTGGACCCAGTTTAGTCCTGATTTAGGTCTTATTTTTCATGTTCCGCCCACGTCTGATCACGTTCTGATCACGTTCTGATCCAGGCCTCGCATCGCTCCCAGTCTAGATAATGTCATTTGGAATAAAACTGCAACATTCGGAGCTTTCTGAAATATGAATTCCATATAAATCTGTTCATACAAGTGACAAACGGAAAGACATCCGCATCTTAAGTGAACATTTTGTTTGAATCCATGCTCAGATACTCGCATCCGTCCTAAACCATCACAATCTCCATTCCTCTGACTGCGCAGAACGTATAAAAAGAAAACGCAATTAGATGTTTTGTTTTAGCGATGCCTCGGATAGCGACGCGACGCAAGAAGTCTTGTGTTTAAGCCCGTGTATTTTTAGTCTCGTTCATTTCCTCTCCAGCAGCTGTTAACGGCGGAGTGTGAAGACTCGCCAGACATCGCCCACGACGCGCTCCTCGTGTAAACAGTCGAATCCCACCGAGACGCACATTACGGGCTACATCCGAGTGTAGAGGAGACGCGCCTGTGCCAGACTGCTCCGCGGTTAAATGAACAGAGCGGATTCCAGTCACTTTTGAGGGTCGGCGGGCGGTAGATGTTGTTCCAGGGATTACGGGGCGGCTGCAGTTCAGGGGGAGAAGGTGTCAATAAACAGATGATTCTTTGGTATTGTGCGCTGGGCCGTGTGCAAAGGCATAATCTGTGGCGTGTAATACGTTCTCGTTCAGAAAGTTGGATTTCACTAAGACCAGGGCAATTCAGCAGCATTTTCCACTGCTGTGAAAACGTTTTTGGGTGGCACAAATCCTAAACGCTGTTTCACCAAATTAGTTAATAAAATGATGGATTAGATTTTTGTGAGAAATAAGATACAAAATGCTTCATCGACACTGCTGTGCAAAATGGCCCGTCCTGCTCTGAACCAGAATTAAACTAGGACTTGACTAGTACCAACCAGGTCTCCACCAGGACTGATCCACAATCAAAACAGGTCTAAAGTGGAATTAAACAAAAACAAACTAGTGCTAACCCAGAATTAAACCAGTCATCTTTTTTTGTTTTCATATCGGAAGATGGGTCGTGGGCCGGATTAAATCGGTTGAAGGGCCTGTTTTGGCCCCCAGGCCTTATGTTGAATAGCCCTGCACTAGAGGTTTGATCATCTAGTAGCAAATGGGAATAAAAGAAAACGTAATTGTTTGTGTGATTGTGAATAATTGATGAGTTTTAATGATAATTGTACCACTAAAACCCAAACTAGGGCTAGAGCTAGAGCTGGGCGAGATGGAAGAAATAATGACAATCGCGATCATATTGATTGATCTTGATTTTAGATTTGATTTGATTTGCTCTTCCCAAAAAGCAAAGGAAAAAAAAGGCTTTTAGTAACGATTTCACAAACAATTTCCACCTGTCTTCACGCCAGCGCCACCTCTGCGCCGTCCCGTGTCTTTATCTGCCCCCCGTCCTCGCTCCGACGCCGGCCTCTAACTCACTGTCACCCATCGGCGTCTTTGAGTGACACCGCTCCCCTTTTCTCCGCTCGCCCTGTCCCTCCAGCCCCCTCCGTCTTCTAACTCCTTCTGTCAGGTGGTCCGCTGCTCAGGCCGAGTGAAAAGACGCTCCTTTCCAATTCATTTGTTTGTTTTTTTGTTGCGCGGCGATGGCGTCTTGGTGAGATGGAAAGATTCGCCGCTCTGTTGTGACGCCGGCCTCGGCTTTTAAATTGACTTGAGCAAATGAAATGCGCAGTGGCATGTCGCCGCGGGGATTTTCCATTGTCAGAAATGTAACACCCGAGACCTGGGACTTGACTCGGACTTGTCTAATTTCAGCTCTCAAGCTCTTACACTTTTTTAAATTAGGTTCAAAGCTAGTTGAAGGCACGCTTTTCATTTTTTTCCTCCATTTGTGTGTTTTTTGGTAAGTTTGCGCTGTCGACATGAAAGCGTTCACCTGGAAACAACAACATAACATCATCTGCACCTGCATTTCTATGGGACACCGTGACTTCAAAGGTTGTTTTCGCCAAATGCATTATTCCCCCCCCCCCACAGAAACATGAAGATCAGCCCTCGAAGTCGCACCTACACACACCAAACTTTACAGTCTTGTACCGAACAATGTGTTGATGCATCGTACTGAAGGATTTGTTTATGTCTGATTCCAAGCCAGATTTATTCAAGTTTTAACTCCCCAAAATTAGGCGAAATTTGAATTTACTGCAGTTGTGTTTATTTCACTCAAAAACTAAATAAGTTCTAATAAACTAATAAATCCCACTCCTCCCCTTCACTTGTCAACGAAACGGACCAAGAAATAAAAAACAAATCTAAGTTTCAGATTTGGATGGCTTAAATATGTGCAATTTGGGCCATTTTTACACATAAAACGCCTTTTTTTAAATTTATTTTTTACTTGAAAACATGACATAATGAAAAACTTGCATTTCAGTAAATAAGCTACAGAACATGTTTCAAATTGATATATTTAAATGTAAGATTTTTTCCCTATTCCCGCCTTAAAGCTTCGACAATTTACATCAGTGAAAATAGGTTGTAAAATAATGATATAACGCCTCCAAAATGGGACTCAAACTTTATTTTTTGGGACTTTTATTTTGGAGACACAAATAGGAAAAGGCTCGAGGGCTGTCATCAGATTGAAATCTTTTGATAAAAACTTCAAACAATGCATCTTTTCTTGGCAAATGTTTATCAAAGATTGGAGATGGCGAAGACAAAGAAAGTGGTGCACAAAACCTCTCACAGGTGGAAAAATCATGTTATTTCTTAAGTGATGACTAAACCCTCGAGTAATAATGTCCTTTACTGTTGCCTAGCATTAACTATAGTATATTATGGCTTTTCTCTGATGAGCTTCAAGGACATTGAGTCATAAATCTAACGTTCCTTTGATCTTATGAAATGTTTCTGACTTATCACATTGAAATCTAATATAAAACACAAGATGCCTTTTCATTCTGGTGGGTTCATTTTAGAGATGGCTCAATATGTTTTAAGAGCCAATAATCTCGCCTTTTTTTCCCCACGAAATTATTGTTCGGTTTTATTTGAAATAGTATAGTTGTGCACTAATATTCTTTATACAGGTTTTATTTAACATCGAGCTCACATCAAACAACAAACGAACTGGATAATTCAACTTTTTGTCTATGATGGTGATATTTTTACTGTTCAAGCTAAAGTAAGCAACGAACGCTAGCAACTTTGCGGTGTATTTAAACAAAAAAAGTGGTTTATTCCAGTGGCGTGCGGTCAGGGCAATCAAGGCAAGCAGTGATTGACCAATAAGATCTCAAATTACCGCGTGTCACAACTATATTTAAATTGGTCCGGAATATATCTAAAAAAGCCCGTTTTCCCCTCACTTCTGCTGCTGAAGCTTGACTGGAAGTTTAAAATGTTTTTAGTGGCCACTACAGGCGGCTGAGCAGTACTGTGCAGGGGAAGCTCGGCTCTTCTTCTCCTGCCGCTGCTCAGTCTGTGGCCGTGTTCATGCTCAGCTCTCCAACATGAGCTTTTAGAACCAGAGCGGACAGCAGCTTCTTTTAGAGGTCTGCACATGCGCTCTGAGGACCCCCCAGCCTCAAACCCATGGATCTGTGCTCAAACCACGCTGAATAAACCTGTGTGGGAATCAGGGATGTTTGCAGGTTGTGCCCTAACCGAGCACGTGCAGAAAAGTGAAGCAACAGCAGCACAAAGTTTCAACAAACGGATTTAAAAACGATCTTTTAGAGAAAAGTCTTTGTTTGTCGCTGAGGCTCTGTTCACGTTTATCATGACTAGACGTTAGTTCGAAATACAGCCAGTATTTTAACAACGTAGAGCGCTGAAGTGAGCCTATTTAGTCCATTCAACATTATTTACTGGTGTGGGAGTTTAGCTCGGTGCGTGCAATTGCTATCCGCTAAATATTGATGACCACCCCGAGTCTGCTTGCCCATCCATAAAAGTCACAGCACGCCACCGGTTTATTCATAATCACGGTTCAACAGTGCTTTGTTTAAACAGCTGTTCTATCTGCTTTCATTCGTTCGACTTGTGTCCAGTTAAAGACCCGTCCCTAAACAGTGCCCCGACGCAGCGAATAGTGTGGACATTCAGCCAAAGTCCTCCAAATGTTGCAACAGGAAGCTGAAATCCATGAAGAGCGAAATGTGTTCATTAGGTTTGTAAACCGCTCCAAACATGTGCTTCGTGTGTCACTTTAGCGGTTCATATTTCAGCCTTCTCTCACGTGTGTTCAAAAATGTGTCTTTTGGAATGGCTTAAATTAGCACTGTTACTCTATATCAAACCAAGCTAATATATATTTTGAATGGTTAGAAAAATAGCGCCTCGAAACAGGAAGCTGAAGCGCATGAATACGGATCAATCAAGCCACGGCTAAAAAATGGAGAGGGCGGCGTCGAGACGGGCATCTGGCACATAAATCCATCAAATTAGCATGCGAGCCAAGATGGATGATTTACTCCGGCGTCGACTCTGCAGGGGCCAAAAAACGGGCCGAAAAACGATTTGATGGCGGTTTTAAAGCAGGTCTTGAGGCTTGAGTGACGCGCGAAAACAACACCGCTCCGGAAGATTGATGCCGCTTGAAAGGAGGAGGGCGGTGACGGAGACAAATATTTGGTTTGGAGAGACGGAAGGGCGGAAGACGGATAGGCGGCTGCCACTCATTACCTCCTGCAAGCCTTTAGCGGCAGGTTGAGCGTAGCGCTGGCCTAATTGAGGAGTGCGAAGGCTCGAGTCGGCAGATTAACGAGAGAGAGGAAGGGCCGCCACGTTTCTTCCTTTCTTCCTCACAAAACGAGCCCGTCAGTCATCACGCCGGCCTCCTGTTGGCGCGTTGGTCTGAAAGCGCGCCGTTTCCCATTCGCTGTGAGGGTTCCGCAGAGCTACAGCGCACTCAGACAGTTTACAGTCCCCGCCCCCCCCCCGAAACGTGTCCGCGCCGTGTCACGTGATAAAATAACGAGGCGACAGAAGAACGATGACTTGCAAATCGCTAATCGCAAACAGGCGGCATTTCGGCGGGGAAAGCAAGGCGCGGTTTCCCGGTATGATGGCAGTCAAGTCAAAGCAGTTATTTCCTTGGACACTGAGACTTTCAAAACTGATTTTTAACCAAATAAAAGGTTAAAATGTGTTGACTGAAGTGCAATATTGAAATAATTCATAATTTTTTTGACAGATGATTTAATAACGTCGCTGTCTTTGTTATAAACATGTATTTTCTTGCGTTTTAGAGTGTGTATAATCCCGAGAACGATAATCAAACTAGGATAACAATCTTTTTTTATTTTATTTCAATGAATCGTTGTAGCCCTGTACCACATTTTTGGCCTTAAACTTATTTATTTCCATGGTAGGCGAGAAGGTGAAGGGGTGAAGTCGTGAATCTTGTTTACACGGCATGCGTATGTACAAAAATGTTCGGTATGCGTGACTTTCCGTGCCAAGTTTGCTCTGTATAAAAAGGCAAATTGATGTGAAAACGGCTTTTTCGAGGTGGAGCAGAAGGCAAGTTGGAGGAGGTCTATGAAAGACCTTCTCACGCTGTTCATTACATTTCACACATCGCCCGACTGTACATTTTAATTAAGGCGTACATGGTGAGCCCTGTAGTGCGCATCAAAATAAGTTGAAAGCAATTATAAAAGCTGTTTAAGCAATAAAAATGGATCAATAGTCGTTTGGCGAGTGGCGCGCGTGCAGTGGGGAAAGGGCTGCGTCAGTCTCGCGGCCATCGCACATTCAGACCACACACACCGCTGTACAACACGCCGGGCATTATTTGGAGCTGTCATCGCCGTATTGATCGTACCACAAGGCATTCTGGGAATTTGTAAGCGTCTGTTAGTGAAAGTTTAAGCGAGAAGAATGCGAGTGCGGTCCAGGCCTGTTGCATTATGTGTGCGCACAGGGGATCGTATGAGCAAGACATTCGCCTAATGAATGTAGCGCCGCTTAAATGGTCCGTAACCAATTTTAACCGTGAGCGAAAAACATGTTTCAGAGTGAACCGTTGACTGCACCGTGTTTAGTTCCTTCTCTCTGTCTCTTTCTCTGTCTCTGACGCAAGCCCCGGTCATCGAACATGGCTGCCGCTTTGAGTCACGGGCCGCGCTCGCTGACGCGCGTCGCTGGGTTTAGCCTCTAGCGGGCGGTACTTTTTAACGCGAGCGGTGGTGTTCTTCTGTCACGTGCACGTAAAGATTTAGAAGCTAATTTTTGGAGAAAACTGGGGAAAAGTTCATGATCTGAAAACAGGCCTAAATTGCCACCAAATCTGACCTTTGTGAAAGGTGTAGGTGCCCTGTCCCTGCCGGTCCCTGTCAGTCCCCGTCAACCGTTTGTTTTTGCAGCAGAACAAATAGACAGGCCGCTAGTGACACACCAGATATTTGAATCGATCCATGCTCTTGCATCTACTACCCGGCCTGTTTACCCATTTAAGCGCACCCGTGTCATACAGTTAAATATGTTTTCCCTCAACACAGGCACATTATAAAAACAAAAGCTCTTAGGCTCAAAATAAGATCCAATTCAAGTATTTTTGTTGTTGTTTTTTTTAATCTTTGTCACCATTAAGTTAGGCTGGTGTGCTGTTAGCATGCTAGTTGTTGTTAGCTTTACCGCGACATCCAAACTCTGCCCCTGGCTTCTTAAATCCGTGAAACGCACTCATAAACGCATCACAGTGAATCAACAGGATGCTAGGAATTAATGAGGAATGTGAGGAATAAGTTTGGAACGCTACAAACAGTTTTAAAGTAACTAGTTTGGTAAAGCGGGTACAGCCCATTTAACGCGCATGAAGGGTCCCAGAAAGACAAACAAAAATAACTAATGGCATAATATCATAAAACAATAATACTTTCCATGATAAAATACTAACAATTTAAACAGAATCACAAAAAAATAAATAATAATAATATTGTTTTGTGTACATATTCTGATATTCTGTCTTTAATGTTGTTGGGAACTTGAATGTGGACTATGCTGATTCTTACGCTGAAATTGCAGCTTTTATTTGAAACGTTATTATCCACCATTGTCAGCAAGATCAAATAGAATCCCCCATGTCTGTGTGCGCCGGGATGAGGCCGGTAAATGAAGGGAGTTTGATGCTAAAGACGTGTCGCCGGGCGTTAAAACCGCTGCCAGCTCCTCAGGTGACAGCTGCTATCACCGTATTAGCCTCACCTCGTCCTCGGCAGCTCCGGTGTGCCGCCTCACTGTCACGCCATCCCAGGACCCCCGTCTTCTCCTCCCTCCTTCCCCGCGAAAAACCTCCACGCCTCCCCCACAGATCCTGCCAGAGCTACGCCCACATTACAGGCCTGTCCAAACCAGAGCCTCAGCCCAGTGACAGCAAAGACGTGCAACAATGCACACAGCGCGGCATCATAATTACCAGAGCCAAGGCTGGAGCGGGCAGAGACTTTTCGGATGATTTAATTGTGAAAGCAGGTCATGCTAACAAAGAATATTGTCTTTAAAATGGAGTGGTTTTTCCATTTTTGCTCGAGTCAAAGTACAGCAAAATAAATCAAATTAAAACTATAAGTAAGCGCATTAAAAAAAACCTGTTTAAAAATGTACTTTAAGACTAAAAAGTAAAAGTAGTTCCCACAGAATAAAGCTTTAAATGTTGTAATTTTGAACTCCAAACCTTAACGCAGGCTGTCACCGTGAGCGACGTGCTAAAAAGAACCCACTTTCTACTTTTCAGTCCAGTTCAAAAATGCGATGGAGTAGAAAGTACAGATATCTTCTCAAATGATGTGATGCAAAGGTAATCCACTGTAAAGCTAAAGCTAAACTCTCCACGTAAGTACTTCATTTCCATCACTGTTGTAGTGATGCAGAGGAGTAACAGATCCAGTTCAGTGAAATCACACGTTTCATTCCTGTTTCGGTTCCTTTGAGCATAAAAGATCACATGTATTCCTTGCTAACACCTGGCTTCAACCTTTTTCAGATTAGACCGGGTTTAGATCCGGTTTAGATCTGGGTTTAGACCTGGTTTAGACCTGGTTTAAGCCTGATTTCGAGCCCCAGTTGTGGAGATGGAAAGAGGTTAGTTGCAGCTGAAGGGATGTGTCCAGAATTGCTTTTCATTGCGCTAACCCGGGGGGCGTATAGGGCCCACGGCTTTGAGGCCTTTTCATAATCATTCATATCATATTGTCACTGTTTTTGTTTGTCGAAAAGAGTCAAATTTAAATAATCATTCTTCTCGTTACTGTTTTTCCCAGCGTTCTTGCTCCTGAGCCTAAACATATTCTCGAGTTGACCTTTTAGTGGTCGACTCATGTTAACAATGGTTTGAACTGCTTTTGTCTCTGCCTCGTAGTTGTACATGATTATTACAGTCGCCCTCTGACCTTAAAAGGCTTATATAAGTGCCGAATGAGTCATGATCATATTCCCTTGTTGCCCACATGTTATACACTACAAAAAAACAATTCAATATGACACATTTTTGACTCTCGGCTCTGTTTGGATGTTCTGTTCCCGTCACGTCCCATCTATTCACTGTGAGACTGAGCCAAAACACTCAATATTATCTCAGAAGACGTGACATTGTTCTGCGCTTCTCAAATTGTGGGGTTTTTCTGCTAATGCGACCAAGTTTGAACAAGTCCGCTGGTTTATTCCCGAATTTGTCCCGTATTCAGTCCGATCTACGGTTCATTTAAGTCGTGTTAAGGCTCTGATTCTCGGTTTAGGCTTGATTTGGCCTCGATTTCGCACTATACATTGCATCCAGTCGCAGTCTTGTTTTTTGTTTTGTTTTTTTCAGCTCGCGCGACTGTCCAAAGCCAAAACCGTTTGTTCCACAACATCAATTTGAGATTTTAATCCGTGCTCTCATTATAACTCGTCAAGGTTCCTGAGTTCATTGCCGTTTCTATCACTGCGGTAAACTCAATCAATGGTCACTGGGCCGACTGCGGCGTGTCCAAAACGCAGCTGCTCAAAAGGAAAAAAAGAGAGCCCAATTTTGAAATCTTTGCGCTGGCTCACGGTTTATTTTTTCGCGTCGATTTCCAAATTATTTATTTGTTTGTAAATGTCTCCGCTCCCTTGCCCCTCGATATCGGCACGACCTGCTGCGGCCCGACACTCCTGCACGTTCCCTCGGATCAATCTCTATTTGTCCCAAAAAAAACAAACAAAGGGAAAAACAAGACCTGTCGGCTTCTATTGCTGGGCCAAAACCGTGTGTGTTAAGCACTTTGCTCGACTTGTTTTTTCTTCAATGAAAAGAAAAATCAAACACATAAAACGTAGAACAGAACGGCGCACCGCCAGAGAGCCAAACATCAAATAAACACAACACAATTAGAACAGTCAAAGAAACAAAGTCTTTCAATTTGTCAATTTTGCCACGAGATTTTTTTCCATTTCCCGATTGTCCATTATAACGCCGGTCGGAACGTCAAAGCGCTCGGATTGGATCGGACCTAACGTTTCTTTTGATACCGCACTATTCCGAATCGTCTACTGCCGCAGCAGCAGTTGGGTTCACTCATAACCCGTGCAGCGTTGCCACTTTCGGTACGGTAAATGTCATATCCGTGTGTTTTTGAAATGGTTTCTTGCCGTCCAAAACCTCGATACTTTGCCGTGGTGAAAATAGCACGAGCCGAGGTGAGTTTCTCCCTGCCTCTTTTATCCAAGGATCAGCGGGTCAGGTCGCAACCGGCGTTATATCAATAGCCGAGTGGCGTTAGAGCTTAGTCGGCCTGAAAAGTACACCCAACGAACAACGACTTATGAAGATCCAATTTTCTCCTGCCTGAGTTTGACAGCCTGACCTTCTTCACTCCCCGGGCTCCATCCGTCATCGCCTGCTGATCCTCCCCCTCTCGGCCCAAAAACCAGCAAACATCATTAACAAAGTCTGCTGTCGTGGTGGGATCGGGTTTCATGTCGCCAATTTCACTAACACAATTGGAGACGGCGAGTTTAGCGCGAGAATGAGCAGCGGGAAAGGTTATGGCGGGATGAATATTCTGCGAGTTGAAAGGGCGTTGATTTGTTATTTCTTTTATTCGGGTATTGAGGTGTTCGTGGTTTGACGGGTCTTTCACTTTTTTAATCGACCCGGAATATGACATGTTATATACAAGCGTTGACTTTGGAAAGGCCGGTGATCCCTGAGGAAAGACGCAATCTTACAGTGTGAATCTGGAAAAGTCTTATGTACCAAAGGGCCGTTTTAGTTACACTGCTTTTTGTCATTGTCATTCATAAGCATTCGTAGGGAAATTGATAATGTTTTCAAATATCGTATTGTCTAAGGCAGTGTTTCTCAATCTGTGGTTCCAAGGATTCCTCTGCAGTTCAAATATTTTCTCAAGATAAAGTAATTGTACTCGACATTTTGAGTTTTTCCTTGTTTAATTGTAATTGTCTTTGTCCAATTTTAAATCGCTTTAAGCCAACTTAAGGCCCGGGGGCCAGATCTGGCGCTCCAATCGTTTGGTTTCCGGCCCGCAACCAATCTACCAACCAAGTATTTAAAAACAGATTTATTTATTTATTTTTCCTGTAGGGTTAGTAGTTTAGAACAGGTTTGATCTAGTTTAGTCCTTGTTTAATTCAGCTTATGCCAGGTTTGATTCTGGGTTAGTCCCGGTTCAGACTTGGTAGTATCTGTCTTTTTCTAGTTTAATTCTGGTTCTGGTTGGCAATTTGGCAGAGAAATGTTGGTAAATGCGTTTTGTGTTTGATTTTCCCACAATATAGCAGTAGTCGTTGTATCCCTTTTGAAACAGATCTAGTGCCGGAGGTATTTAGCGTGGCCCCAAATTCTGTTAAAATGGTGGCGTTTTGTGCCCCTCCGACCCAGAGACCACGGCCTTCGGAAAAATCTGTCCCTCAGAAAAATTCCGTTGAATAACCCTGCTTTAAGGCCATAGTACAGCCCTAGAATAGTCCTGTTTTTGACCCAGTTTAGATCTGGCTAAGAGCTGATTCTGAAATGTAATCATGACTATCACCACATTTTTTAATCTTTTTGTTTTCGGGGTTAAAGGTAATATTTTTAGCCTTTGAGTACCATGTTTTCTGCAATATTTGAACCTTAACGAACACCTTTACAAACATGATTAGCACATTTCTGAAGGATGGCCATATTTATTGTCTGTGAGATAATTGCACACAAAAAAAAACCCCATTGTGATGTTCATTTTTGTCATTCCCGCCCACATCTAGTACTTGTTTATTGATGACTCTTTTGCAGCAGCAGACTGAGAAAATAGCACAGAGGCAGTCCAGGAGTAGAACACTAATTCGACGCTTAACATATCTAATTAAAAACAAGTGCTAAACTCTTCCCTGCTGATGAAAATAGATTTGCTCCATTCACAAGTGTTCCCATTATACATTTGCCGTTTACAAAAGCCGTAAATAACCACAATTTGATTATTTTTTTTGACAAATCCTCACTCCCCAGACTACATTTTCACAGATACAGCCTTTTTTCCGCTGCCCACTGGTCCAGCTGCAGCCCTCATCTCTGAGCGAGCACATTTTAACATACAGGAGCAAATAGGCCAGAACAAATGGCGTTGGCTTGGCGGGCAGGATGCAAAGCTTGGAGCCATTCCTGCGTCTCTAATTAGCCACGGTCAGAGCGTGCCTGGCGACGCTCGGCGAACATTTGGCACGAGGCAGTGGCACAGTCCAGCTGCCCTTATGTCATCCGCCGTGTCCCCGAGGAGCCATTTTGGACGGGCCGCCGCTGTCCAGACGAATGGCACCGCACGGAGGTAGTTCACAAGGGGCGCGGCGCTGTGTCAACGCTAATATTTCAATTTGAGGGGCAAGTAACGACAAACGACCTCTATTTTGTGCTAATCTAGATGATCTTTTAGGCATTTTTTACAAGTGTTATTTACAGAATGTGCTTCAAGGTTAAACATCTGATCTGATTAGGGCAATCTAAATCCGGACTCATCTTTAATGACGCTCCAAAACCTTGGATTCAAATCTGTAACCATCACCATACTTATTTTAGCCTCCACAGAAGCTTTTGATTGCACGATGGACTTATAGGTTGTGTTCATGTGGTGCTCTGAAAGGTCATTATACTCAGACTTAATAAATTCATCCTTTTAATGTTGCAGGGACGACTTGTCAGGGGCAGCACATCACCTCCAGATTCTGAGTCAGGCTCGGTCGGGAATAAATAGCTGTAGCGTTCAGCGAGTGCGCGTGTTTTAGCGCGATGTTTTAGGCGCTTCCAGATACAGAAAAGCACATCGGCACAGGAATCAAAGAAGCGAGAACGTTAGCGCCCGTGAATGCGATTAAAGCCGGTTGGAATCCGGTGTCAAAAACGCAGGCGTCTTGGCCCAGCAGACGTGCAGCGCCGTGACAAAGCGAATGTGCCGCGTTTAGGTGAAGCTCGATATCGGGGAGACTATCTGAGCCACGACGCCGGCACCGATCAGCGGAACGGAACAGCAGCCGCACACTCCGGCCTAATCAAGTGACTGATAACATCGCCAGGAATAAATTAGAGGGAGGTAAGTGTGAAATTAGGGAGATTACATGCATGGGCTACTCAGAACTAACTTCAAATATGCTGTAAAAAGATGTGGAGGCTGTGCAGGAAGAAGAACACATAAACGGTGCACGGCACGTTTCGACCGGTGCGGTTGGAGCTTTTGGGCACGGTTTGGGGGTTCATGGCAAAGCGCGTCTACATGCTTCGGGTCCACAAACATAGAAAGATCTGAATAAATCAAACCTGAATGATACTTTTTAATCATGAGGCCAATCTCTGCGATTCGCAAAAAAACACATTTGGTCATTCCAAGATTGCGTGCGCTGAGAGACGTGAAAGGATTGGCTAATATAAGACGCATTATGCACAGAAAATATAACGTTATCTTCAGCTTTTGGTATTTTCTGTTTATTTTTGTGTGTTTTTTTGCCGTCTTGTTTTCGCTCACAGCGGAAACACTTTCAACAAGGCTTGGAAACGTTTTCCGGTGAATGTCTGCCGCGCCCTCGTCTCCATGAAGACGTTATGCTTTTACCTGGACTGTTATGGCACAATTATGGCATTCTTGTATCCACTTACAGCGGTCTCAATGCTAAAGAAATACCTTGGGGGAAAAAAATGCATGTTTGCTCGTCGTCCGGCTTGAGACGAGCAGGACCTGAACCGGCTGCATAACCGGCCCAAAATACAGTTTTCTTAATCACTATCCAAGTTAAACCCAATGTTTGTTTGCTTTTCCATTAAATACTACAGAAGGAACCATTTCCAAATGTAATGAATGAACCAAATATATTGTAATATCTCTTAATGCAACAAAATATGATTAAATAAGAATTTTTTTTAAAAACGCTGTCTTTTGGCACAGATGCAAAACGGCTCCAGTTTGTAGATTTGGTTCTTCTGGTTTTCCCCACATTTACATGCCAAATGACCCAAAGTGGCGGCGCAGTTCTCAATTAACCTTCCACTGTTCGTTGTAATGTAAAATCATTTTTAAAAAACCACGAAAAAACTCAATTATTTTTCCTATTTGCCATTTCCCGCAGCTCCTTCGGACACAATATTGGCTGGGTTTGCCGTGAATGGTTTATCATATATTAAGAGGTGGAATTAGAAAAGTGTCTATTGCAAACACGGTTAACTCTGTAATTCAGAATATAAGAGTCACAACGACGACACGGAGGCGCTGATGAGCTGCGATGCGAGCGCCGCCACATATTTGAAGTCCATTAGTGCGTGTGAATCATCAGACAGAAATAGCTTGTATCTGTTTATGTTCCCTCAGCTTTCATTTCCACTTTTCTGAAGTGCTGCTGCTGCTGCCGCCGCCGCGACTTGTCATTAGGTCTGTCGGGCGTAAACTGTTCCGCACGCGATTAGAGAAATGTGGTTTTTCTAAAGTTTGTTTATCTGCCAAAGCTAACGCGGAACTCGGCTTGTGTCGGGAGTGAATTGGACTGCTGCTTGACAATGCTGAGAGCGGCGTCAGGCGAACGTTTACTCCTGATCAAACCCCATTGTTTTTGAGATGTGCAGATGGTTCCTGGAGCTCCTCACAGGTTTCTGCAGGAGAACTGAAGGGCAAAACCTGTCGAAACATTCCAATATTAAGAGTTGCATGGCATGACAGAGACTAGCCAGTTACGTGGTAATGTTTGAAAAACGAGTTAGTTGTTTGTAACGTGTTCATGACTCATTAGCCTCCACGAAGGCCTGAACATACTTCGAACAGACTTCCTCGAGCCGCCTCTGAGCGCCGCTTACCGTACAATCTTCCATTTGATATTATACTAATGCGTTAGTCTTACAGCGTTTTCCAGATGATCAAAGTGGCTTTACAATTGGACTTGTCTGAATGTGAACTGTAGAAAAACACATTATATACTTGGTGTTGTAAGTTACTTCTCTTGCTTCAGCTGCTCCGATGCTCTACAGTAGGTGATTAAAGAAATAATAAAACGATACCCTGAACATTGTCTTGACATATAAAGTAAACAGTTTAATTTAGATACAATTCGAGCTGTTGTCTTTTATATACGAAGGGAGAGTTTATCTATTTAGCACGAGGTAATTGACGCTTTCTGGTCAAGACGAGACGTTTTTCCTGGAGATTCTGCTTTTTAAGAAGGACAAGCGGCTCTGACCTTTACCGCGCTGTACTTTCTGCATTTTTGAACTGGACTAAGAAGTCAATGTTTAATGTAAACTATTCAGGTTTAGGCTGAATTGGACGGGAGTTGATTTTGTAGCACGTTCATAGTGACATCCTAGTAGTAGTTCTGAGTTCAAGTCCAGTTTCTGAACAAACTAAAATATCTATACAAAAAATTATAAAAATAAATAAATATAGGTAAAAATAAATTAAATAAAATAAAAATAATAATAAATTAAAATTAAATTAAAATTACAATTAAAATTACAATTAAAAAATAAAAATAAAATAATAAAATCAATAAAATGTTAATAGTGCTAAAAATGTGTGAAATACTTTTTTATTCTTATTCTAAGCACATTTTTAAACGGTTCCATCAAAACGTTTACTTCAACAGATTGTTATTTTTATGTGATTCTTTGCTAAAGCGCAGCCTTCGTTGCCTAGTTGCCTTTCACCAGCCATACTTGCTTTGTGTGTGTTTATTTTCACTGGTAGCAGGTGGCACAGTGGGTAGAGAGTATATGGGTATAAAGAAGACTCAAAAGCCAATACGGCAATCACCGATACGCGGGACTATTTCGGCGCGTGAGACGAGACGCTTTGGGAGCGCTCTGACGTGTCGGCGGTGCAGGAAGCCAAACGTGTGATTAAATATAGCAGACTGAGGTGAAAAGAGGCGTAAAGGTGCAAGAGCTGAGGAAGTGTGACAGAAAGAGACCAATTAAACTGTGTAATCAAGTTCCTGATGGCGCCGAGAGCGACGTGCGGGAAGTCACAAACTCACCAACCGTCTGCAAGACTCGTACATGACATTGTGTGAGACTTGAGAACATGTGCGCTGTGTTGAATCGTGTTTTCTGTTGGTGTCAAGGATAACTATGGATTTCGGATGATCTATTGTCATTGATTTGAACGCTCGTCAAGAATACGCGGATCTCCAATGCTTTACGTAACGTGTCTGGACGCCTGTTTTGTCGCTCTGGGTTTTTTTTTTAATTTGGCGTACAAAAAATACGACTTCTGGGTCAGCGAGGCCGTGCGATTTCGGGAAACGCGACCACCGGACTGTAAATCGGATGAGGGGGCACGTCAGCTTCCTCGTACCCGGAGACAAGTGAAAGACAGCGCCAGCAAAAACCGAAACATCGCAAGGTATGAGATGAAAAAAAGGTCTGACTATAAGATGCGGGGCTTATTAAACCTGAGGACCTAATGAACCTAACTTGTAATTGTATATTATTGTATATTGTATATTAACAGTACACAGTGGAAATACATGTGATAATACTGGTCCTGGTTCTTGATGATTTACAGTACAGATACACGTGTTGAAGTGGTTTTTCCCCCCTATTTCTGTAGCAGTTTGTGAACGTGTTGAACCGCAGACTGAGGGAGAGGGAGGAGGGGAGATCCGGTTCGAATACGGAGAGCTAAGAGAGAAACCGATCTCGTTTGGAACGTGTTAAAAGACGTGCTTCGTGGTTTGTCATGAAGAGAAATACCCGTGAACGCACCGTGTGTGAATTAGTGATAAAAGGACGCTCTTTATGGCTATTATGCAGATGATTAATGAGCTTGGAGAAAAACAACCTTGCAAAAATAGTGACTGTTGGCTGCTTTGCACGGGACCACACGGACCACGCGGACCTACCAGGACCACCCGGGAGCAGGGAAGTCCTCGTGTTTTCTCGAGTGCACTAGAGACTTGAAAAACGTGCACTAACAATTATAATTTTCTTTATTAGAGAGAGTTATGTCATACTTTACCTAGTGTCTGGTGTTAATGGATTAATTCCTTCCCCACTGTTTGAAGCAGGCATGTCCAAACTACGGCCCGGGGGCCAAAACGCGGCCCTCAGATTCATTTTTGCTGGCCCTCAGGCAAGTGTGCCAAACAACCAAAGGTAGTACTTTTTACTGTAAAACTGGAAACATTCAAGCATTTTGAAGTTGAGTATACCAAGCTAATATAATGTTCCAAGTCTTTTAAAGGTGTAACTAATCGAAACTATGTCAATGCAACATTTGAATGATCACATCAGTCATTGTCCCTCTGCTCCGTATAAGTTCTCTCTCTGTGAAAAAAGCTTGGGCACACCACGTTTTTAAGGGACTATCTTTTGACCCAAATAATGATTGGATTTTGACTAAATGCGAGAGAATAAACTGTAAAGAGCCCAGAGCCCACTCAATGCACAAGACGATTGGTACACATTTGTGCTTTAAGGGTGGTCAGTCAGAAGGGAACAAATCATCTTCTGCTTTTTATTCGGAATACTCGGATCTAGCGACGCGCACGATACAAAAAGAGAGAGGTTGTGTGCTTTTGTTAGAGATGAAATAGTTACCACAGGTTGTCCTTTCGAGGTGTTTTCAACATTTGAGTATGTAGCCTTTAAAATTGAGCTAAAACAGTCTCCATCCATTCTCTTCATTGTATTTATACAAGCCTCCTCAGCACTGCAAAAGTTATTGATTGATATTTTACTGAGATGCTTTCAGTCGTATGCAAGACTTTGATGGTTTGTAAACAGGTGATTTCAATGTTCATGTTGATAATATTTTTGTGACAGAAACGCTAAAGAGCTTCATGCTGTCCTTGAAAACTTTCGGTCTTACTCAGCGCGTGGGTGAGTGGCCCCACCACAGCAGAGGGCACACTCTAGATCTTCTAATTACAAAAGGGTTAATATTTCAAACGTCAATGTGGTCGATGTTGCTCTGTCTTGTCATTTCTGTGTCTTCTTTGACCTGTCTGTTTTTCCCAAAACACCAGCTGGTCCTGCCAATTTTCCGGAGAGACACATAAATGACAGCACGGGAAACTGTTTATGGAAATTGATAAACTTTGAAAATGTTCATGTTATAATGTAAATGATTGTTGAACTCTGTAATCTAGTGTTTTTGAATGTTCTCGACACCATTGCCCCTATGAAGGCTAAAATTGTTAAAAATAAGCAGAAGGCGCCATGGAGAAATGATGATTCGGTCAGGCACAGAAAAGGGAGTGCCGTCGGATCCGAACGAAAATGGCGCAAGTCGAAGCTCCAGGTTCAGAAAGAGATTTACAGAGAGAAGTTGTACATGTTACAACCTCATTTTATGTAGAACTAGAGGGATATTTTTCTGAAATAATTGAGCTGCAGACCAACTCGCGTGTCCTGTTTGCCACAGTAAAACAGATTAAACAAACCCTCCGGCTCAGCTCCGTTAGAACTCATTTTCCACATCCCAAGTGTTAATGAGTTTGCATTATTCTTTAATGACAAAGTTCAGGGCATTAAAATGCTATCAATTCTACAATGCAAAAAATAACCCTCAAACCACCTACACACTTAGAGCTGACTCACTTTGCACCTGTAACTGACAAAAACTGTCCAGGAGATCATCACCAGCCTGAGTTCATCTACATGCTGCCTCGATGTGTTACCCACCAGATTTCTAAAAGTCTGTGCTGAACAGTTTGTTAGCACCACTCACTCAAATAGTAACATGTCGCTTCAATCTGGAACATTCCCAATGTCTTTGAAAACTGCGGTCATAAAGCCTCTCCTAAAGAAGAGCAGTCTTGAATGCCGCAGAGTACTGAGAAATTACCGGCCCATCTCTAATCTGCCATTTTGGGCAAAGTCCTTGAAAAGGTTGTTTACAACAGCTCACTGATTTCCTCTTAATAAACAACTCATTTGATGTTTCCAGTCAGGTTTTAGACTCATCCACAGCACTGGACCGCTCTTGTCAAGGTGACAAATACATCCACCTGAACACTGACGCGGGCAAAGTCTTCAGTCTTATTCTGTAGATCTGAGATGCTGCTTTTGACACTGTCGATACATGGATCCTCTTTACAGAGACTAGAGGAACTGCGGGTGGGCATCACTGGCACTGCTCTAAAACTGGTTAAAGTCCTATCTGGAAGAACAGGAAATTCTTTATCGAAATTGTAACTGTGTCTCAGACCAGAGTGCCGCCAAGCCTGTGGGGTGCCCCCAAGGGTCATCCTGGGACCCCTTCGTGTTCAACCTTCTAATGCTGCCGTTAGGTCAGTTGATACGCAGCGAGAATGTGTCCTCATCACAATTACGCAGACGACACTCAAGATCTATGTTTTCACACTGACGGCAGGTGAATATGGAACCAGTGGATTCACTCTGTCACTGCCAATTCAACAGATTCAGTGTGGATGCAAAACAACTTTCTCCAGCTGAACTCAGACAAGACTGAAAATCATCGTCTTGGCCCACAGAAACAAAGAGAAATTGTTAACTGTCACCTCAGAGTCTCGCTCTAAAAACTAACACATCAAGTTAGAAATCTGGGTAATAATGGACTCAGATTTGAATTTAACAGCACACGTCAGATCAATCACCATCAGCAGCTTTTTACCATCTAAAAAAACATTGCCAAAATTCAAAAGTATAGTGCTAAACCAGACCTGGAGAGACTTATCCATGCGTTTGTCTCTAGTTAGATTAGACTACTGTAACGGCTGCTCACTGCCTCTCCAAACGAGTGAAACAGCTGCAGTACATCCAGAACGCCGCTGCTCGGGTCCTGACTAGAACCAGGAAGTACGATCACATTAGTCCTGTGCTCAGGTCTCTGCACTGGCTCCCTGTGGCTCAGAGAATAGACTTCAAAAAGCAGCTCTGCTTGTATACAAGTCTCTCCATGGCTCAGCACCAAAGTAATCTCGGACATGTTAGATTGCCATATGAACCATCTCGGACTCTGAGACCTCAGGACCGGCCTCCTGCTTGGTGCCCAGAGTCAGGACTAAACATGGGGAATCTGCATTTCAGTTTTATGCAAGCTAAAATCTGGAACAGTCTTCCTGAGATGTAGAGCAGGCCGCTACTCTGGCAATGTTCAAATCTAAACTAAAAAACTGTTTTGTTTGGCTGTGCATATGACTGAAATGTCTTTTCTTTGCACTCTTCTCTTTTATTGTCTTGAACTAAGATATTGTGATTTCTGCCATTTCTTTGTGATTTTAATGCATTTTTTTCCTGTTGTGTGAAGACACTTTGAATTGCCTTGTGTACGAATTGTGCTCTACAAAATTAAACTTGCCTTGCCTTGCCATTGCCTGCGTAGCGACGACGACATACGCGGGCGCTCGTAGCGTACTCTCCATCTACACGCTCAGTTGGCGTCTCTGAGCGATTGCGCTTGAGAATATCCAGTCACGTTTCCTTACGTTGTGTTTTCTCCATCAAACTGAACGCGACTCTGAGAACGGCAATTCAAAAGAGCCTGTCTCGAGTCGATTCAGAAGAAGAAAGAAACCGCAAAAGCGAGCGGAGGGAGATACGCAAATGTTCCCACGTTTTGACTGTGTGCGGTAGTTGGATAGTAAGCTATTTCTTGCCACAATTCTTCTTTTTTTTTTTTTTTTTTTTTTAGTTTCATGAGTAGGAGCCGTTTTCATCAGTCTTAAACCCATGGTAAGTTGAGGTGGGCAATATATCGTAATTTAGATCATATTGTGAATGTTGTTTTGAAGATACGCACGATTTGAATATTGCGTATATGCAGTAGTTTATTGTAAAAAGAAAAACAATATACAAAAAGATAAAACTGTCAAACAATGGCACACGGTGATATTTCTGCACATTTTACAGACATTTCAACCTCAACTAATTTGTTAGAAGTGTTTTTGCACATTTTCTGTTGGAAATCTGTTCATATTGTCATTTAAAAAAGAGAAATTTGATGCAGGGAAAACCCAATGAAAGAAACTATTATTTGTCAAATCCAAAATACAGGTTAAACAAACAAACGCAGGATATCCAGATAAAATATCAATAAAACAAACAAGAAAATTCACAAATACATGAGAAAAGTTGCCAAAGACCTTTTTTCCTGACTCAGTATTTACAATTACTGTACAACTGTACAATAAGAATGTCTCAAAGTATCTGTGAATACTTGAACTGAAGTTCAGCAAACTTGTTAATAATAATAATAATAATAATGATGATGATGATGATGATGATGATGATGATAATAATAATAGAAATAATAGTAATAATGATAATAATAATAGAAATAATAGTAATAATAATAATACTATTATTATTATTATTATTACATAAATAATAATATTATCATATTTCTCGGTCATTGGGCTTTTTGACCAGCACGTGCCTCGATTAAAAATGTCACACATGGATTTAATGTAACGATTTGCCGACTTCGGAGGGTCCTGAACGCACATGCAGTGAATACAGCAGCCTGCCACATTCCTTTCACCAAACGGTCGAAATGTTTTGAACGTTGTGCTTTGGTATCTTTGCATCTAAAAACATGTGCGGCGACTCAGAGACGGCTGAAATCACCGGTCTGAGAGGCGTCTTTTGAATGTGTCGAGTGGATAATCCTTGAAAGGCGCTGCGCAGTAATATTAGCATGATTTTTCAGTGGTTTGAATGAGTCCTCGTCTGCGCTGCATCTTGACCAAACATTGAAGTATCTATCCAGCTTATAATGTGTTTGGCTTATTTATATTTATGAATAGACTTTTAAAAAAATTAAATAAACAAAAATAAATACTTTTTGTTTAGTCTTTGATCAGAATATTTTACATGTGTTAAAATTTCAAAGATTTAGAAGCGCCGCGAAATTTAAAATAAGTTCATTTATTTTCATTTTAATAGGCGAGGCTTTAAGTAACGATTAGTCAACAAAAAACGATATAAATATCATAGCTTAGTTTAGTTTATTTGCCATTTGCAGGTATAAAAAACACAACCACAACCACATAAACGAACACTGGACATAAGTTACAAAACACAAAGTACCGTGGAAAATATGACACCGTAAAAGTGAATATTATTGACAAAAGAGTGAGTAAAAAGCTAGATCCCAATAGTTAAAGTGCATTGTTCAAGCTCTTAGCACGACGAGAGGTTTTTACCTTTGATCGAACGATATATCGAAGTTCAAACACGGCTCTCCAGGTGGATCAGAGTCCTCGCTGACGTGAAGGGCCCCGGTTTAAAAGTCTAAAAGAGCCTCGAGAACAAGCGGGTCTCACAGTTCACAGGTCCTTTTTTTTTAGCAGAACGACCACATTGTTTAAAGCGTTTCTCTCTTTGGACGTAATATCGCCGAACCACACAGCGTCAAAGGAGACTTTCAACGGTGCAATGATAAAAGTTCAAGACCAACACATGTGCGCTTGTACTTCGGAGTCAGCGATTTAGATGGGGAAAATGTCAGTTGTAGTTTGCTTTTATTCGTCTTATAATCTATGTAAAAAAGTCTCAGCGTGCAATAGAAATAATCGTTGTGTTGTGAATATCTTACCGCTAAAATAATCGATTGCTGTTGCGCGTCGTTTTGAATTGCATGATGTCAAAATGCACACAGTGGATGAGAAGGCGGTGCAAGGCGTTTATCCCAAACTATAACAACAACAACAACAACAACAACAACAACAAAAAAGAAACGCTGCAAACGTGATCCGAAGCTGTGTCGAGGAGATGATTTGAGAAGTGGCGCTGAACGGAGAGAAGAGAGGAGAGGAAGAGGGAGAGAAGAGAGGAAGAGGGAGATAAGAGAGGTAGAGGGGGAGAGATGGAGGGTGGAGGGAGGGAGAGAGAGAGGAAGAGGGAGGGAAGAGAGGAGGAGAGATGGAGAGAGAGAGACAGGGAGAGGGAGGGAAGTGCGGTCTGAGTCCACGCTCTCCAAACAGCTCAGTCTTCGCCTCCTTCAGGGCCAAAGCACGGCGCAGCAGCACGGGATTTCCAACCGGGAATTAGCGCGCGTCACAGGGGACATTGTTGGTTTTTCTTTTTTCTTTTTTTTGTTTGTATTGTTGCGAGGATTTGACGAACCCGCGGAGGAACCGGGGACTTTTGGATACGTCGCCTGCGGCTCGTGTCGACACCGACGCCCGAAGTCCGCGCCCGGGTGTTTTTTTTAATTATTATTTTTTTTGTTTTGTGGGGTCAGGATTCCTCTTTTGCAAACTACAGTGGACCGCCGCGCCGGGGGGCTTTCACACCTGCGCCTCGTGTTCCGTGGCGGTAAAGCGCAATATACGGACGTCGCACTGGAGAGACGCGTGTTCGGACTTGGAGGAGCGATGCTGATCGGTGAGTGTCCCCCCGTCCCCCGTCCCCCCCAAAAAAAACAAACCCAAAATAATCCACTGCGACTCTACATTCGCGATACGACTGCGTTTTCTGTGCCATCTCCATCCCGCTATAATCTCCGTGGTTTCGTGCGGGATTCGAGCGCCAGGACGGCGTCGGTCCCGCAGTATCTCAGCTTGGGCAGAAGTTTCCGCGGCACGTTTCCCCCTCGCTGTCAAACGTGTGCCTTTTTGACGACCCTTACGGTTTGCTGGGAGCGCGCGTTTGCTTCCTTCGCGGTAGAAGATGACAGAAAGCACCCCCACTCCTCCCACCCCTACACTCAGCGCGGCGGTGGCGGTGCGTCCCTGGCGCTCGAGTTTGGATCCGCGCAACGGTACGACCCCAAGTGCATGGGCATTTCCAGTGTCATTACACATCGCACCCGGGACCACTGAAATGCGTTGTGTTATAAGGCTGCTGTTACGTTTGTGCGCGTGCAAATTCCGTTTTAGGCTGCGGAATTTGGCCGTGGACTTTCAAACTTTTCACACCAAGTCCACCTGAGGTCATGGTCCGTACCGCCAGATCCAAACCCAGACTATATCGGACCTAAACGTGGCATGAAACGAGGCCAAACCAGGTCTAAAACGGGACAAAACCATGCAAAGTGAATGATAAACAATGATAAACCTACACAGCAATAAATAACATCTGTCTCTAAATGAAATAGATACATTAGATTTAAAAAAAAAAATACTGCAGAGTGAGCATACCACGGTTTGGGAAACATCGGTTAGGCTTGTGGTTCTCAAACTGTGGTGCAGTCCCACTCTGCTGTGTCGTAGTTTGCTTTTAAGTCAACTGTATCCACATTTTCTTCCTTTTTTGGGTGAGTCTTTCAGTTAGAACTTCTGTTACAATGGACTTTCATCCGATAAAATCCAACTCTATTCGCGTCGCACATTTAATAAACACGCAATAGCAATGTAAAGCAGACCTTTTAAACCTGGGAAAGTCTTATTGTAGAGCTGATAGACCTGATTTAAGACGTGCCAAACCTGATTTGACATAAGGCGGTTTTAAAGAAAGACGGGGGGGAAACGCGGCACGCACAAGTTTAAGTGTGTCCGTGCCGTGACGAGATTGCTGCTGATGCCAGTGTCAGAAACGGTTTGTATTAAAGGGTAATGTTGCCATCGTTTCCATGACAGACTTATCCAAGAAGCCCCAGTGTGCAGTCAAGACAGGAATTGACGGCCGTCTCTGATCACTTCTTTTATGTCTTTGAAACGGTTTTATTTGTTCCCAGTTCTCTTCGCAGTAGAGAGTTTTGATGTATTTTGATGTGGATCTTATCTGATTAATTATAAAAACATGAACACTTAGGCAAATACGGTGAGCTGTAACTGTTTTTTTTTTGTCTTGCACTGCATCTTAGAGACTAATTGCATCTGCTCTAACTGATTTTGAGGTGTTTTGCCGCGATCAAAATGGCTTCTTCTCAAACAGATATTACATTAACGTCTTTACACTTAAAAATTACCCCGAACAGCTGTCTAATAACCGCTCTAATGGCAGCACGAAAGCCTCAAGGCGTTTTATCTGTCAGGACATCTGCTCGTCTCCGCTGTGTAGAAGCTTTTAGACAGAAGTGCAAGGTTATAGAGGAGTGGGTCAGATATAGACACTTTATGACACATTTCTCTTACTGTGTACAACATGAACGAAAGGTGAGATGTTAGGATGGCAGAACGTTCAGCAATAGCGATCTTGAAATGCATTTTTTTCTTATTTTTCTGGACCCATGGCATCAAGTCATCTGCACTTTTTCTTAATTTTTTTTTCTTTTTTTTCTTTTTTTTTTTTACACCAACTTGTGACCATTTGTGGCAGATATTATTTTGAATTTTTTCCAATTTTGAATACTTTTTTTTATACACCAACTTGTGACCATTTGTGGTTAAGATATATTATTATTATTATTATTATTATATTATTATTATTATTATTATTATTTTATATTAATAATTTATTTTCTTCTTTTTTTTACACCAACTTGTGACCTTTTGTGGCTGATATTTATTATTATTATTATTATTATTATTATTTTGTTATTTTTTTTTTTTTTTTTTAAACCAAATTGTGGCTGACATTATTTTTTATTTTTTTTAAATCATTAAAAAAAAAAGTTTTTACACCAACTTGTGACAATTTGTGGTTAAGATTTTATTTATTTTATTTATTTTATTTATTTTTTTATTTTATTTTTTATTTATTTTATATTTATTTTATTTATTTCATTTATTTTTTACACCAACTTGTGACCTTTTGTGGCTGATATTTATTATTATTATTATTATTATTATTATTATTATTTATTATTTATTATTATTATTATTATTATTATTATTATTGTTGTTGTTTTTTTTAAAAACATTGTGGCTGATTATATATATTTTTTTTAATCATTAAAAAAATTTTTTTACACCAACTTGTGACAATTTGTGGTTAAGATATTATTATTATTATATATCTTTTTTTTTTTTTACACCAATTTGTGACCTTTTGTGGCTGAGATATTCTGCGTTTTATTATTAATAATTGAGGATTTCACTCACAAAACTGAATTGATTTTACCCATCACGTTGAAGTACCAGAGCTGTGTGCATTATTGTTATTCCCCATTAGTCCAGATTTGAAACCAGCTAAAATTAGCCCCGCTGCAATAATTGGAAATGATGTTCCCGTTAAATAGAGGTGTCAACACTGCAAGAGCTGTAAAAAAAATGACTCAAAATCACAACATTTCTTTTTGTTGGAGGGGCTTTTACTGGTCAAGGCAAAAGAAAATCTGTAATTTGGCAAAACAAAAGCTTGCCCTAAACTGTGCATATACCAAAAAACAACAACACATTATTCTTTTGAGTTTTTTATTGGTTTGACTAACAGTGACAGAATTCAAATGAAAGGCTGCACAATATTGGAACTTGAAAGTACTGCGATGTCGATATTACTTTGATATTTGAACATTGTTTTGGCATGACGATATAGTATATCATTGCAAATATGTTGATGCTTTCATGTATTAGTCAAAATAATAAGTTAACAGACACAAACCAAGACTAAATCAAGGATAATTTGGACAGAATAAGGAAAATCATGAATAAAATCTGCCTTTTTCAGAACTGTACATTTCTGTCACATGAACGACCTTGGTGTTTTTGCAGTATATGTACTTGTAATTATTATTTTGTCAGCCAATATTGCAATATTAATACGTTTGCGATTAGAAATGGGAGGTATATCGAAAAATGGAAAATATCGCATTTGTTATTGTGGAGAAATGCAAAATGACAGTACCAAGTGTATCATCTATAATTAAAACAATTTACCACGACCTCCGAAAGAGACAGAAACGTGTAGCGTTCTGTTTTATCTTCCAAACAAACAGTATAAAGTATATATTTCTTCACTTTTAAGGTTCATTTTATGGTCCAGTCACTCACATTTTGCGCTCCACCAAGACATTTAGACACATTTTAGCACATTTTGAATTAATTGTTAAAATATTGCCTGAATATCGAGATAATCCAAAATATTTTTGAGAATATTATAATTTTTTTTGTCATCATTGCCCAGCCCTAATTCTAATATTATGAATTGATTCTCAAGGCTTTATGTGATCTACTGCCGCCGCTGTACATCCTCGATAGTCTTGAGCCAGATGTTTGCGTGTGGGGCTTGACCTTGTCTGTCGTCACTGACCCCTGTGGGCAGCAGACGGGTTCCTCTGGGTCGGCTGATTACAGGGCCTGTCCCGTGGGAGCGAGGGGCGACGCTCGACCCCCTTCCCTGGTTCCTTTTTATCAGGACGATCAGCAGCGGGGGGAGTAATAATGGGGATAGGACTTCACGCAGGGTTAATCCAGGTTAAAGTGCATCTCCTGGCTCAATATGGGATAATTACACGGTGTTTGGGTTATTCTGTTAAGAGAAGTCTTCCCTCGCCTCCTGCGGGAATGCCGTCCTCGCATGCCAAGTCTGTAATTAGTGGACTTCCCCGAGCATTTGTTCTCCTGAGCTGCGCCAAAGAGTATTAGTGGCCCCAGCGGCATTGAAGGGTGGGTCAAATGCAGAAGCCGGATTTCCCCGCGCTGACCACCAAAAGCACGCCTTAAAGCTGCATTACCCGATGTTCCAACTGCAAAAGTAGAAAGTATAGTTCGTATTCACATGCATGGATGATTGGGCACGTGCTCAGCATTCTTCTCTTTCTGTTTGTCGCTCGTAGTAGTTGTCATAGTTGTAGTATTTGTTTGTATCGTGAGTTCCTTTGTCGATTTTAGCACTGATGCTTTTAATGTATACTGGGGTACACACGTTTCTGTTTAAAGGAATTTCTGACTTCTAATTACGTTTACATTTGTACGTTTACATTTAAGTGCTTATTGCTAAGGGTAGGTAATAAGTCATGAAAAAGCTGAATAATAAAGTCTATTAAAAACAATCAATTCTCATCAAACGTCTTCAATACGGTGTTTGAAAAGCCACGTTTCTACAGTTGCACCTGAACAATCATGGCTGGTTCTGAAGTAGAAATACCTGGCCGCCTCAGTATTCGACACAAGTTATTCATCATCCTTCACGCAATCATTTTTCATTGTGCATTTCTCCTCGACGCTCCTCTTTTCCTTATGGAGTGCTCTTTGCGAAAATGTATAAAAAGCGAGTGTTTTGACCTGTAGGTGTTTCCGCCGCTGCCTTGAGTAAGAGCTAAGAGCAGAAGGAGCAGGTCTGAGTGGAAGGAGGAGAAGAGGAAGAGAACATGGACCGGTGGAGTGAGAGGAGGTGAGGAGGTGGTGAGGGAGAAAGAGAGGAGCTGCGGGTGAGGAGGCGTGAGGGAGAAAGAGAGGAGCTGTGGGTGAGGAGGTGGTGAGGGAGAAAGAGAGGAGCTGCGGGTGAGGAGGTGGTGAGGGAGAAAGAGAGGAGCTGCGGGTGAGGAGGTGGTGAGGAGAAAGAGAGGACTGCGGGTGAGGAGGTGAGGGAGAAAGAGGAGCTGCGGGTGAGGAGGTGGTGAGGGAGAAAGAGAAGAGCTGCAGGTGAGGAGGTGGTGAGGGAGAAAGAGAGGACTGCAGCAGGTGAGAGGTGGTGAGGGAGAAAGAGAGGAGCTGCGGGTGAGGAGGTGGTGAGGAGAAAGAGAGGAGCTGTGGTGAGGAGGTGGTGAGGGAGAGAAGAGAGAGCTGCGGGTGAGGAGGTGGTGAGGGAGAAAGAGAGGAGCTGCGGGTGAGGAGGTGGTGAGGGAGAAAGAGAGGAGCTGCGGGTGAGGAGGTGGTGAGGGAGAAAGAGAGAGCTGCGTGAGGAGGTGGAGGGAGAAAGAGAGGAGCAGGTGAGGAGGTGGTGAGGAGAAGAGAGGGAGGTGAGGAGGGTGAGGGGAGGGAGAAAGAGAAGTGCTGTGGGTGAGGAGGTGGAGAGAGAAAGAAGGATGCAGGTGAGGAGGTGAGTGAGGGAGAAAGAGAAGGAGCTGCAGGTGAGGAGGTGGTGAGGGGAAAGAGAGGAGAGATGCGGGTGAGGAAGGTGGTGAGGGAAGAAAGAGAGGAGCTGAGTGGTGAGGAGAGAGAGAGCTGTGGGTGAGGAGTGGAGAGGGAGAAAGAGAGGAGCTGCAGGTGAGGAGTGGTGAGGGGAAAGAGAGGAGCTGCAGTGAGGAGGTGGTGAGGGAGAAAGAGAGGGAGGTGGTGGGGGTGAGGAGGGGGTGGAGAGGGAGAAAGAGAGGAGCTGCAGGTGAGGAGGTGGTGAGGGAGAAAGAGAGAAGATGCGGGTGAGGAGGTGAAGGAGAAAGAGAGAGCTGCAGGTGAGGAGGTGTGAGGGAGAAAGAGAAGACTGCAGGTGAGGAGGCGTGAGGGAGAAAGAGAGGAGCTGCAGGTGAGGAGGTGGTGAGGGAGAAAGAGAGGAGCTGCAGGTGAGGAGGTGGTGAGGGAGAAAGAGAGGTGAGGAGGTGGTGAGGAGGAGGTGGTGAGGAGGTGGGAGAAAAGAGAGGAGCTGCAGGTGAGGAGGTTTAGTCATTTCTTATCAATTGCGTTTCTTAATATATAAATAAAGTTTTAAAAGCAATAGAAAGGACCACAGTTAAGCTGATATATAATAATAATAATAATAATAATAATAATATAATAATAATAATAATAATAATGATTATTATCAATAATAAATTAATATTGATGAATGATATATCTGAAAATATTTTTTATTCATCAATGTTATTTAGTTTATTTACTTTTGATTCAGTTTTATTGTGTGAATGTATTATTTTGTTATGTGATTGTATTGTTGTGTTATGTTAATGTTTGTCATATTTTATTGTGTTAGTATATATATATATGTATTATAATATATATATTTTTTTTAAGTTAATTTTTTTTTAAAGTTTTTTTTTTGCTTTTGTATTAATAACAAACTTATATTAAATATATAATCTTTAGTTCTTTTCATATTTTAGCTTGTTTCATCCGTATAATTTAGAGAAAAAAAAACACATTTTCACCTCACTTTTGTTGCGACTGAATTTGCCCGTTCATACTTCATTGTCATGTGACTGGGGCCGACTGATGACGTTGTGAATGCATGAATGTTTTATGGCCCTGGTTTTGACCGGCTCAGAGACGTGATGATGATGGTCCTGTCCATCCCTCGTGGGCTTCTGCTGCCACTGCCGACTGTGGCTCCCATCCAAACTGACATCGTCCGCCCCTCTCTCCCCTCTCTCCCCTCTCTCCCCACTCTCTCCCCTCTCTC
>BJKM01000234.1:47984-77984 GCA_015082035.1 Chaenogobius annularis
TCTCTCCTCTCCCCTCTCTCTCTCTCTCTCTCTCTCTCTCTCTCCCTCTCCCTCTCCCTCTTCCTCTCTCTCCCTCTCTCTCTCTCTCTCTCTCTCTCTCCCTCTCTCCCTCTCTTCTCTCTCTCTCTCTCATTCATTACCGGCTGTCTTCAGATTCCTCCCGTCTGCTCTGCGTCTGTCACTCTGGAGAGATGGATTCTCCTCCTGCTCGATTAGCTCCACAAACATCTCAACTTTTACTTTTCATTACCTCGGCCCACATTAGTCAGTGTCACCGCAGTAGATGCCCTTCATGGAGAAGAGGAGTAGAGGGGAAGAGGAGAAGAGGGGGGACGGAGTCTTTCCAAACAGCTTCATCTGGTGGCGATTAGTTAGTTTGTTGGCTCGTGTCCCATTTACTGTGCAAAGTTTCTCTGACCTGGATAAGCGTTGGTTCTTCGTTCAGACTTCAGTATATTGCATCGTGGTCGTGACTAATGTATCTTACAATTATACATGAAAATACATGAAATATTCAAGTTACAGGTCCATATTTATGAAGACACAACAGAGGAACAACCAGCAGATTAAAAAAAATACAATACAATACAATTTAGTTACTTTATTCATTATAAAAAACATGCGTTCTTTACTGTCTGCAAGGTCGCCTCTCCGCAGATCTGACCTGAAGCTTTCCTTGATGGATACGTTTAATGCCATACTGTGGAACAAAACAATAACGTACAATGTAAAGGTTTACAGTGTGGAAGGAAGGCTAATCCAGTCCATTTCCAAGTCAAGTTGAAGCATGAATTTCTTTGTGTTTAATGTGTTCATTTTGGCCCCGCCTGGTTCAAGGTTTAAGGTCACTGTTACCGTTTCCCAGCCGCAGAGTGGTGTGCAATGAAAATACCTTGGACACAGTTATAAACGTGTATTCTTAACGACTTTCTCGCCCGACTTTGCAGCACCGAAGTGACGTTCATGCCTGCTCTTTTCTGTCGTTACGTGGCGTCGCTGAGTAGGGCTGTCGAGATGATTCGGTTAATCCATAACCGTGATCATCTAAGTTACAATATAATCGTTAAGACTAAAAAAATTATAATCGTGACATTTTTAGTAGATTTATTTAGAATTTTTTTTAAATTAAATTTACAGAAAATTGACAATTTTCAAACTAATACTGTAAACATCTGTTCACCATACTTTCTCCAAAAAGTAACCTAAATGTGAAAATGCTTTTATATTTTGCTTTGTTTATGTCAAATCCCAAACTATGACTTCTCTTCTTCGCATGTTATGGAAGATGGAGTTATTGTTAGACGAAATGGACTTTTGTCGTGGCGTTTTTGTGAAGAAATGCAACGTGCGGCATCGAGGCTTTTCTTTCGAGCGTTTCTGATGGCCGCGTCCTTCTGTTGGAGGGGGGACGCTGCGGATAAAAGCTTTTCTCACCGGCTGGACGTGGCTTTGTTTGTTAAGTTTGCAATGGTCCGTGACTCATTTTGCAACGACAAGAACGTTTGACGGAAATCTGGCCAGAAGAACGTTTGGAAAATCCGAGAATGCAGCTGTCATTGGTCAGTGAAAGACAATCAGATTGACCGACATTCACAGCAAATTTGCAAATAAACTGTAATCTGGTCTATAGAGTATATGTACACATTATTGGTCTCTGTTATTTGGATTTGTTTATTACAAAAAAATATGTACAAAAAATAAATCCTTAAAAATGTAAATATAGACAAATAAAAGCAAATTATTCAGGGGGAAAAAAAATTAATAAACAGGGAATCCATCATAGCGATCAATGAATAATTAATTGGTCTAAATACCTCCAAATAATTGCAGTAAATAATTGAATTCTTACTTTTTAATAATGTGCATACAAGGATTGAGCTGAACGACTGGGGAAAAATATTTAATTGTGATTTGATTTGTGTTTTAATGATAGGATTTTGTTCAAAGTTCACATTTTAACTGAATTTAGCTTAACTTTGAATTTAGGACATATTTGCACATACTGACACTAGACAATATTTCGTTATTTGTGGTGGGAATTACGGCACAAATTGCAGTTTTGCTAATTGTGATTTGGATTAATTTGCGACGAATCTTGCCGCTTCATTCAAGGAACATTTATTTATACATGAAGAAATGTGTTAAACCCACAATAAAACTCCAAATGTAGAAACGATAAACAAAACAATCGTTCTAACCTTTGAGAAGAAACAAATGGACAACTTATTTAGACTTTTTTGTGTATTTGGCGCTGACCTTTGCAAATGTGTCTCTCAGATTGTTACCTGTTTGAAAATGGCATTTGGCATTTTCCTTTTGGCCTCTGCAAATGTCCACGAGCTGATTTATGTAGACAAACAGACTGACAGACAGACAGACAGACAGACAGACAGAAAAACAGACAGACAATAAAACCGACAGACAGACAAACCAACTGAGAGACAAACGGACTGTGAGACAAACATAAAGACAGACAGAAAAACAGACAGAGAAAAACAAATAGACAGAATAACGGAGAGACAGAAAAACAGAGAGACAAACATAAAGAAAGACATAAACAGACAGACAGAAAAACAAACAGAAAGAAAGACAGAAAAACAGACAGACAAATGGACAGACGGACAGAAAAACAGAGAGACAGACAGACAGAAAAAACAGAAAGAAAGACAGACAGACAAACAAACAAACGGACAAACAGACAGAAAACAGACAGACAAATGGACAGACTGACAGAAAAACAAACAGACAGAAAAACAACCAGAAAGAAAGACAGAAAAACTGACAGACAAAAACAGACAGAAAAACAACCAGAAAGAAAGACAGAAAAACTGACAGACAAATTGACAGACGGACAGAAAAACAGAGAGACAGACAGAAAAAAAAAACAGACAGAGAAAAACAGACAGACAGAGAGACAAACAGACAGACAAATGGACAGACAGAAAAACAAACAGATAAGATACAGAAAAAACAGACAGACAAATGGACTGACAGACAGAAAAACAGACAGAGAAAAACAGACAGACAGAAAAACAAACAGATAAGATACAGAAAAAACAGACAGACAAATGGACTGACAGACAGAAAAACAGACAGAGAAAAACAGACAGACAGAAAAACAAACAGACAGAAAAACAGAGAGACAAACAGACAGAAAACAGACAAACGGACAGGCAGACAAACATAAAGAAAGACAAAAACAGACAGAGAAAAACAGACAAACAGACAGACAAATGGACAGACAGAAAAACAAACAGATAACAGACAGACGGACAGACGGACAGACGGACAAACAGACAAACAGACGGACAGGCATTGGAAAAAAACATTCAGAATATGTTTATTTTATGGTGCGTTCACACTTGGACTAATAAAGATCCGGACCAGAGCAAGTCCATTTCAGGACTAAAATGGTCTCACTTTGGGGCCAAATCATCCATAACAATGATATGATACTTCTGTACTTTGACACTGTTTGTGGACACAGCGACCGCATGGACTTGACTGTAAAATTAACAGTGAAGTCTAGTTTTCCAGCACTAAAGTTTGACCTTCTCGACGTGAGTTGACCCGTTCTCTATGAGATTACTGCCTTGAAATGGATTCTGTGAGCGAGTGGGCGGAGCGTCAGTGCAGTGCGATTAGACCTGTCTCCGTGGGAACATGAGAGGTCAAAGGTCAGAGAGCGTCATGCGTCTCACACGTCGGCACAGTCGGTCGGCGGTCGTTTCAATCTCCACGTCAGATATTCATAAAGACGCGGAAAAACCAGAGCCGTGCCGTTTCGATAGTTGTGAAATGCCAACTCTCAAACTCAAATGTCATTATGAGGGAAAGGCTCAATACTCGATACTCAATACAGTGATTATTCAAATGCAGTAGCTTGTTTCAGAGTAAATCAGGCGCTGCCGGAACACACATAATAAATTGCTCAGAAATACTTGTAACCGTTAGACTCTTCAGGTCCCACGCTCTAAAGGTAAATGTTACTACTATGTGTCAGTAGTGTATGTGCTTGTGTGTACTTTCTGTGTTCAGCCCATTGTCACGTGGGTTGTTCTCTTCAGATGGAAGGCTAACGCTGGTACAATGCCTCGAACGGCAACATTTATATTCTAACCGTACATGGTCCCCTTTTAAAATGAATAAATAAATACATCACTTTTCAAAATAAATAAATACATTCAAAATAAATATATAAATAAAATACAAACACAAATGCCCATGTTGTTACATTTTGAACAATATATAGCCTGTTTTATTTGTCAGCAAGCGTTTTGATGCATGTGTGGCATCAGAGACGCACTCGATATGAAAATGTGTTTAAAACACAGATGTTTGTGTTCATATTAAGACCGTCAACATACGTTTATTATGTTTGTTCAATTTTAGAGAACCCAATAATATTTTAGAGAGGCAAGGCAAGGCAAGTTTATTTGTAGAGCACAATTCGTACACAAAGACAAAGACATGGCAGAAATCACAATCTTAGTTCAAGACATAAAAGAGAAGAGTGCAAAAAATAAAAATAAAAAAATAAATAAAAGCATTTCAGTCATATGCACAGCCAAACAAAACAGAGCACAATAATATTTTAGAGTACACAATAATATTTTAGAGAGCACAATAAATATTTTGGAGTCCACAATAATATTTTAGAGCGTACAATAATATTTTAGACAGCACAATAATATTTTAGAGTACACAATAATATTTTAGAGAGCACAATAAATATTTTGGAGTGCACAATAATATTTTAGAGCGTACAATAATATTTTACAATAATATTTTGGAGTACACAGTAATATTTTAGAGTGTACAATCATATTTTACAATAATATTTTAGAGCACACAATAATATTTTTGAGTACACAATAATATTTTAGAAAGCACAGTAATATTTTAGAGAGTACAATAATATTTTAGAGTGTACAATAATATTTTACAATAATATTTTAGAGTACACAATAATATTTTAGAGAGCTCAATAATATTTTAAAGAGCACAAAAATATTTTAGAGTACACAATAATATTTTAGAGAGCACAATAATATTTTAGAGCACAATAATATTTCCACACTCGTATAGTTCCATAGAGATGCATGTTTTGATTTTCCTTTGCCTTCTCTATTGTGACAAACATATTTCTATACAATATATAGACTGTATTTATATGCATCCGACACACTGCCACACGTCCCCCGTTTTGCGGCGCGGGAGACCCCTGCGGCGCCCTCGTCTCCGTGTGACTGACAGCTCGAGTCATTTCGGAGTGGAGACAGCATGTTTGATCGCACCCCTGCTGCAGTGATGGCTTCTGGGGGATGTAGGCATATGCGCGGCCCAGCGGGGGTCCTGACAACATGAGAAATGGTCCCCGCGCTGCTCCCAAACCTCCAGCGCTTGGCCTTTTGCATCCCCCCGACGCTAGAGGCTAAATCAAGGGCGAGCGACCAGGGAAACGGCAGGAGCAGCAGCCTCAAAGAAGAAGTGTGTTTGACAAAGAGCTCGGATACAATTGGTTTGGAAGTGAACAAATACAGACTATTTTCGTAGTCATTTAAGCAGCGACGAGTCAAACGATTGTTTCTATTGAACATTGAGACTTTTTAAATACATAATCAATCGACCTGTGGTGACTGAAGACTTCTACACAGAGAATATTTATGAATAAAGTGTAAAAAATTATGAAAATCGGACAATTCTTTGCTGTAAAAAGGTCTTTTCGTATGTGTTTTTACGATTATGATTTATTACAGTCGACCAGTCACGGTTAGTCGTTTAATGTGACGTAGGACGGTGCGATTAATCACATGTTAATCAAATTGTAATCAAATTGTAATCAAATTTTAATCACATTTCAATCACATTTCGATCACATTTTAATCACATTTTAATCACATTTTAATCACATTGTAATCACATTTTTATCAAATTGAGACACAATTGTTACTAATCGTTTGGGTCTTTTTCAGTAAAAACATGTGGTTTGGAGCAGAGTTCAGACTTATGCTTTTGTCTTAAAGTCCCAGTGTGTAACTTTCTGGAGGTGGAAAGTCCCGGCATCGTTCCATAGAAAGAGAAAATTGGAACAGACTTCTGGAGATAGTTACGTTTTTTGTCAGACTGTGGAAGAGGAGCAACATTCCCATGGAAACAAGTGGGAAGAGGCTCCTCTAGACCAAGCACGAGTCAGGTTTGTGGAGAGGCAAGCCCACTCACAGTAAGGACAAAGGTTTTTTATACAGTTTAATGCAATAAGACCATCCAAAATGAAAATAACGTGCTTTTGTTTGAGTTGAAAGTTACGCACTGTGCCTTTAAATGACACCGATTAAACGTCTTTTTCATGGTCTTGACATTAATACAAGAGGCTGTTTGTACTATTTTAATAAGAAAACAAAAACTATTCGAAAAATGGTTGAAACAGGAGAATGAGACAAGACCAGACTTTGACATTTATTTATTTGTTTTGTCTTTTGTTTGTCTGTGTGTTTGTTTGTGTGTGCGTGTGTTTGTTTGTTTGTTAGTTTGTTCGTCTTGCTGTTAGGTTTCATTTAATCAGATTTCCTTTAGCTAATCTATTTTTCCTGACGTACATAAAAAATAAAAAAAAACAATACAAAAAATAAATAAAAAATGAAACAATTAGTCAAGTACATAAATACATCCGACACATTCAAAACCTTGTGCAGTGCAAAAAGAGGTCATTTTCATTCAAATCTAGTTTTGTCTCAAGAGCGATGTATTTGTATTTAAAACATTTTCCAACACGTTCTTGAAGCAGATTCCATTCCCACATTCCTCTGTAATTGGTGGTCACTATTGTCAAAAGTCCCGTAACATCTGGATTGTGTTTGTTGTGTGTGTTGTGTTAGTTGTGTTGATTGTGTTGCTGTTTATCTTGGCCAGGTCTCTCTTGGACGGTCCCATTGGATTCTGAATCTCAGTGGGACCTCCTGGTTAAATAAAGGTATAAATTGATTTTTTTAATGAATGTCCGCACTAAACTGATTGATTTTATTGCATGTTTAGCGCTCTGTTTAGTGTTCTAACAAATCACACGTCACATATTTCATTCTCTTTCCTATATATTTTTTTCGGGTCGCACTGCGTCTCAGAACTACAGCTGCTGCCGCGCTTGACCTTTCATTTACTGTCCGAGCCGAACGTAAACACGCGGGGGGGGGGGGGGGGGGGGAAGGCGTTTGCACAATCAGATGTTGTGAAGCTTCGTCTCATGAGAAAGCGCGGCATCGCCACTTCTCAGCGCTTCGGCTCTGGTGGGAGATGTGGTCTCCCACCAGAGGAGGACGGAGGACGAGGACAAAGCAAATGGCTTTTATAACAGCGACGAAAGAGGGTTTTTTTTATTTTTTTTATTCCCGTTAGCCGTGAAGATGTTTTTCCCACTTTTCATTTATCTGACCAGGATTTCCAAGGTCAGTTTTTTTTTTTTGTTTTTTTTTTCACTTTTGTTTTTCACTGAGGTTCAAATGCTCGTGCTTTGCGGATTTAAAGTTTTCACGTTATGTTCTGTTTCTGCATGGTTAATCAAGCTGTAAACAAAAAAACAACACAAAAACAATGGTTATCTTTATGAGAAACGTCCTTTGTGCTCGCGCCGTTTGCGAGGGACATTTGAAGGACTGTCGAAACGTCCGCAGTGGTCTTTCAGATTATCCAACGCCGCGCCGTCACAAGGCCGTGCGCTTATTTTTGTACATTCCTGATCATAAATTTTTTTATTTCCACATTTAAAAAAAAAGGAGTTGTCTAAAGTCCGATTCGGACAGGATTCGTTTTATTCATGTTTACACCAAATTGTTCATAATTACGAACGTCGTCTGTGTTTCTCTGCACTGTATTTCAGCAAACTCAGTGGTCCTCAGGTAATTTTAGTCAATGCAATTTGCCACGGACCATCCTCCAATCTAAATATAGTTGTTTTTTTTCTACAATTAAAAAGAGAAAAGCTTGGCTCGGGGGGGGGTTGCGTCAGCGCGAGTGGATGAAAAGAAAGGCTCTGCAAGAAATATGATCGCGCGGACGCCGTTCTGATCGCGACGGCGCGGTGGGGAACGACGTCTCGCGCTGAAAACGAACCTAACATTTTTGAGCGTGGTAGAAACGCTGGCGTAATGAACGGTTCTGAAAGGTTCTTGTGATATTTCAATGTGTTTAGCAACAAACAGGCGAATTACTGACATTTCTTTGCCCACAAAAAACACAGACGTCATGGGGTGATTTAAATTTCGCGGACGTTTCTGGGTAAAAATAATCGTATTCAAATAATTATAAAAAATACATTCATTATAATGTAGAGATAGCAACATATTAGACCGACGAGAATTAGGAGAAACAATACAAGACAACTAACCCTGCGATGAGTTGGCCACTGTCCAGAGTGTGCCCCGACTAAGGCCCAAAGGCACTGGGATAGGCTCCAGTCACCCGCGACCCCTAACGGGAACAAGCGGTAGAAAATGAATGAATGAATGAATGAATACAAGACAACTATTAAGAGAAGATTGACATTGACACAAACTTTGAGTCATTTTGTCTGCACTTTCTTCCAGATTACAGTTTATGCGACCAATTGTATTTGTCCACTTTATGTTTTTGGTAAACAGCATTCTTTATTGATTTGAAAAGACAGAAGACACTTAAATCGGACAACAATTTGTGTAATTATTCCTCATATTATAACCTCAAACCTGTAAAAAAAATAAAAATGTTCTCGTTGCCTGTACCTTTGCCCCGTTTGTCGTTCCGCAGCTCTTCACGCTTCGTTGCGCAAAATAAGCTGCTGAAAAGGCTGTCCAGCGAAAAAACGCGGGGTCCTGGTCGAGGGCCGGCGGCCTGCCACCTCCCCCGTCCACTCTGTGTTCCGTCACGGTTGGAGTGACCCCCCCGCCCGCCTCACGACGTGAGCGCTCGCCGTCGGCCACGTCACGTTCAGGACGCTCACGGGAAGCTTCTTTTTTTAGTGTGTAATGACATGCAACTTTCATGTGATTTGATGTTATGCCACTCTGATTAAAAAAAGAAAAAAAAAAGTAGAATTTAGACAATATTCTGTCATTTTTAACGAAATAATAGTGCTTCTTTATGCTCTGATGATGGTAAAGATCATTATAAAACTCTTCAGGACAGATCAACTTTTGTACTGTTTTTAACGTCAATACTTATTCAAACGAGTGTCTTCATATTTAATTAATATGTTTTATCATCGAATAAGTGAACGAGAACAAGACCAGAGGAAAAAGACATGAACCAAAACAACAAAGACAAAAAAACAACAAACCAAACCCAAAGAACACGTCCCATTTAGTCAACAGTCTGTCCATTTTGTCCATTTTCAAATGAAGTCCGATAAGTCCCTGATTTCCAATACTTTTGACAATAGCAACAACTACAGATTGCTTACTGTTGTTCTAGACAATTCTTTAGCTTTATCGATCCCTATGAACGTTTATCGAATCGTCTCTGTCTAGAAGCCTTCGGTCACCTTTGTTTGGTTGAAAGTGTCCTTAAAAATGTCTCAGTGTGCGGTGAAAATGATAGTTTGACTGGTCGACGTATCAGAAATGCAATCGCTGACGAGTCGATCGCTAAATTAAACATTTGTCGCGGCCCTCAAATCGATTATGACCATGCGGCATTCTTCTACTGAAATATTTTGGAAAGAAATTCAAGATTTTGCCGTTTAATTGTTTACACGGACATGACTCCCAAAGAGTAATCCATATTAATTTCTAAGCTCTGCGCCGATGTATGTTTGCACTTGTTCGGAGCGAATTGTAGTCCTTTGATCGGCAGAACACAACTAGACCGGGGGCCGTATTTACAGTATAGATTTCTCTGGACGCGCACAGGTTTCAACATCAGCATAAATCAATGGGCAAAAATCCAATCACAAAAACATATGGCTTGCATTTGGGCCCACGCGCTTCGGGCCGAGGACGCAATTATACCTCCACATCCAGGAGTAAGCGTTTTCAGAGCGACGCCGCGCGCACTCGGGGAACGGCGCGCGCTGCACTTAAAAATAAATCAAATCAAATAACCCGCTGGAAATATGCAAATTCCAGGGAGACGTTCAGACACCCACAAGCACTTTGGAGAATTACGTGAACAAGTGCAAAGTGGGGTCCTAGTTTATGAATACCCATCGAGTTGCATAAGCATAAACCGTGGGCGTATTTGGGTGAAGGTAATTATATACAAAACAAGGTACAAGTTTTGTGTACATTTTTCCTTTCACGGCACTGCAACAAATGGATATCTAATTGAAACTAGACAAGTCAAAGGTGTGCTGCATAACTTTTGCTAGTCTCCATGGTGATTAAGTTTGTCAAACGTAGCATAAACCTTAATCTTGATCAACGCTAATCGTTACCAAAACTGTCAAAACGAGATACGTATTTGCAGTACTGATACTTAAACGAGGGCTTTCTACTTTTTCCCGTTCCATCATGCCAGACACTGCACGACACCGGCGGCCATCTTGGTTCATGCCGCTAATGTAAACAAGCGTAAACGCCAAAGGAAATCGGCGTAAACTGCTCAAATCTTTGCCGTTTCTGACTTTCACGCGACAACAAATTGCATCGCGCAAAAGAACTGCTTGCATATTTTAAACGCGAGTGTGGCTTTGGTATGAATGATCCGAGTGCATACAAATCTACTTAATTAACTGTTTTTTTTTACACTTTTACTATTACTTCCCATCCCAGGTGTGTCCCAGTTTTTAAAATGTGAAAATCTGGTCACTCTACTTCATGGTAACATAAAGAAAGCACTATTATTACCTGTGCCTTTTCAATCTTTTAATGTAAAGTTTTTAATAGCATTTTACTGTAATTTTGCGTTGTCTGTTGTCTAAAAAGGAGCGTTTTCATTCGCTCAAGAGTGGCGTCTTGCATTTAGCACATTTCGGGTGTTTATTTCCCCCAAAAATACGTCCAAAAGCATGCGTTGCCGCCAGCCTCCTCGCCTCTCAACAGATCTGACCCTCCTCAACTTGGACAGATGGCGTCTCCCCGCTCGTCTCCGTGGAGATGGACCATTTTAATGTCACGTTGTGGTGCCAGAGCCCAATGTGCGTCCAAAAGAAAGGTGTCGCTTGTCGCACTCATTGTCGTCTGTATTTGAGACTGCTGTACTTTCATTGGTGGTTTACTTTCAGAATGAGAATTTTTAAAAAAAAGTTGAATTGTCATTGTACAAGTGATACAAAAATAGTAATTGTAATAGTGATAGAATATAAACCATGACAAAATAAAGACAACAGCTTTTCCAACGTATTTCTTTATTTTGGATCATTATTTTGGGCGTGTTAATTGTGTAATGTGGTCAGTGTTCACGACTCAAACATTTTAATAATAGTATATTTTCAATACCAAGGAAAAGGCTCGATATATACTACTACTATATATAAAACACTGTAGTGATCGTAAAAAAGACCTCAGACTGTAGTCCTCAACGCAAAGTAATAGTTCTTTCTTTATTATTACTTCATGGTCTTGTTGCTTGTGTCGTTCTAAAACTATTCAGGAAATGTCCAATTTTCGCCCCGTTTATGCCTTTGTTTTTCCAGTATCAATGCCCAAAACTACTAGTATCGCTAATAGTTTCAGTACCACACAGTATCTGAGTATAGTACTTCTGACAGCCCAAGTTAGAAATGATCTGAGACTCAATTCATGCGCGTCTTTGTTAAATCCCCGTTATAAAGTGATCTCATTCCGATGATTCACTTCACAAGATACCTTCCATGTTTTTTGCGCTCTTGTTTTGGCGCGCATATCACTCGGACCAAAATTGGCAGCGCGGCGTCTTCCCGTCAGCGAGATGTTTTTTTGGGAGCGAGCCTGACTGAGAATGAATAACTCTAATGATTTTTTTGAGCGTCGACATGATGAATGTTGGCACGGCGAACATGCAAAGCACTTATTCTGCGGCACCTCGGCTCTGCCTCCTCTGTCTGCCTGATGTTAGCGTTCCTTCTGCATAATGAGATACATGTACCGCGGGCAAATAACACCGCTTTGTGGACCAGTTTGTTTGTATTGATTTGCAGTGCAGATTCTGAGGAGTTTTTATGGAGACGGTTTTACTATTTTAAATTGTGGACGCAAATGCTTGAAAAGATGGAACAATGTCAAAACGATCTGAGACAAGACGGAGTTATTTGTGTCTGGATTTTGTATCAAAGTGTGTTTTTTGAGTTGAGGTTTGGCAATTTGTGTTTAATGGGAAAAAGAAAGGTATAAAGAAGGGAATAAAGTCCGTTCAAATGTGTGCGATACTCGACCTTCAAGACATTTTATTGTTATTGTTATCGGATTAATCACAAACGTATTGAACACATTCTCTAACTTATAAGACTTTTACAAATGTGAAATACTTTAATATGAGTCAGTCATTTACCCCCAAACTAAAATGATTTATCTGTTAATATCAATAATGTCAATGTTAATATTCAATTCATATTTTATTTTAGTCTTATATATTTAATTTACTATTTGTGTCATTTTCAGTGCATCAGATTGGACTCATGAGTAAAATAGAAATAGGAGGCTAAAAACATGGTTGTATCATGCCAGAAATGGTTTTATATCACAGTTAAATAAATTGTATTATTTTTACAAAAGTGAATTTGTAGTTTTCTATAACTTATGATAAAGACACGGGATGCTGGGACATTAAACAAGTCCCTATGAACGTTACCAAGTCCCTATGAACGTGACCAAGTCCCTATGAACGTTACCGAGTCCCTATGAACGTGACTATGAACGTTACCGTAGTCCCTATGAACCTTACGAGTCCCTATGAACCTATGAACGTTACCGAGTCCCTATGAACGTTACCGAGTCCCTATGAACGTTACCGAGTCCCTATGAACGTTACCGAGTCCCTATGAACGTGACCGAGTCCCTATGAACGTGACCGAGTCCCTATGAACGTTACCGAGTCCCTATGAACGTTACCGAGTCCCTATGAACGTTACCGAGTCCCTATGAACGTCCCTATGAACGTTACCAAGTCCCTATGAACGTTACCAAGTCCCTATGAACGTTACCGAGTCCCTGAACCTTACCGAGTCCCTATGAACGTTACCGAGTCCCTGAACCTTACCGAGTCCCTATGAACGTTACCAAGTCCCTATGAACGTTACCAAGTCCCTATGAACTCTGTTTATTCTGTTTTTATTCTGTTTGTTCCACTGTAGCCCCTCGAGGCACCTGCTGTTGGGATTTTGGGCGCTACAAAAGTACATTGAAAATTTTAATTGAATATAATAATCGGTATCGGCAAATATCAGGTATCAGCCCCAACAGTAAGATTTATGTAAAATATTGAAATCGGCTCAAAAAAGTCATATCGGACCATAACTAATTCAATTAGATTATCTTCAATGTAGAAGTTATTTCATAATATTTTCTATACAGTACATATATTGAGCAATTTAGCAGAAGTATGTATATATACTGTTTTTTGTATTTTTTCTTATTTAAGCAATTGATTAACCATTGATTTGAATTAATTAACCATTAATTAATTAGGGTGTTGTTTCAGATTGAACAGTGTTAGTCTGAGATTGTCACAGGCGGTTGTTTCCACATGGTTCCCATCCAACCACGTCTCTGATTGGATCATCTTGTGTGAATTTTATCATTATAAATTCCTCATCCAACAAACTGCCTTTTAAATTGCCCAGGCAACATCATCTTTTATCCTCCCACACCAATAGCTGCTTTTATTTATTCTGGCGCTGAAGGAAAACTCTATAAGTCACGCCCTTTAATGAATGCAGTTTTTTGTGATCTTACTCAGAATAAGTCGTTGTAAAAGCTGAATATGTGTCCGTTGTTTCCTCTTTCCCCCACTATCCCACAGACAAATGTATAATCCACTGGCCTGGGCCCGATTGTTGCTCTGTTCACTACATTAGCCTGTGACAAGGCTTCTCTTTGAAGTGAGGGGCCGCAGCGCGCATCACCGCTCCGCTAGCTCCGATCCGGACACGAAGCCAGAGAAACAAGACACGGGAGCTAACGGCATGCTAACACACGCCCGCGCACACGCCGAATACCAGGGTCACCACAATGCCTCGCACACCCACAGCCTCCACAGCAGCTTTATGTCCAGTACGTAAGCATTACACTGCGCTACACTGACTTGCGGCGCACGTCAAGTCAAATTAGTTCAGTTTTTCAAGTCAAACCGTGAAACAAATGCATTATGAAGAATTATTAGACAGTTAAAGATTTATCATTTTAATTTTGAGGATTCTTGCAATATTAAAAGGTAAATTTTTGAGATATAAAATGTTGAAATGTAGTCTTTTCTTTCTGTTGGTCCCAAGGCTGAACAAGCAGCACCAGACAGGGCATCTGGCATTTTTAAATGTTATGTTTATTTATTCTTAGATTGATAATAATAGAGTTTTGTACAAATAAATGTTGGGTTATATTTTTAGAACATTATTGCTGTAGATTTTCGCATAAATTGGTTATAAATAGTTTTTAATAAAATGTGAAAACAACAGTTAAGATGATACTCAACTGTGCGCCAGCTTTTAAAAAGTTTAGACGTTTTAATGACATTATCAGTGAACAAAATCAAAACCAGAAACTGGCTTCGGCAGGTCAGTGTAGTTGTTTTGATTTTTAAGAGCTCTTCGCGTGTGTATGCGCACATTTTACACACAAAAGCGCACCATAACGCCAGGGCGATTGTCCACAGCACTATTTTGATTTATCTTTATTTTATCGTTCGGTTACAGTTGCCAGATCGTCTTTTTTTGTACCTGTCTTTTTATTTTTCTTATTTTTATTTTTTATTTAATTGTCTTGGAAATGTATCCATCAAGAGTAAATCTATGCCAGTCAGGAGGCTTCTTCACAGCTTGTATTCGTGCCATAGCCTGTTTATAGAAGTGGACAAAGGGCCGCCATACTGTTCAGCCGGAGCCATCTGAAGCCAGTCGCGGCTAACCGTGTTAGCGGCTAGTGTTGGCTAACGTTCCATAGTGGGAAATCCGAGCGCGCCTTTCATTTCAACCGCACAGAGCCAATCAGGAGCAAGGTTGTAGAAGGTTCGATTGACAGCTAGCGCGGCTCGTTGCTAGCTGTCAATCGTACCTTCTACAACCTTGACGCTACAACCTGTCGCTAACGTGATCTGGAGCGGACCTCGGTGACAGAAGGCACCTGATTGGCCAGTTCTTGTTGTTCATATCGTGATTCACAAAGACGGTAGTGAAATAAAAACAGCAGGATCATGTGGAGCATTTAAAAACGGTTTAAGTCCAGAATGTTGAGCCCGACAGCAGCAGAAAGGGAATGGGAGCCAAGTCAAAGCCCTGAAGAAGAATCTATGTCGTTGGTAAAGGAACGTCTGCTTCTAAGTAAGTAAGTTCCGCTGTATCTAGTTTTATGGTTGTTGGAAATACAGTTTTTTTATGCCTGGATGTCTCAAAACCTTTATGAATTAATTGTATGTGAAAAGCGTTTCCAGTTTTGTGAGGTATTAAATCTTCTTCGTGCCCTCACGCCCGCCAACGGTCGATGTTCAGAAGGCCAATCGTTAGATACCAAATTGTTGTATACAAGTTTGTTAGATGGTAGACGGCTGCCATGCAAAATTCCTGGTTCAAAGAGATAATCCAAATCCTCGAGAATCATCTTTTCCTTGACCTATAAATGCCCACGCCAGTATAATCGCATATACAATTTTCATATATGTGTAGGAATGGAAATACTCTTAGCACCAACGGAGGGGCTGTGAGGGGGGGGAAGCCAATCTTGAGAGGATAAAAGACATCCCTTATCTGCTCCTTCATAGAGAAGCCGGGAATGAAGGCGTTTACTCAAATGAAAGAGGCAGCTCCAGGAGATAAGCCAAGAAAGCCAGGCTTAACTAAACTCTTAGATTGGACTGGGCCCCGGAGCCGCCAGAGGAGAGAGAGAGCGAGATGAGAACGAGAGTGATGTGGCGATATTGTGCTCGGATTGAACTATAAGTGAATGCATGCAGAGAGATTGAAGTCCACTGGCTTTTGTAGTGCAATTAAATCCTTTATCGCTAATTTGTTTTGAATTATACAATAAGAGCAATCAAAACAACCCATCCCAGCAACCGAAAGCTGAGTAATGATGCGTGGCAGTCCATGCGTTTGTTCAACTTGTGATTAGTGTTTCACATAATGTCGACGTTTGGAAATGATGTCGACCTATCCAACACAGTATTTAGGCATTGTTGTATCCTTTGATGTCAGCAGTGGGAATGAAAATGTCAATTTGAAATGGAGCCATCAGGCAACGTGACTGCTAAGCTAACAGAGCCATGTGTTTCTGTGGTGAGAACACTTCGGAACGTGCCCCCGCGATGGTGTGCGGAGTCGACAAACTGTTGCGTTTCCGATCAGCGACGTAACAATCTGGGGTTGCATTTAAACTGAGTGTTTTGCGAGTGTACGGGCAAGATGACGCCGTAAACCGGTTATGTTTTTTGATCAGGGGACATGATGCAAAGCTTGATGGCATAACACGTGGCATGTTTGCGTCAGTCGCCCTCGGAGCTTCCTGTTCGTATCCCGCGCATGTATAAGCCGAATATAGGCGCTATACCTGCTTTCATTGGGATCATAAGCCGCAGCAGCCGCGCTGATTACACGGTTGGAACGGGCATGTTTATAACTGTCATCCCATCATTCAAATGAGACATTTCGGTGATTGTGAATAATCACGGTGTGCCGCCTTCGCCCGCCAGAGCGCCTTTGATACGCCGTGATTAAGCCGTACGAGCTAATCAAGGAGCCGCATGAGAGCCTGTGTCAGTGGGAGAGAGATGGAGAGAATAGAGAGAGAGCGATATAGAGCGAGATGAAAGGGATATAGACAACGGGGGAGTGAGGGGGTGAGAGAGACAGGGGAAGGAGAAGGAGTTTAGACTGAGGGGGGGAGAAACCGGGGTGAAATGAGAGAGAGAGAGAGAGAGAGAAGGAATGAGAGGAAGGGAGAAGAGGACAGGTGGGGTAAAACGAGAAGAGGGAGAGGATGGGAGGAAGAAGGAGAAAGCCAGCGAGAAAGAGTGGAGAGAGAAATATGAACACTAAAGAAGACGGGGAAGTGACAGAGGGACGAAGAGGTAGTAAGAGAACAATATACACGAGGAAAAGGGAGAGAGACAAGGAGGAGGAGAGAGAGACGGAATATGGCCAAGTGGTAGGTCGAAATTGTGGGTAAAATGAGAGAGACGGAGGGAGGGAGAGGAAAACAAAGGGGAGAGAAAAAGAAGGAGGGGAGAGGAAGAGAGGAAGAAGAAGAACACTGAAGAAGATGAAAGTGGCAGGGAGAGAAAGAGAGGGATAAAAAGAACAATGCACGCAGAGGAAAAGGGTGAGAGACTATAGACAGGAGGGAGAGAAAGCGGGAGAGAGAGACGGGAAAGAGAGGAGGGGAGGCGGAATATAGCCAGAGGTAGGTCGAATTGGGGGGGGGTAAAATGTAAAATGAGAGAGACGGAGGAAGGAGAGGAAAACGGAGGGGGGAGAGAGAAAGAAAGAAGGAAAAGCGACAGAAACATGGCAAGCGAGAGGGTGCGAGAGGGCTGATTGTGGGGGCAGCGCCGGCAGGATTTGTTGCTATGCATGGAGAGATTATTTCTGTCTGAGTCTAAACCCTTTGCCAAATGCTACTTTTTCTTCTTCCTCTTCTTCTTCATCTGCTTTTCATCCCTCCAATTTGACAAAACAAATACGTATTTGATTAGCTGCTGATTTCTCAATGGAAAAGGATCTCGCTCCGCATCATTATTATTATTATTATTATTATTATTATTATTTTTCTACCCGTCATAAGCGCAGGGAGGGTTTGGCGTGAGTGCGCACGAGTAACTAAAACCACGCAAAGTATAGGTTTGGAGTGGGTTATTCTGAACAGGGTCTTGACCAACATTTACGTGCAATTTATAACGAGCAACGATGTCCATAACTTCATTTCATTTTATTTTTATCGATTGTTTTTTCAAATAGACATTTTACAACCCTAAATAATCAACAAATATCAAATAACAACATGACCACGGCCTATTATGCCTGTACTTATCCTTCAAAACGAAATAAAAATGAGCAAATGTTACTGTAAACATCAAACAACACATTATTTTCACTTGCAGTCCTTGTAATTCTGTGTTTTGTCTGTTGTTATTTTCACTAAATACTAAATAAACTGCTCTGTTTAACTCCTTTACTTGCGAAACAGTGCTCCTTCGGCGTCGTTCTTGCATGTGGTACATTGACCATACTCGGATTATATCATATTTCTCTCCGTGAACATCGTTTGCAAAGATTGAGCGAGTGTTATTATGTTTAACCTTGGACATTAGCTAGACGGAATACAAAAATACTCTTATAAAAGGGCTATAAAAGAAAGTCTGAGTGCCAACGTTGCTGGTTATCAAGCTCAATAATTACTTTTTATTCTGATATTTTGGTCCAATGTGGAGATGAATGAGTTAAAATAATACCAGGCAATACCTCGCTCGAGTCTGGCAGAAGCGGGCAAACATCGGGCTAACGCCTTTAATGAAACTTCAAAAACATACACCGGTGAATATTTGCTCCGAGCTCCCCGGGGGCTCCTGCTGGTCCTTTCACACACATATATACTGTATATTTATCCTTTTATGTTCGTCTGCACACACTACAACTCCCAGAAGACACCCCTCTGGAGGCAGCGTGGAATATTGTGTTTGTCGTCGCGGTGAAAACGCTCTTGTTTTCTGTTCCCCCGATGGAGCCGCGGACTTCATTGACTTCGTTGTTTGCTTTAGGCCAACCGATGTACTGAGGTGGAAGCAGTTTTTCAGGGGGGTGCGTAAAGTAGACTAAGTTACTTCAAAGTGAGATTATTTCGGTAGAAACGCAAAGAAATGACTGAGATGAAGGCTGATGTACACTAACTCTGTCATGTCCCCGGCTCCACGCTGTGAGATCGTAACGCTGATAAAGTTAAAGGGCCTCTGGCAGGTCGGACCACTCACTGAGCTAAAACGCAGCTAAGGTCCATATATTTAAAATGTCATAAAAAATTATAAAAAATATCATCCCAGAATAGCTTTAGAATTTCACTTCCTGTTTGTAACTGATGACATCACAGTAGGAAATTACACTGGGAACAAAATAAATTCTTTTTTTATTTGACAATTAAAAATATACGAGAGCAACTTTATTTTGTTGAATTAAGGTCAAAAAGTAGTTTATTTTGTGTACATTCTGCGTAAACGTTGTCTGGAATGAGTATCCCCAGTGTGATGTCACTTCCTGTTATTTTCCTACAGATTTTTTGTATTTTTCTCCACAAATACCTACTCGATTGGTGTAAAACTATCATTTATATGTACAACAGGTATAAATACGCAAAACAAAGTCAAAATTAGAAAATCGTTAAAAACCTGTCGTGGGCACTTTAAGCAATTAATCTCATGTCATGTCCCCCGGCTCCACGCGTCTGCTGTGGGATTGTAATGTTGGATAAAGTTATTTTGTGCTACGTTTACGCGCGACGTCCTCAATTCGTCTGCAAAGATGAAGCTGAACTATAGCCAGACTAAAGCCGTCAAGTCTTAAATGGCACTTTACTGTATCAAAGTTAATCAAATTACCGTCCAAAACTTTATTTACCGCAGGATTTCAGTTTTGCTTGCATCTCCTGTAGACACACACATATATATATATAGGGTTTATATTGTGAACTAAAGCCGGTGAATGTGCACAGCCTCGGGGAGCACGGCTTTACCTTCACTTCACGCCGCCGCCGCCGTGGAGGCACTTGTTAATACTGCGGCGAGGAAGAACATTGGCTTTATAGATTTACAAAGAAAGAAGAACGAACAGATGACGACCACGTTTCACTGCAGTGTTTTCTATCAAACGTTTAGGTAAAAAAAACATCCTACAAGTGCAAGATTTTTAGGTTCATCGATAATCGGGATTATTCAGGTCACAATGTAACCGTGAGAACCAAAGAATAATAATCGTGACAATTTTAGAAGCAAAATTAAGTATTTTTTGTTGAATCTATCGCCCCAAAAAATAGAGCTAAATGTGAATAACGTTTATATCTGGCTGTTATTGTCACGTTGAACTTTTATTTTGTCTTTCGGAAAGGTCATTTCCGTAAAGCCGCTCACGAACTTGAGGAGCAGTGACATGTCAGACAATGGAAATGAAAATAAAATAAAATAAATGTCACTGTTGTTTAGTCGCAGTCTCAATAATCGCGAATAATCGTAACACATCGTGACATCCCTACATGTGACTAATTACTCTTGACAGATTTGATATAAATGAGTATTAGGGGAAACTATAGTAACTGTTATGTTCACTATCTGGATGTATTTGGATATACTAAACAGTCAGGTTAAAAAACACATCTAAATTTACTTTGGATTAAAGAATGATTTTTTTTTAGTTCTTCTAATTAAATTGTGACCTGAATTATCAGCATTATCAGTAAACCAAATAATCTATTAAAACGTGACTCAAGTGAACGTAGTTAAAGCAGAACTATGTAACGTTGGCGATAGAGCTCCCCCTGCAGGCCCTATGTGACAACACACGGTCAGAAAAAAGATGTAAACGCATCATTTCCGCAAACAAAAACAAAATAATAATAAAAAAAAGAGCCAGGGTTTCTCAGGAGAGTTGTCTTCACAGTGTCGGCAAACCTTCCCGCTCAGAGACAGCAGGGGGCGACGACGGACACTTCGAACGCCCCGAAAAATACGCATTCAACCATCACAGCGGCTTACAAAGACGTTCGATGAGGTGAAAACGTGACTTAGTTCTGCTTTAAATCTAAATATGATGTAAAAGTGACTGCGCAGATGATCGAGTAACGGTACCACCTCTATGTTTTCTAACCAGACACTTTGCAGGGATGTTTCTAGGCACCAAAACACTGCTGATTACACTCATTTGCTTACTAATGAGGAGGGATTGTGAATCGCACACTTCCGCTCCTCTTCACTTCCACCTGTTGAAAGCCATTTTGTCTCATTACGGCGCTAACGCTGCCTGTTTATTCTCAATTACAATCAAAGGCGCCGTTGTTCTCTCATCAGGCCGCGCCGCTGTTCCGTTTTTTGTTGTTGTTGTTTTTGTTTTTTTGTTTTTTTTTGAGTCGACCTCAAAAGCCACAAAGACCTTTCCAACTTTCATGTTTAATTTATGCTTTCCGGAGGAGTTTGTCTCATTTGAGGGGTTTTTTTGGGGACCGGGCCAGCCTCAGATGTAGACGAGACAATTTTGTGAGAAAAGATGTTCCGTCGTGTAGAGGAATGAGGAGCTAAGAAGGTCTGTGCGGGCGAAACGTTGAATTTACATACAAAGCTTTTCATACTTGGCACCAGTTGTTTGCAGTTCTTCGTTGCATAAAAGAATTTTCTGTGTTTAATCCATGAAAGATGACAATGTTGTTCATGTTATAGCTTTCTGGAGGATGGCCCATAAACCTTTTCTACGTGGAGGCGTTTTGTTTTGACTGAATGTTCCACGAAATGGCATAAAACTGCAATAAATAGTTACAATATCCATGGAAACAAGCCAGCGACTCCGCCAAAAACCGAGTATCTTTTCACAATTAGAGTACCTGTGACTGAAAACTAATGGATAACTCAGTAAGATTACACCGTCGCGTCTTAATGCACTTTTAATTGTCCCAGAAGTGATTTGTCTTTGTGAATATTTGATCGTAATTGTTGATAATGATTGACTTTTCTATCCAGACACATGAAGTTTAGTTGCATTTTTTTGTGTGAGGAAAAAGTCTTATGTGGCTAGTTCATTTCAGTTTGTCATTTTGTGGATTTTTTTTAAAAACAATTTCAATACCATATGATTAAAAATTAAACAATAGACTGTATTTTTCAACATAAAATACGAGTGCTTTCTTCATGTCTCCACGTGGTCTTAAACTAGTTCTGATGGAGCTCAAGGTCATCCTAAAACTGTTCAGGAAAGGTCACATTTTGTCCTGTTTTGGTGATTTTGTTTAGCGTCGATACTTCTTCAAATACGTGTCTCGTTTCAGTACTAGTTTTAATATCGATTGGCGTCTTCTCCCCTTCGTCTTCCCTTGCATGAATCTTTGGTCACCTGCGCAGTTTTATTGTCTTTTGGCTCAGTGAATAAAGACACTTCCTCGCATGAATAATAAATAAATCTGCCGTGGCTCTTTGTTGTTGGTTTTCTGCCCCGGGGCGGCTGTAGCTACTGTGGTGGAATGAATAACACTAAACTGCCCTAAAACCCCATAGCAATCCCCATGGAGACGAGCAAAAGACTACCAAAACCAAGTACTTTCAGGAATTTAAAAGATCTGCAATTGTTTTTGTTGTTGTTGTGTTGCTTTCAATGGCGGTTGGCGGCCGGAAGGTGCATTTGCCGCCACCTAATGTAGTTGTACCTCTTCGGTAGTTGTACGACTTCAAAGTATGTGTTTTACGCTGGACCTTTCAGCTTTATCAGAGGATTTAATGAAGAAAGTGCAATTATTTAGTGTTGAAAATGTCAATCTGTTGTCTAAAATCTCGACTTATCATCAATTTATTATGAGTATTGAATTCGTTTGTAGTACTGTGACAACACTAATGTCCAGACAGGTGTCGTTAAGGTGCATTTGTTGTGTGAGGAAAACAATGTCATGTGGCTGCTTCATTTCAGTGTGTCTTTTGCTGTTTTTGGACTTAATTATATTTTCTTATCTTAAAACCGTGTAACCAGATTTTCACACCTTGAACGGAGGAAGGAAGCGTTTAAATATATCCCTTCCCCCCCCCTTGCGCTCACAATATTTTAGCATAACGTCTTGCCTGCCTGCATGTCGGGAGCACGTGCGCGGCTTTACAACGGCTTTTTTCCCCCCAGACGACGCGAAGCCGAAGCTGAACCTCCATCGCTCAACAAACACCACCCAAAACGTATCTTAGCAAAGTATCAGGCTCATTATTCAGGCTTTGCAAGCGATAAAATGCTTTACAATTAGATGCAAAACAGTTTAATTTCGCCACAAAGCGCTTATTTTACAAAACTCTACGGGGGGGGGACTACGCTTGCTCGTCTTCCAAGAATAAAGCGCTCCAGATTTCAAATAAATCCACTATTGCGCCACACGCTCTTGCTCTAAAACGTCCCATTTCAAACGCGTCACTTTGCTCCGGGGTCACGCATTCCACGCGCGTTCACCGTTTGTTTTGGAAAGTGAAAAAGTGTATGTGTGTGTGTGTGTGTGTGTGGGTGGGGGGACGTCGATTTGGAAGCACTCGAGCGTTAATCGAGCCTCTTAATCAGAGCCCCGTCCCCGTCAATCACCTCCGTTGACCGTATCAGAGGTAATTTGCGCCCACTTTTTTGATTTTCCTCCGGACTTGATTAGCCCGATCCTCCGAGTGTTGTTTGTGCGGATTATCGGGGGGCCCGCTGTTTGTTAAGACCAGATTGGGTGAAATCCTCTTTTGTCTCAGAGGCAGACAGACTCAGTGGGTTAGCGCGGGTCTGCTCAGTTTGATCCTCTGTCTGATGGGTTTAAGTGTCTTTGCTAAAGGTCAGGTGGAAGTAATTCACTGAAACGTCTTACTGGCCCTGACGATACGAAGCGAGAAGCTTTGTAATGATGTCAGTCAGATGTGTTTTAAGCGATTATTCCGTGGCAATACCATCACAACTTGAACTGCAAATGATATTGAAAGCAAATCAAGCCTTTTTACTTCTGTCTATATATATGAAAAGAAATTATTACATTTTTATCTGTGTGTTTTTTCAAATACCAAAAAATCTAAAAATAAATACATCTTAAGTTGAATATCGTAAAGCTGGTCTCCAAACTTAAACTATGGTATTAAAACAGAATTCGCAGAATCGTTAGATCATCGTTAGCATCATCGTTAGCATCATCGTTAGCATCATCGTTAGCATCATCGTTAGCATCATCGTTCGCATCATCGTTAGCATCATCGTTAGCATCATCGTTAGCTCATGTTAGCATCATCGTTTAGCATCACCGTTAGCATCATCGTTTGCATCATCGTTACATCATCGTTAATCATTTTTGTTTTTCCTCTAACGATACACTTTAACTCCCTGAATTATAGCACTAAAAATGCTTTTTTTTAATGTCTTTTTTTGTTGTTTTTTTATTCATTGAGTTAATTATCAGACAAATGTGGAATGTAGGTCAAACAAATCACAAAAGGGGAGAAATATCACCTATACACTCATTATAGTGTATAAAAAATTTTTTTTTTCATTTTGTATCATTTTTTATCGTAAACTTTGAATTTGCATATCTTCATTACAACATTGTCTACATTTCTTTGCCCATTTTGCCTTATACTTTGTGGTTATTGTGACTTTATAAGGTTATTGTCATTGGTCAATAAAGTTAGGAAATAAGAGATTGCTTTCAAAAGCTCAATTTGTCGTTTTTTTTCGTGCAAGAAGAAAAGCTGTGCAATCACTCATAATTTCATCGAGATCCAATTATTTGAAATTGTCCGTTGTACTTGTGTTTTTTAATCAATACAATTATTACGGAGCCGTGTTCTGGAGGGAAAAAATAGGGACATCAAAAAACACTAAACTCCACCTTACCTTTTTTCATGAAATCCTTACAGAGAGGCATTTTGTTTTTATAAATAGACGTAAGAAATTGGCCACTATTAGAAAACAAATCGGCTTTATTTTGTTCCATTTTCGCTCCGTCCTACTTCCTGCACGTGTCCTCCCCAAGTTCACAGCGAGCTCCTCCTCAGCCCCCGGAAACTTAAATCAGATTACGCAGAAGAGGATCGTTCTCCTACAGAAGCTAAAGCGGGAAAAAAAACCGCAAATTCTGTATCCCGCGCCTACTCCTCAAGCGACTCTCCAATAAATACAAAAACATAAATGAAAAAAAAAAAAAGATTTAAACGCATTTACGTCGCTGTCCCCATTTTTCGTCTTTTTCCTCCATTTTGTTTTCCTCGGGAAGTGAGTCGGCGGAAGCGTTTGAGCGATGGCCTTTGACACCTGATTGAGTCGACGCCGCTCCGTGCCGACGTGTGCACCGACGCCCGGCCGCTCCCCGGAACAATGCTCCAGAGCAAACAGTCGCCGCTGCCAGACACGCACGGGGGGGGGGCTCGGGTCAGGACGAGGGGCTGTACTCAAAATGTCAATATGGCCATGTATCTCTCGAACGGACTTCCTGGCAATGAGCGAAAGACGCCGTATCGTTTTTTTAACGTTGGACGACATCTGCTGGGTAGGTCTTAAATTAGGCGCGTTCTGAGTCAAACCCGCAAGCCTCTTGCCTACCGTTGCCGTACCGTGCCGTGACCGTGCCGTACCGTGCCGTACCGTAGGTTTCAAGTTAAATTATCGTGAGCGTGAAACTCCCAACGCATTTTTGTTCTTCCACATGAAAAACAAAAACAATCAAAAAACTTCAATTTAATACACGTCTAAATCAGTTTGTTGGGGATTCTGTGCTTCGTAAGGTTCAGGCCTGTAGGGGAGTGGTAGGAAAAGGGGAAGCAGTGGGAGAAGAGGGAGAAAGAGGACAGGCAAGAGGACGAGAGGGAGAAAGAGGTGTGATGAGAGAGAGACAGGGAAAGAGAGAGAAGGGCAGAAAAAGTAGAGATGCAAGATGGTGTGAGGAGGGGATAAATGGAGAGAAAGAGAGGAGGGTTAGAGAGAGAGCGAAAGAGGGTGGGAAGGAGGGATGCAGAGAGAAGGATGGCATGGGAATGCGAGCAATGAAAAGGGGAGGGGAAAGAGAGGGAACGAGAAGGGAAGAGAGGGAACGAGAAGGGAAAGATGGGACACTGAGAAGGGAAGTAGAGGGAACGAGAAGGGAAGAGAGGAAGTGAAAGGAAGAGAGGCGATGCGAGAAGGGTAAGAGAGGAACGAGAAAGGAAGAGAGGGAACGAGAAGGGAAGAGAGGAAGGAGAAGGGAAGAGAGGGAACGAGAAGGGAAGAGAGGGAACGAGAAGGGAAGAGAAGGAATCGAGAATGGAAGAGAGGAAGGAGAAGGGAAGAGAGGGATCGAGAAGGAAGAGAGGAACGAAAGGGAAGAGAGGAACGAGAAGGAAGAGAGGAAGGAGAAGGGAAGAGAGGGAAGAGAAGGGAAAGAGGGAACGAGAACGGAAGAGAGGGAACGAGAAGGAAAGAGAGGGAACGAGAAGGGAAGGAGGCAACGAGAGGGAAGAGAGGGAACGAGAAGGGAAGAGAGGAAGGAGAACAAGAGAGAAAATAAGTCTAAGTGTTGTGGGAATAAACTTCAACGGGCAAGAGAGAGAGAGAGAGAGAGAGAGAGGTGAAGGCGGTGGAGAGGAAGATGAGAAAAGACAGAAGGATAGAGGGAGTAGAGAGAGATAAAAGGTATAGGAAGAGGAAAGAGGGAAAGAGGAGGTAGAGAGAAAAGGAAGGAATAAACAACAGTAGAGGAAAGGTGTAGAGAGCGATAAAGAAGAAGAGAGTGAGAGAGAGAGTGAGAGGTGTAAAGCGGTGGAGAGGAAGATGAGAAAAGACAGAAGGGTAAAGGAAGTAGAGAGAGATAAAGGTATAGAAGAGGAAAGAGAGAGGTAGAGAGAAAAGGAAGGAGAGAGAGCGAGGCACAGAGCGCTTTGTAGCCCGCGGGCAAACTCCTTTCTCAGACAAAACCACAAACAGGCAGAATGATCGAGTGAGCTGTCGCGTGCCGATTGCCGCCGGTCGCCGCGGTCGCCCGCCGGTCGCCGCGGTCGCCGCCGGTCGCCGCCGGTCGCCGCCGGTTCGCCGCTGGTCGCCATGGCTCATCTGGACAGCGACTACAAATGGCCCGTCCTGTAACGCCGCACGCCGCCTCGTCACTCCTCCTCAGCCCCCGCGCGCCCGCCGAGACCTTGGCAACGAGCGAGCCAATCTCGGACCCTCAGCGCGGTATCGAGGGTCCTCGAGCCCGCGCTCCGGTTGAGCCTTATAGACGCCGGGGGGACGCGTAGGGGGCGTGGTGTGAGGACGTGGGGCATGGAAAAAAAAAGGTAGGGGCAGAATTAGACTCGGGGGCGCTGTGGGGCCGTGTGGGCGTTTCGATGGGCGCGAAGACACAGGTAGATTAGGTTTACTTGTCTCCAAAGGTCCCGGGCGGCGTGAGCATTATTGGCGTGCTGTCCTTTTCTGGCGGCGAGGGTGCCACTACTCAAACAGGCGGGGGGCAGGGGTCTCGGTGTTTTGGCGGCTGACGAATCACCCGCTGGACGGTTTTCAGTGAGCGGGACGAGGTGGAAAGACATTTGGAGCTTGGTCTCTTTTCAGGGCGGACTCAAGCGGCGTGCCTGAGACCCCCTGCGGTCTCTTCGAGTAAAACTGGCCATAGATGTATTTTCACACGTGGAAATGTTTCCATTTAATTTGATTGGGATGATTAGTAAAACATGATCATTCGTAAAATATTCGCAATTATCAAGAGCTCAGTTCTGCCTGTGATATACTTCATCACTGTAAACACAGGACTAGACCAGGACTACACCAGGACTAACCAGGACTAGACCAGGACTGGACCAGGACTACACCAGGACTGGACCAGGACTACACCAGGACTAGACCAGGACTAGACCAGGACTAGACCAGGTCTAGACCAGGACTAGACCAGGACTAGACCAGGACTAGACCAGGACTAGACCAGGACTAAACCAGGACTAAACCAGGCCTAGACCCAGACTAAACCAGGACTAAACCAGGACTAGACCAGGTCTAGACCAGGACTAGACAGGACTAGACCAGGACTAGACCAGGACTAGACCAGGACTAAACCAGGACTAAACCAGCCTAGACCCAGACTAAACCAGGACTAGACCAGGACTAGACCAGGTCTAGACCAGGACTAAACCAGGACTAAACCAGGAGCCTAAACCAGGCCTAGACCCAGGACTAAACCAGGACTAAACCAGGACTAGACCAGGACTAGACCAGGACTACACCAGGACTACACCAGGACTAGACCAGACTAGACAAGGACTAGACCAGGACTAGACCAGGAAAAAACCAGGACTAAACCAGGACTAGACCAGGACTAAATCAGGACTAAATCAGGACTAAACCAGGACTAAAACCAGGACTAAACCAGGCCTAGACCCAGACTTGACCAGGACTAAACCAGGACTAGACCAGGACTGAACCAGGACTAGATCAGACTAGACCAGGACTAAACCAGGACCTAGACCAGGACTAAACCAGGAATAAACCAGGACTAGACCAGGACTAAACCAGGAACTAAACAGGACTAAACCCGGACTAAACCCGGAACTAAACCAGCACTAAATCAGGACGAAACCAGGACGAAACCAGACGAAACCAGGACTAGACCAGGACTAGACAGGACTAGACCAGAACTAAACTAAAAACTTAACCAGGACTAAGCCAAGACTAAACCAGGAACTAAACCAGGACTAAACCAAGAACAGACCAGGACTAAACTAGGACTAAACCAGGACTGAACTTGGACTATACCCGGAACTAAACCAGCACTAAACCAGGACTAAACCAGGACAAATCAGGACTAAACCAGGACTAGACCAGGACTAAACTAGAACTTAACCAGGACTAAGCCAAGACTAAACCAGGAACTAAACCAGGACTAAAACCAGGACTAGACCAGGACTAGACCAGGAACTAAACCAGGACTAAACCCGGACTAACACCGGACTAAACCCGGAACTAAACCAGGACGAAACCAGGACGAAAACCAGGACTAGACCAGAACTAAACTAAAAACTTAACCAGGACTAAGCCAAGACTAAACCAGGAAACTAAAACCATGACTAAACCAAGAACAGACCAGGACTAAACTAGGACTAAACCAGGACTAAACTTGGACTAAACCCGGACTAAACCCGGAACTAAACGAGGACTAAACCAGGACTAGACCAGGACTAGACCAAGACTAGACCAGGACTTAACCAGGACTAAACCAGGAACTAAACCAGGACTAAACCAAGAACAGACCAGGACTAAACTAGGACTAAACCAGGACTAAAACTTGGACTAAACCCGGACTAAACCTGGAACTAAACCAGCACTAAACCAGGACTAAACCAGGACAAACCAGGACTAGACCAGGACTAAACCAGGACTAGACCAGGACTAAACTAGAACTTAACCAGGACTAAGCCAAGACTAAACCAGGAACTAAACCAGGACTAAACCAAGAACAGACCAGGACTAAACAGGACTAAACCAGACTAAACTAAAAACTAAACCAGGACTAAACTAGGACTAAACCAGGACTAAACCAGGACTAAACCAGGACTAAACCCGAACTAAACCCGGAACTAAACCAGGACTAAACCAGGACTAGACCAGGACTTAACCAGGACTAAACCAGGAAACTAAACCAGGACTAAACCAAGAAACAGACCAGGACTAAACTAGGACTAAACCAGGACTAAACCCGGACTAAACCTGGAACTAAACCAGCACTAAACCAGGACAAACCAGGACGTAGACCAGGACTAAACTAGAACTTAACCAGGACTAAGCCAAGACTAAACCAGGAACTAAACCAGGACTAAACCAAAGACAGACCAGGACTAAACTAGGACTAAACCAGGGACTAAACTAGAACTAAACCAAGACTAAACTAGAACTAAACCAGGTCTAAACTAGGACTAAACCAGGACTAAACCAGGACTAAACCCGAACTAAACCCGGAACTAAACCAGGACTAAACCAGGACTAGACCAGGACTAGGACCAGGACCTTTAACGCAGGACTAAACCAGGAACTAAACCAGGACTAAACCAAGAACAGACCAGGACTAAACTAGGACTAAACCAGGACTAAACTAGAACTAAACCAGGACTAAACTAGGACTAAACCAGGACTAAACTAGAACTAAACCAGGACTAAACTTGGACTAAACCAGGTCTAAACCAGGAACTTAACCAGCACTTGTTTGTTTACAGCAT